>VXBL01002748.1:719519-753010 GCA_013400195.1 Aramus guarauna | reverse complement strand
AATCATCGCACTCTGGACTTCTCTGAGAAAAGGAAAACACTGCCCGTTCCCCAAGGACAGTGGTCCTGGTGAATCTCGTGGAAGGCTGGCTGCAGGGGCAGGCAGGGGAGAGACACGCAGAAAGCGTGGGGGCATGTGAGGAGGCTAGGCTTGTAGCAAGGAGCAAATCTGCAGTCACGTTCCAAAGGGACATGCAGAAAGGACCTTTCCAAAGGACCCAAGTGTAACAACTTTTTTGTTCCAGCACACCACTGAAAGCTGCTGGACCAGAACCTGACATAGAAATGAAATACTCCCTTGCAAGGGCATTGTGAAAGTGAGATTTGTTTTCACATGTGATTTGGTATGCCTCATCCAAAAGATATGCCTTATATTTTATGAATTCCATATTATTATTTCTATGCTCTGCTAAACATAGCTGTAGAAACTAGAAGCCATTTAACATGCTCCCATAGAGAAGCCTTCCCTGTCAGGCTTTGACCAATCTAGGTTCCCACCACTCCCTACTCAACTGGCAGACAACATATCCCACACATTGGTAGCATTTTGCTTTTGTCTAATATTTTTAACAAATAATATTCATTCACTGAGCTTCGTTTAGCTCTGCAATGCAGAGCTAGAACTCTGATTTTCAGGTGTTGAAATTTCTTTTTATTACTAGCAGCTGATGGCTCTTACTCTGAAGAGCACTCTTCTCTCTTCACATCTGTAGAATTCCTTTTCTGAATATGAACCGCTCAGACCGTGTCCTCTGATTTCACGAATGTAACTGAGTGTGAGCTCATTACTTAGTCCTATTGGCATAACTGGGGCCTGACCACAAATTGTGTATAAAACTAGATGTTTCATGAGCTGTGAAACTATGAACTCTGATCTCCTACAGTCTGTGTATGGCATTGTAAGTGTAGCAGCACCAAGTACCCCTTCAATGCCTGGACATTCAGTCCAGCATCTATTGACTGGGCAACAACATAATTTATTCTGCAACTGACTTGTTGCTACCTATTCCTCAGCAGATGTATGGCTGACCCCTATGCACAAGCTGATTAAACAGGTGAGGGGACAAGGAAAGGATTTGCTGCAGCCTTTCCATCACTGCGGGCTCAAAGTTTAGTCTCTCTTCTGTGCAAGTCAACAATTTTCACAAAACTTATAGGAATGTCTTATTTTTGAGACCACTACTCTGCAATCAAATATGGCAGAAAGTGTGAATTATGCAACAAGGATCTAAAGAAATGTTTTGATGGGTACTTTTAAATTACATTTCCTTATCTCCAATAGAAAAATAACTGTAGCAATGAAGTCCTGAGTCTTTAACTGACACATAAAAAGGCTGGAAGTAAATTGTTCTTTCAGCTGCTGACATAAAACCTGTGCTACATAAAAATAATCTGGTTTTTATTCTATGAAGGAAGCCCTGAGCCTGAGTCTGAGAAACTCTGTGCAGTACTAAATCCCAGAAGAGATGCTAAATGGGAAAACAAGCCATGTGAGCTGAAAGTTGGCTACATCTGTAAAAAGGAAAACTCCACACTGGATCCTTTCATTCTTCCATCAGGTATGTCAAGCAAATAAAAAAGGCCTTTGATGAAGACAGAATTCATGTCACTGAAATTAAATTTCATAGCTATTTAAAATAAATAATAAAAAAAGCATTGTCATTTGTTCTTGTGCTTTGATGAGTAGCACAGAACAAAGCATGCTGTTATTTTTTTAACCAAATATATTTCAATACTGGAAATGTTCCTAGAATCCAGTAACCACACAAGAAATTTTTATTTCATGTTATTGTTCACAATTCCAGACTAAGGTCTAAACCGTACACTATCACAAAAGTATCATGGACTGCATGGATAGTGAAAATAGTTAGGGATGCCTCACCTTTCCTGACATGCATTCTAATGAAAGCACCGAGGCTTACTATCGCTGAAGGCTTGGAAAGATAGCACCGACAGGCTCAAACCACCTTCTCAGTGGGATTGCCTGTAACCTAGAAAGAAGGCAAAAATGAGCAAGTTCCTTCAGACCGCTTTTCTACTACACTTTTCTCTGATTTATTTAATGAGACTGAGTATGGAAAGCCACATCTGCAGAGAATAACTTGTGCTGCAGTAATAATGCCTTTATGAAATATGCAAACCATAATTGAGTGCAGTATATTGTGTGAAAACACTCTACCTGGAATTCCAAAATACTCTGTCCAAAAGTGAATACTGGAAAAAGTGGAAAAGTGTCCACTAGTGAAGCCAAGTTACCACTGTCTCCATTATTTTCCTCTTTTGTTTAAAGGCAGTATGTTTTCTGTAAAAGTACAGTGTGCAAGTACACAAGTACTGCTTTTTTGTAATCAATTTTCATTCCAATTAGTTAATTAACTGATTTCAAGTGTAATCACAGCTATTGTAGACTTCAGTTGGCACTTTCTAAAACCTTGAAATATCTATTGGTTTTAAGGGGATGCAGAGCCTGTTAAATGCCCAGAAGGATGGCTGCCCTACGGAGATCACTGTTTCATGGTTCATAGAGACCCCAAAGTATGGAGAGAAGCCCAAATTTCCTGCAAGGAGAGCAATGGCCATCTGGCCAGTATCCACAACCCTGAGGAGCACGGCTTCATACTGTCTCAGCTTGGCTACAGTGAGTATTTCTACAGGGCAGTGTTTGGTACAAATGGAGAATTATATTATTAGAAATCTTACAGGATTTTAAAAAAATAATTCTTATTTTTTTAATATGAATATTTATGGGGAAGCCCGCAGATATATAGGTTATAAATAAATAAACACCAAAAACCCACAAGAGGAATCATTAATGCTCTCTTCATTTTCTTTCTCATTCTTTTCATTTTGATTTTCATTTGTTTTTCACTGCATGAAATCACTTGAGGGAAATAACAGCTCTAGTTACTGCAGTATTTGGGTGGATTATCTGCCTCAGACATATTGTAGCTGTAGATACAATAATGGACTTTCACTGATAAAGCTGAGGAATCTCATTTCCTGCTGGTATCTCATTTTTTAACTTCTTGAAAGAAGAATGCGAATTAGATCTTAAAATAAACTCCACTGTCATTTAATCTTGATGAATTTGTACTGTAGCATGGCAATTTCAGCTCATCCCCATAAAATCTTTCTCCTACGGACTGTTTCAAGTCAGGTACTAACACAGGTGAATTTCTGTTCTTAGAAGCTGCGGATGAGCTGTGGATCGGTCTGAATGACCTCAACACTCAAATGTACTTTGAGTGGAGCGATGGGACTCCTGTGACATATACCAAATGGTTGCCTGGAGAACCAACCCATGCAATCAATGGGCAAGAAGATTGTGTCATTATGGCAGGAGAGGTAGAATCATTCCACATCTGTGTAGCATTATACTATTTGATTTTTGTTTCTATTTCTAGGTTTTTTATGAAGGTAACTTAGAAACAAATCAGGGAATGGTATCTTTACTCATTGAGAAATATCGTTGGTCTAAATTAAATTTAAAATTAAATTAGAGATAACTAGATAAATGTTCAGATCTGATTGTGAGTGTACATTATATGCCAAGCAAACCCTAACAGTCTGTCCATGACACTTAGTTAGCTTAACATAACCTCACAATTAAGCGCAAATACTTGGAATTCATTAGAAAGTACAGATCTTTATTCTCCCATTGAAGAAATATTTAAATAAAAGTAATCAATAATGTTTCTAAAGGAAACAGGTTCTGCCTCACTGTTTTTCACTTCTCCCCAAATGGCACCTAGGATGGATACTGGGCAGACAGCGCCTGTGATAGACAGTTAGGTTACATCTGCAGAAGAGACCCACTGCAAGGAGCTTCTGGAAGAGCAAAGACTGATCCTGCCTGCCTGAAGGTAAGAAGAAAGTGTAACCATGAAACTCAAGCTCCACTTGACATTGAAACTATCTTTTTTCTCTTTTTATTTTCCCCCCACCCTAAGAAGTGTGATTGTGCATCAAATTCAGGGTGATAATTTTAACTTCATTCCCTTATTTAAAATAGTTATTCTGAAATTTTTTTAGTCATTATGAATCAGGCCCATTAACTCTCAGAACTGTCTGTGAAAGAGGCTAAAGCCATTATTGTGGTTTTCTGCATATTTGTTATATTGTTCTACAACCATCTATGGTTATCTAAGATGTAGTAGAGACTGGGATGCAGGATGATGACAAATCTCACTATTGAAGCCAAATCAAAATATCAAATAGCTTTTATGAGTGAATTTGTTTTTAACAAGTCATGGTATCCTACTGCTTTTTTTTCTTCTCTTTTTTCACTCTTTTTACTTTCCTATTTACTACTGTTCTACATTTAGTAACATTTCCCACAACCCCCTATGAGACTCATTGCACTAGATGGATTTAGGTAGCAGCTAAATACTGAACACAGATTTTATTTACCTTTCTCAGATGCAGCAAGCAACTCTTGAGCTGGTATAGAAAAGTGACTTGGAGTTCAGCTGTAATTTTGAGGAATTTGCTTTTCAATAGTCTTTATACTACCTCTTCAGCCAGACTGTTTAGGTGAGCTGATGAGTTAAATCCATTAATTGGACTAGTTACTGTTCTTTTAGACTAGAAACATCAGGAAACTTGAGTCAGCGTCTCACTGTAACACAGGCTACTCTCTTCGGTTCTGAGCAAGGAAGTGTTTTACCCGCTTTTGAATACATTCTCCGTTCTGTGTGCCTCTGACTTTTTGTCAGTTAAAATTTATCAGTTACTAATTGTCAAAAAAAAGGGGGACTCATATGCATTAAATCTCTTCTTTCTGGATGTTTAATTTCCATTAGTCGGCTGTTTCCATGACAGGTGTGGATGAAAGTTGTATAAATTAATATATTACTGCACTAGGTTATATTAAAACCACATTGATTTAGGAGCAGACACTGAAACTCAAGCACTATGACACAAGCTCTTTTTACTGCAAATATATTTCATGTGTTCTTGACAGGGCTGGGAAAGACATGGTTTTTACTGCTACCTGGTTGGACATACCTCTGTAACTTTTTCAGAAGCAAAGAAAACCTGTGAAAGGAGCAGTGGTTATTTAACAAGTGTAGGAGACAGGTATGAAAAGAGTTAAAAAACTGTACATCTGATGGAATAATCTTGGAATTTTGTAAAATAGTTGAGAACTTTTTAGGGAAAAAAAGTGTGAAACCAGAAAACCAGAATATCCTTTTTTCTGGAGAAAAAAAAAATCGGTGAATACAGGACATCTTTTCTAAGTAAATGTATTTTACACATTCATGTTTTCCAGTACTTTACTCTGAAAAAACAGTCCACAGCTGCTTTTGTTCTGTAAGGAGCAGTTTTTCAGTATAGCATACCTTCACCTAGCTAGTCCATCTGCTATCCAGTTAAGCCATGTATTTCCACTTAGAAGGAAACCTAATGGAGACTCCATTCATTCCAGTCTTGTGTAGTTCAGGGTGCTGAGAGATGGCAGACTAAGGAAAAGCTAGGCTTAATCCCCATCTGACTCCTGTCATTTCAGATATGAGCAAGCCTACCTGACCAGCCTCGTTGGTCTGAGCTCTGAGAAGTATTTTTGGATTGGTCTCTCAGACACGGAAAAGCAAGGGATGTTCAAGTGGGTGACTGGTGAAGGTGTTCTGTACACAAACTGGAACGCAGCGATGCCTGGTATTCAGCCATTGGAGTAAATTTATGCTACTAAGGAACCTTCTGTGTTGCAATTCCAAACTGTTTCCCAACTTTGTTAAAACACATCCATGATGACACATACGAACGTTCTGCATTTGAAATAGGAGTGTCTTTGACACAAGCTGCCATGAAAATATTTCATTTCTGGCTCCTCGTTGCTTACAAGAGCAAAATCAAACTGAGCAGAAAGGGTGAAATCCTTTCCAGCCCGGGTGACAGGCTGCCAAATCCTTGCAGTGAGTGGCGTAGGAAAGAGGCAGCCAAGGGGTTGTTCATGCACTTGTAAAGCTTTTCAAGGGGGAGAGAAGATGATGACGGACTCCGCTCTCTGGTTTCCTCTTTTTACAAAGCTCCTCCTTTGAGCAGACACTATACTTAGTCTTTTGTAAATGGATCACATGAGCTGTAAAAATGTCAGGGGAATCACTTTAAAACACATCTCAATTTTCTTTTATATCTCACAAAGGGAATGAAGCCGGTTGTGTCGCCCTGAGGACTGGAAATGCAGCTGGACTATGGGATGTTCAGAACTGTGAAGTAAAGGCAAAATTTCTCTGCAGAAAACTAGCTGAAAAAACTACTCTTCCTCTTAATCCTGAAACCGTTTCTGATTCCAAATGTCCCTTGGGTTGGGATACAAGCAATAGCACTAATTCATGCTTCAGAGTAAGTATTAATTTTTCCAATAATCCTACTTGCGAGAAAGTAGAGAACCAAAGAGATAGAGTGTCTAAACTTCAGAGAATGGCACGTTATTGCACAAATGTAGTAAGGTTTTACACAACTATTCATGGAAATCACTGCAAGTATCATTCTATCAGTGACACATAAGGTTATCCAAGTAGTATACTCTTTAATCCATATTATACATGATAATTGTAATGGAATGTTTTCCTATTTTTCTTATACAAGGCCGTGAGTAGACTTATTTTTAACATGCTGTAAACATAGTATTCCAGCTAAAGATTTATCTATAGGCTTTTGTGAGAGAAGAAAACCAAAAGAAAACATGGTTTGAAGCCCGAGATTTCTGCAGAGAAATAGGAGGAGACTTGGCTGCCATTAGAAGTGAAGAAGAGCAAACAGTCATAGAAAATTTGTTAATGTAAGTAAAGAAAATATCTAATAATTGTTATTTTGATGTAACAATACTTTATATAGGAATAAATAAAAATATTCTTGTGTTGCTCCCAAGATAATTAGTTGAAAATCTATATCTGTTTATTATCATAGTCATAAGAAAAAGAACTGAGAAAATATTTCATATGGGTACCATTTTCAAAGCCATTTTTGGATTTCCTAAAATTTTGCATAACCTGTAAATCTTTTAAACTAAATAACCCCCCCCAACACAACAACTAAATTGTTTGAATGCTTCTCTTTCAGACTAATTTCTAAGTTTGTTCACTGAACCATTTTGAAACTAAATTCCAGCAAACCTGAACATTTTATTTCTCAAAGAACACTGTAATCACAATATCAATGACGAAAAACAATGTGCTGCGTTTTCAACACAACCATCTGCAAAGTAGAAATTTTTAAGGCATGAACTTCACTTACTTGCTAATGGGAGCTTGCTGACCAACAACATTTTGCTATTTTTAAAATTTCTATTCTACTTAAAGTCTTTAATAAATGTGAGAGTTATTGTCCTGTGTAACTTGCAAAATTTAACACAGCTAATCACATACATCATCTTCTTTTATGACACATTTTTTCACACTAGAAAAAAATCTCCACCATCCCCTTTCTGGATAGGTTTGCAGTGTTTGGATCCTGACGGTGGGCTTTCCTGGAGTGACGGATCCCCGGTGAGTGTTTGACCTTGCCAGTTGCTTTCTGTTCTGACTTTTTCGCTGTTGGAGCTGTTTCCATGACAGGTGTGTATGAAAGTTGTATAAGAATTCCCAAAAATGTCTACTTCACCACTAGGTAACTCTGAATCATTATTCTTCATATCCGTTTGGAATAGAAAAAGGCCAATAAACCCTGAAGTTATACCATCACAACAGTGGTAACATGAATACTAGTTGCAGCTACAGAGGCGATTATCTAAGTGGCAAATATATGAGAAAAGTCTCTCCTGATTTTTTAGTCTCTGGTGATATATTGCCATGTTGTTTTCCCCTGCTATTGATTTATAACCTCATTTGATTTGAGTGTTCATGGGACTGCTGGAGTCTGTTAAATGCTGCATAAACCCAGAGCCTTTCTTTCTTCTTGTGGAGTGACTATATTGTTTTAATAGCCCACGTAGGCTGCACAGCCATAGGAGGAAAGCAAGAAGTGGTTTGAAACTTCAGTGCTACTTTTTCCTCCTTCCAAAATACAACTTTTTTTCCCTGCACGATAATAAAACCCAAAGTTGTGTTTCTTCTGTAGGTGAATTATAAGAAAAATTATTATTACAATACTGCATTTGAATATTGTGGAGCAATCAGTGAAGAACCTTCCACATCATGGATTACGGAACACTGTGAATACAGTCATAACTGGATTTGTGAAATAAAGAAAGGTAGGTTACTTTTTACTCTAAACTCACATTAGGAAGAAATTTAAGCTGAATCTATCAAAACAGGAAGTTCTGCAAATTACATGCTTATAGAAAATGTTGGTCATTTCACAGGAATTTGGCATAATGCAAAATAGGTCAAGACACATAAGTACTTTCAGAATACAATGTTTCAAATGTAAATTTTTTTGTTGTTGTTGTTTTATTTAAAAAAATACGATGAGCTTTACTGAAAATATACTTGTTTATGTAATTGCAGAATCGTAGAAAATAAGGTGAAAGCAACCTCAGGGTCTTATCTGGTAAAGTCCACTGCTCTGCCCAAAAGCAGATTTTTGGCAGAACAGAACCTTTGACTGACACGAAACTGTACGTTTCTTGGAACTTTTACTTGCAAGGAATTTCCAAGTTGGAGGCTAAGGGGGCAGAAAGGGAGAAAGAGAGGAGTGGAATTTGAAAAAACCCCACAACAACAACAACAACAACAAACTTTAAATCTCGGTATCCTTCGTGAAGTGAAACTTCTCTCCTCTACTAGGGTGTAGCGTGAATGCTACGCAAGGACACATTAGTCACCTACTCTAAATTAAACATGACTATCAGCACGCTGGAATGGTTATCTTTGTAAGATGACATGTAAAGAAACTCCAGTAACAACAGGCTTGCTGTAATGAAAAGATGGTAATCCAAACTTCAAAATTTATATACTTTAAGACAATAGGCAGGCTCACATCCTCCTCTCATACCAGCAGCAAAATCTTCTAGAATAATACTTTTGTGGTTTTGTTGTTTTTTTTCCCCCAAATGTAACTACTGTTGAGAAAGACGTCCAGCGAAATAAGAGAGGAATCAATTATAGCTTTATATTGAGTTGCACATTTTACTTCCATGTGTTGGTTTGGTGTCTCTCTAGGCTCCTTCACACAAGCAGTAAGAGTTAATATTTAAAGTGATACTTTTCTAAATAAGACAATTTCTGTGCTGGTGAATTATTCAAAATAATCTGATTCTAACCAAGGCCCATTGTCTCAGCTTCTTACGCTTAAAAAGGTATAGTCATAGGCATCTATCTCAAAGAGATGCTGTGAAGATACCTTTCCTGGTAACCTCCTTTGTAATTCTTCACCTGCATGATCAGCACAACTAAAAATCATCAGCAAAAGTGCTAATAGTAGTTGTATACTGTTAAGGTATGTATAGTGGAGAAAGACGAGAAATTGTAGCCTGAAAAAATTACCATCATTAGTCAGCAGTGCATAATGTCATACTGAAAGATACTGAAATAGTCATAATACTTTGTACTTCCAGAACAGACATATTTTTTTAAAATTTTAAATCTTTTAATGAACCATAAAAGAGATTATTTTTAAAAGGTGACATGCCTTTTTTTACCCAAGCATGTATGTCAAACACTTCATTTAATGCAATTACACATATAGAAACACAAACATAATGAAAAAAATTATAAAGGTGACATTTGGTTTACATTTTTATAGCTCTTGGCCTTGTATGTTTAGAGATACATTGCTTCAATATCCCACTCTGTGTGATGTGGAAATTTTTCATTTAAATTATTTCTCAAAAGCTGGTGGATTTTCAGTCACATGTGATTCCTCACAAAGTAGTTTCACAGAAAAAAAAAAAAAGAAAAAAGAAGTTTCACAAACAAATGAATACTAATAACATTTAAAATATTTTGAAGCAAAAATTGATTTAGTATTTCAATTTCTTGTTCAGATACAAGACAATGTCCATACAGAATCTCTTATTATTGTGTAAAATATACCGACATTGAAGTAAAGTATTTTCAATCTTTAGTTTTCTTTCTGAAACAAGTAAGACTAACTGAAATAAGTTCAGACTAACTTCACTCACCTAATTCAGGCAACATTCAGCATGTACAAGATACACTTACCAAAAATCTACCAGGACAGAGATGCAGGGCTGTAATACATCTGTTACTCCCTGAACATACATTTTTGTTCTGCATCAAAGATACTATATAAATATATCCTGCATTTCCATGTGTAAAATATGGAAAATTGATAGACATTAAGATACTTTCCACTAATTGAACACTTCTACTGGCTCAACATTTGGGAAACATTTTACATCTTCATTTTTATCCCACTTCACTACAGGGACACCCTTGAAACCAGAACCTCTGGGCCCTTCTGCTGGTAAGCTTCTGTTTATTTTCTCTTATCTAAAGGATGGTATCATGTAACACTACCAGCTTTGTGTAAGGACCAGGAAGAATACAGAGTTTCCTCTTCTGTCTTGCAGCATATGAAGTCGCGGAAGATGGCTGGATTTTGAAAGGGGACAAACAATATTTTTTGAGCACAGAAAAGACCTCTATGGAGAAAGCCAGAGCATTCTGCAAAAGCAAGCATGGAGATCTTGCTACTCTTGGAAATAATAGCGAAAGAAAATTTTTGTGGAAATATGTAAGAGGAAATTTGACTATGTCACACCATATATGGCCTGTATAACCTGCTGCATATGCTTGTGAAGTACAAGAGAATGTGCTTCTTGCATAATATTACTATATTTTTTTAGCATTAGATTTAAATGTTCAGTGAAAAAAATATTTATTCTACAGAACAGAGCTTCTCTTCAGGAAAATAAATACCATTTACCATTTAGTAGGGTGGGTATATTCTTGTCTATTCTAATCTAATGAGAGTGCTGCCCATGACCAAACGTGTACAAAGAGCAATGAACAGGCACATTAAGTATATACTGAGAAAACTCTCCTTTTGCCAGGGTGATTACCTCTCATCTGAGTACCATATTACAGAATAGTGTTATGTGTAGATGTGAGGCTACTGCCAGCGGAGCAGTGATGGTCACGTACCACATCATGTTGCTGAAGAAAACAACTTCTCAAAGAAAGGTTTAGCCTGGTCCAGGTCAGGGACTGACCCACTAGGAACTTTGTGAATTAATTTTCCTGCAGTATATATCAAAACTGTTCACGTATTTCAAAGACACTGCCTACACGTTGCCTGAGATGGTTCCGATGGGCGCGTGCCAAAGCCGTGGCAGGGGCATGCTCACAATTTAAAAGCATGGATGTCCTCAAACCTCTGCCATCCTGTTTGGTTTACTAATTCCAAACTAGCCACACAACCTCCTTTCTATTTCACATTATTAGATGCTTGCTTTTATTATGTGGGAAAGGATATGAAAGGAGGAGAGGACAGACAGCTTGAGACACAGGAATTACTAGCTGCTTAAGAACAGAAAAGTACAAAAAACTTTTATACCAAATTTTTTCTCAGGTCTTCCTTGTTTTTTTCTAAATTGAGAACACAACTTTGAAAGCTTTGATCATACCAGTAATGCAGCCAAAACTGGGAAAGCAGCAATAAAGATAATAAAGCAAAAGTATGTATGGTATCATATTTACTTCATCAGGGGTCCTCTCTGGTGACTACACATGATCATTTATACAATGAATATTCATGTATTTGCTTCCATAGTGTAAAAATTACACCTTTTTTTTTTTTGTATTAGATAACTACTAAATATTAGAAAGCACTAGCTAAAAGTATATTTTTGTGTTTAGATCTTAAAAAATGGCACATTGGACTCATATCTCATAGGATTAATACGGAATGCTGATCAACAGTTTAGGTAGGTAAGCAGGCTACATCAAGATTCATAAAAAGCTGTTGCCAGTTTTGTACTACCAGAGTTCTTTCTGGAGGGACCACTGCAAGGGACTTAAATGCAGATTCAGAGAGTTATATTGCATGTTGAAATGTGTGCTCTCCCTTGGTTTAACTACATTGTAAAAACAGTTTTAAATGGCATTTTTATTGGGAATATACATGTTAAGAATACATAAATCATGTCTGTTAAAAATAGAGGTTTTTTTGTCCTTTGACTTGACATGCAGGGATTTCATTATCTAAGGTCTTTTAATCCTAAAGAAACTCAATTTACAGTCAGCTGTGATTTTTTTTTAATATATTTTTAGCATGTTAAGGTAGATTTTTCTGAACTGTTGTCTGAGCAACCACTACTGTTTTGTTGTTGGTTTGTTGTTTTTTTTTTTCAGTTGGATGGATGGAAGCCCAGTGCACTATGCCGCTTGGGCACAGGGTGAGCCCAACTTTGCACATGGTCAAGAAAATTGTGTAGTCTTAAATAAAAAGGATGGTGAGTTACATAACTTTAAAAAAAAAAATTTTTTTTTGTGGATATTGCTCTTTCCCTGTTAAAAATACTTTGCAAACTTTAATCCATTCTTTCCCAACAATTTGGGAAAATATAAATAATAAGGTATAGCCATCATATCTGAGGTTTCTTCAGGGGCAATATTAGCCATAATGGATTTTCATGGGGAATGGACAATTTGATAACTGATTTTTCAGCTGCACAAAAAATATGTTCTATTCAAATCAACAGCAAATTTGGTCTTTCAACAAATAATTAGAAAATAGTTAGCAGAGGATTAGAACATAAGTGGAGTTTCACATTTGACAGCGTTTTCACTGACAAAGTGTTACTTTACACTTGTACGTTTCTGTGCAACGCAGCTATTCGTGTGGGTTCTACTCAGAGGTCACGGAGTTGCCACATGAGCCATCTCGTACGGCCACTGCTCCCGCAGTCACCAAAGTCCTCCTGTGAGCAGTGATGATGGGAGGTAGAGTTGAGCTAAACCACTTTATCTCCCGTTCCCAGGCAGATTGCTTTTGAACCTAAAAGCACAGGCACCAGTTCACTTTCCCACAAATTTCAATCTTATTCAGTGTCTTATTACCTATATTTAAATTGATTTCAGGCTTGTGGAATGATGTCAGCTGTGGTTTTTCAAATGGCTATATCTGTCAGAGGCACAGAAGTTTTATAAATGCAACGCTTTCTTCAGCGGCACCTTCACCTCCTGGAGGATGTCCTGAAGATTGGCTTTTATTTCAAAATCAGGTATGATGACATCCATCTGAGCTCAATGATATTAGTCCCTGGAAAAGATATACAAGAGGACTTTTGTCTCTCAGATATCTTTTGACAGTGATTATCCAAAGTTGCATTAAAACCTGAACCAGTTGCCTAATACTTGCAAAATGGTGGTTTTACAGATTTTTAATTGTTTTCCGGAGATATGGTCATCCAAGATACATTGTATCAGAAAAAAATGCTACATTGTATAGACAGTCAAGAAAATTGACCTAAATTCAACTGAAAGCACCAACAGTAGCATAAAATCATTTAGGCTGGAATGAATCAGACAAGGCCAAGTTTTTCCGAAGAGGCTTCAATGTAACGCTTGCCTCTTCCCAAGAGGGACAAACTTGATGTGCTTATTAAGTGAGGGCTCTGTTTTCTAATGTATACAGTATTGTTACGAAAGCATCCTGGATGCTCACACCAGGGGCGTTTATGCCAGTACACTTTTCTCTCTATTTTTGTCACACTCGTCAGAGTTGTTATTTTCCACAAAGAAGGCAAGGTAATTCTCTGATGGTGCTACTGGTGTGCCGCAGAGCAGGAGAGCTGTAAACATGGAGAGGGCACACCAGGCATGCTCATAATTACCAAAACCATTTCAGGGTGAATATGTATTGGTAATGTGATGACTACACACTCTTTAAGAAATCGTGAGTCATATACTTCCATTAATAAAAGAGACGTACAATGAAAAAGGCCGAATATACACATGAGAGCACACTGATCATAGGCTCTAGGTCAAAAACATTTTTCAGAAAGTTCAAAGGATTCCACATGAAACCCTGGGCTGGGCGTTTCTTGTAGAGCCAGCTCTACCTTGTCTTTTGCTAATGACAGAGTTTGGCTTCTCAAAATCTCTGAGCTAGTTAGCACATTAGATACTCCTCAGACTCCTACTGTGGTTTATAAATGGTTGGTTGAGTTTTGTGGCAACTTTCTCAGTCCCTCACAGAAAGACACAGAATAAATCTAAAATTTGTGAATGGTTTTGACTTAGTTGCAGAGCTGAGTCCCTGTTAACTTTGGAAAATTATTTTGTGGGTCTGAGTTAGGCTAATTTCTACTTAAACTAGTATAATTCAAACATAAATTCCTTTTGCTGTCACTCAGTAACGGTCTATACTGATTTTTCCCTAGTGTTATAAATTTTTTGGCTCTTCCTATGAATACTGGTCCAGTGCAAGAAGAATTTGTATGAGCCTTGGAGGAAACCTGGCAAGCATACATAACGAACAAGTACAAGGTACAGTGCAACAGCCCATTAGGTGATAGATAGCATTTACTCTGAAAACAGCGGTCATTTCCTGCAAAGAAGAACATGGCAAAAAGAGTATCTAAATATATGTATTTTATAATATATATACTCACTATGTGTTATATGGCCATGGCATGAAACATTTTTGGAAGAATTGAAACCATCTGTCTAGGGCATGCTAGTGATGCTAAGGGTTGCTTCCTCCTGTTCCATGAAAACCGCTTTACATTATTTGTAGGGTATGAATTAGCATAAAATAACAAATCCAGACCTGGCATTTGTAGTTTCAGACTCAGATAAAGAAAAGGAATCCATGGTCTGTTTCTGCCAGAAACAGAAAGGAATATATTACTACACCTCTCTGAAATGAGAGGATATATTACTGTACCTCTGCCTAAATTCTGCAACTTAATTCAGCAGCAGAATGTCGGACAAAGGCACATTTTCACCTTGCCTATGTTCGTGGGCTTCCATTTGCAGCTGTATATAGCTACACATTTTCATCAGTCAATCAGCTTATCCTGAGTGTTGAAATAAGTAAATTCATTAGACAAAATAGTGGTCAGGCAGGTTTTTGTATCTTTCCTCTTTCCAGTCTTGCTTCATAGTTCCAAATATTTTTGCTCTTTGTGACTTTTTATAGGCAAAGGCTTGGCAAAACCTTGCAATCATCAACTTGGGTAAATTTCTGATCAAATGCTAATTAAAATCTATTTACAAGACTTTAACGAACAAAATAGTTAAGGATTTATTTGAGCCAATGTCTTGATGGATGACATGACATTTCATCTTTTCTATTGGCTTTTTTTCCAGCTTTTCTTACTTACCATTTGAAGGATGTTTCAAATGATCCCTGGATTGGCTTGAATGATATAAACAGTGAACTCAACTTTGTTTGGACTGATGGAAGTGCTGTCTCTTATACAAACTGGGCTCCAGATTCCCCAAAACTTGTAGAACCCATTTTGTATCCCAGTCTACATCCAGAAGATGGCCACAATCTGCAACAGGTAAATACCATTTAGCATTTACCATCAAATTAAATCTGAGGAGCAATATCACTTCAAGTGAACAGCTCACTTTCCTACAGACATTGCCTCAGCCTTCTCCTCAAGTTGTTCATCAAGGTTTACACTGGGATTAGCAATAAAAAGTTTCAGTGTTTGTATATTCTAGCTATCTCAGAGCACAAAATGGCATTGCTGCAACTTTGCCAAAGACTTGCCAAAGACTTTGGTAAAACTGCAGCAACGGACAGACTGAATAAAGATTGGATAGATTGAACAAAGTTTTCTTTTTCATAGTAATTTGCTGTTCATTTTGCAGAGAATATAAATGCAAATGCAACATTAGAATTTTAAAAGTTAACACACATTGGAAATATTTTCACATGTTTGACAAGTTAACTCAAATTTGAAAAGAAAAGAGGAGAGGATGCAAGAGGAAAGAGTTTGATTTTTTTTCTATGTCTTCCCTATTTAAAATTATAATTGAATTGCTTAGGCCCAATAGATGTTATTTACTTTCAAAACCAATCAAACTCTCTCCATTGCTAGCACTGAAATTAAACCTCAGAATGCTGTAAATAAATTACCATTCTACATATCCAGACCAATGTAGACTGATTTGCACATCCACATTGCCTTTCTTCCATTTATTTCCATATCTTGCTTTCAGAACTTGCCCTTCACACTATGTCATTCCACTCGCTGTCCATCCTCCCTTCACTTTGGTATCTACACCTCTAGAGAACCCAGAAATCATACCTCTAGACAACCAGCTTAATTTGCACCTGAGGCAATTCAGTCTGCTCTTGCCTATCTAGTCACTGGCCAAGGCATGCAGGAAGACATACAGGATACAGCACAATACACAGCTCTACCTTACGGCAGTTCTAATAACGGTCCTGGGAAATATCAGGAGGGGGGGAAATTATGTGCAAAGGTACATTCTGCTTCCCTCCTTCATCTTCAAGATACTAATGGCTATCTCCTTCACAGGATCCTTTTCAAATGAGTGAAATAACATCAGAACGTTCCTCAAGCTTAAGAAACTAGAGTCAAGGGCTACTAAACCAGGTGTTCCTAAAATTTCTGCACAGCAGCTTAGTGGGCTGTTGCAGGTTGTAATAAACTTGAAGTCCCAGCTTCTTAAGGACTCAGCACCTGATCTGGTGTAGCTGAAAGAGAAATTCCAAGACCTAGAGTTGATGATAACTCTGTCAAGGACCAGAATTTAGATGATTCTGTCAAGAATAACCACTATTTAAAGTTGGCTTTGCAAGCCAAATACAAAGCATGACCTCCATTTATTTTTATTTCATTCTCATTCAAAAAACTTACTGATAGTTGCTCCTTAGTCGAGACAGAAAATGTGACAGAAAAGTTCTTGAAAATAACAGTGCCTTTCAAGTACGTCTCCTCAAAAATAACCAAATTAACAAGCAGGCTGTGCAGAGGATTACAAAGATTTACAAGACAGTATCAAGGTGGAGCTGGCCACCGCAGAGGAGGCCAGGAAGGATAAAAGGAAGGTGTTTCTAGAGTTGTAATACATACTCTATAATATCAGAATTCAAAGAAAAATGAGTAAAACTACCCAGGGGGTTACAGTACTTTGTTTTATAACTTATGATATCAATGTACTCATATTCTTTCCCTTACTCCAACAGTTTGACTGTGTTTCTCTAAAGAGAGGTCATGCTGATGACACAGGAAAATGGAACAATGAGGAGTGTTATAAATCTACAGGGTATATATGCCAGAAGAATAGTGGTGAGTTCTGTATCACTAATCTTTAAATTTATAACACAAGGATTAAAAACACTTTTCTTGTTTAACATGCTTTAAATTAGATATCTTTTTTTTTTTTTTTAGGTAAAGGATCAGTAAAACCTAAGGTCCCATCTTTCATCCCAGTGTTACTTAGCAATGTTTTAGAAAAGGGAACGACAAATAAAATATCAGAATTTAGGAAAGTAAAATTATTTTATTTTTAAAAGTGTAATTAAAAAGCTAAAAACTACAAACATTTTAATTACATAAGGTCATAATGATCTAGAGATGATCATACCTGGTAAGTTTTATATGATAGTCAGAAAGCTGCTAAGCTGCAAAGAGTATTTTGAAAACACGAGGGTAGGTGTGTTCTTTTTGACTGATGAGGTGAATTTACCTCTGCAATATAATGTGAATTACTGATTCAAAATTCTCAGAGGCTGAAAATGTATTTCTTTCATCCAGAAAGTTCACTGTTGTTTTGAAGTTATATGTTACTTAAAAAAACCTAATGAGAAGGTGTTCTATTGCATTAAAATTTTTCTACTAGGTTTGGAAATAATGAAGATGTTAAAGTCAAATACATGGCCTCCAGATTTAACTGTTCTTGGGGTGGGGTCTTTTTTCCTTATTCCTACAGATCCTGAACTCTTTAAGTCATCAGTAACAGTGCTGGACCTCGCTTTTGACCATTCTGGTGGCATTAGCTACTCTGTCACCCGTTCCAAAATGAACTGGGAGGAAGCACAGAAAAACTGCAATACCAATGCCTCAGAACTTGCCAGCATTTTAGACCCATACGGCCAGGCACTGGTGTTCTTACTCACACAGGAATATGGAGAGCCTCTGTGGATTGGTCTGAACAGCAATGCGGTAAGAACACATACATTACATACAGGTAGTCAAGCTGACACTGGACCTGATCTTTATGCCCTCATCTTGTGACCTATTCGAATTTCTGCCAGTGTAGTGCTGAAAACAGCATGTTACATCGCTTTTATGTTGGAGTTCTTCAGATAAAACTCATACAGTGGAGATTTTAATGAACTAAGAGCTCATACATGCGTGAGCACAAGGAAATGCTCCTGCAAACCAATATATAACAATACTGTGTGTTGTCTGGAGTTATTTAGAGGGTCTTGAATATAAATTGTAAAATCTCCCACACTTTGAGGTTACTTTAAACAAAAAGATACTCCAGGAACAACATGCATCCTGCCCTCCTGCCATGTGTTTATGTATCTCAGTGATCAGTGACATGATATCTCAGGTTGCACATTTGAGACCTGCAAAGGAATGGTTTTTACGTGTGTGTTTATGCTCACACGTTCTACTAGAGTAGTCTCACTTATAGTAGCAGTAGCAAAATACAGTTGTGGACAGAAACAGGGGTAAAAATTAGTTAAAGGAACCTGGAGGCTACATGGTATGGTGCATATTGACCATTGAATATATTTTTTCATTTGAAAATGCAGTTGGTGTAACTGCTCCCATTAAGAAGTTAGAAAATTATGGAAAAAAAAAATCCTTTCTGTTTGTGAGATGTCTACATCAGTTGTATGACAGGGGTGAGTGAACATTTGGATTGTAGGTGTGTTTTGACATGCTACACTCTTCCCCATGAATCACAGTCACGATAACTACAACAGAAGCGACGGCAATCAGTGCTGCTTGTTAAGAACACTCCCACCCACACTCCCATTTTCCATGCAGACCTTTGGGTGGTCGTACCAACATGATGTCTTATCTTGACTCCCAGTTTTATGCCTTCTCTCATGCCCCCTTTCTTTTTTTCCTTTTCAAGCATTTCCCAACGCTTGAAAAATACACTGAATAAATGTTGGATACTTTTTGGAGGGCAGAAAAAAAAAATCATTCTGCATTTACATTTGTGGATAACAGACACTGTACCTTTTGTTGCAGCTAGCATTTACAAGCACAAAAAGGGGGCATTGTTAAGCATATAATTCCATACTGGTTACATGAGAGTCCTCCTGAGGGTCCTGTGTATTAGCTATGTCACTCTCTGCAACCTTGAAATTATCGTACAGATTTTGCTTCCAGACCAATGGCAAGTATCAATGGATTGACAGATGGAGATTAGTTTACAGCAAGTGGTCCAGCGGGGAACCAAAACAGACATTAGCGTGTGTCTACCTAGACACTGATGGCACCTGGAAGACAGCTTCTTGCAAGGAAAAACTTTTTTCTGTCTGTAAAAAAATGGATGGTAAGCAATTGAGTAAAAGTGTTTTAGCTAGAGGATGTGTAGATTTATCAACTATGCTAAATATAATAAGCCACTGGAAAAATACTTGTTTTATACACTAGTATACAGGAAGACACGCATAGCTAACTAACTAGCTCTAAATATTGACACGAATTCTTCCCAGAAGTAAATCAATTCATAATAATAATTGCCAAAAGACTAGGTAAGGATTGAATACTCATTAATTTCTTAACTATTCATTCTAATAGGAAAAGTCATTCACTTGTTATGAGATCTGTTTTGATTAGGCATCAGATGAAATTCTGATTCCAGTTTGTGGCATCAAAGTTTGAAAAGGCTCTCTGTCAACTAAGGGTTTCAGATGACCAGGAAACAAGAATTAAAAGGAAAGATTATAATTGAAGTTGGACAAAAGATTCAGAAACAAAAGACTAAGAGAAACCAGATTATCAATTTTAAATATTAAAAGTGAGCCCTAAGGAATGGAATTAAATACTTGGTTATATCTGATATGAGTTGGAAAGGAGTAACAGATTTAAATATGGCAAGGAAAACCTTCACTTTTATCAGGACAGAAGCCTTTAATAAATACTTTGGACAGGTCAGGCAATCTCCGTCACTACAGGTTGCTAAGAACAGACGAGAGAAACATCTGTTAG
Source organism: Aramus guarauna (assembly GCA_013400195.1). NCBI lineage: Eukaryota > Metazoa > Chordata > Aves > Gruiformes > Aramidae > Aramus > Aramus guarauna. Next base: position 732,934 of record VXBL01002748.1, on the reverse strand, counting down.
AAATTATATAATTATATATCAACTTCTTGTCTCCTGTGAGCACGAGGATGAAGTAAATAAACCCCTGAGGAGCGTTCCAAGCACAAACTTCTATAAGGTCTATGGAAATAAGTATAAATATGAATTCACAAATTAGCTATATTCTTGTTGTTGTCAACATTATGGTTGATCTTGAATCAGTAGAAAATTTAAAATTGCATGCCAAATTACATTCTAAGATGTTGTAATTTGACAAAAATCATCAGATTTGATATATAATGTCACTTTGCACTTAATATTCCAGAAATTTAATTTGAGAGCTGAATGTTCCTTAATAGAGAAAGAAATAGACTGTAGAAGACTCAGAGGAAGAAAATGTAATTTGGCAGAACATTTAATTTTCATTCCATCTGCATTTATCTTCTCGTCCAAAGTCTTTCTATTATATCAATCACTATGGAATTTATTCAGGATGTAGTTTAACAAAAAAAATCTTGCAAGCCATGTTTAGTTATAACAACACATTCACTCACAAACACAGTTTCTGCTATCAGGTTTTGATCTTGTCAAAAAAATGACCGAAGTGTCAGAACACATTCTAAAAATAGCATTTTTAACTAATGAGGCAGATATTTATGCCAGAAAACCAGCTGGAAATTTATTGACAAGGCTAACTATAAAAATCATCATTAGACAGAATCTTTACTTCTTATAAACTGGTGTAACTTCCTAATCACCTTGATAAATAAATATGAAACAAAATATGCTCTCAAACACAAAATCAAAGCCATATTCAAGTTCTTTTTATCACATGCTTCATTTCTTCTATGCTGACAAACCTAATATACTCTGTTTAGTTCTGTCTTACTAGTATAATGGGAAAAACAAATTTTATAAAATAACTGGATTCCAACTACCTGATCTCTCATCAGTAATGGCCCCTACTGAGCCCCCACAACTTCCTGGTAAATGCCCTGAATCAAGAGGACACAAATCTTGGATACCTTTCCATGGTCACTGCTATTACTTTGAGGCCTCCAGGAAAAGAAGCTGGTCTCAAGCTCATCAGGAATGTGCCCGACTAGGTGAGTGTTTTGTTTTAGAAAGACTGAAGATGTAGCGAAAGACATAAAATAATGGATAATATTGCTAAGCAAGTCTTAAATTACTTCAAAACTTCAAACAATGCTTTTCAGCTTGCTTTACTGAGCGTGCTTTTCCACAATAAACACAAACTGTGTCAGAGACAGAGGCATCTGATATCCTAAACACTTGGTGAAAAATGAATATCTCAAAAATATGAAATTCCTACTACTTTTATGGAAATCAGTAATTGAGTAGGGAGAGAAACACTTTTACAGTCCCACTAAGTCCCACAGCAGGGTCCTTCCCCAAACAAGAGGGAAATCACACACAGTGTAAACTGAGACACAAACTCATAGGAAAGTTGCCTTTGTTAGTTCCAAGGCAGAGTTTATTAATTGGATCTCACTGGCTGGACAAGAAATGGGATGGAGGAGTTCTTTAGCTCTCATTAACCAGTAAAAGACACCCAGCCATGCAGGTCCTGCTCTGGAACAGCCCCCACTGCTGTCTATGAGTTGGAGAGAAGAGCAGTACATGCATCAGGGGAGAGGAAAAGACACTTGACTCCACATTTCTGATTTCTCCTGACTTCATTGAGAATTGCTGTGATGCAGCATGCATAATAGTGTCAGTAAGAATGGGAAACATCCTATACATTAGCACTGTATATCTGAGTGATAGTCTTTTAATTGTGAGAGAGAATACAAGGATTTCTAGCAGCACTTCCTCATGTGTATGAAAACACTGACCTATGACTGAGTAAACAGATAAAGTAGTTCTGTAAAGGCATTTCACTTTACAGCTGGGTGACAACAGAATTCCTGAAATAGTTCTGTAGAAAGGTAAGTCACATAATTACTAGAAAAAGTAAACATTACACTAATAACTAGCATGAGAGGTTGCATTTGGACACCGGTCATGTTCTAAATTTACATGTTACTCACTGGCCAGGCCAGGAAGGTGGTCTTTTCCTGATGACCCCAACACAGCTTTGTGTATCTGTAATGCCAGGGCATATGGCAATTATAGATCAACTTCTGGACATCTTCTGGACTGCAGCCTCCAGCTGCCTACACATGCTATCTACCCTTGCAGTGCAAAGCATCAGGCACTGTCAAAAATACTGCCCAGCCACCGGTGGGTGAAGGAGCTGCAGTGGCAAGATGCATGGTGCTCACTACACCTTATGTACCACTTTCAGCCTACCTGCATTGCAGTTTGGGGTGTGATTTGACCTGTCCAGACGTACTGCAGCAGAGCAATTTTTTTTTCTCCAAAAGGATTCAACCAAAGGCTGAAGAAAAATCCATGTCTTTGTGCTTACTTGCATCCAGCTCACAGACGTGCTCAAAATACAATACAGGAATACAATAACCATAATGAGACTGGTGAATACTACATACAAGAATCAGTTTCTTTTCTATCTTATTGCATATCTTCTATGTGTTTATTGACTTAAGCTGTAAGAAAATGAGACATTGTGATGTGTTCATTAATACTTTCCAGCTGCTAATTTGGTATCAGTACGAGACTATACTGAAGCAAACTTTCTGTCAGACACCATTAAGATACTCCATGGAAAATCACTGAACTTCTGGATAGGGCTAAAGAAAGATGACGGAGGTAATATCTTCAATATTTAATCATACATTATAATGTCATACAAAATTCTATATTAAAAACAAAGCAACTTTATATACTTGAAAGTATACATATATATCAAATACACAAGGTTTATTTCAAAGCATGCTTACATATGCTTAGAAATGTAACTACAACATTTAACTACCTATTCATGTCAGAAATTTTTGTTTTCCCTATCAAAACCTGGTCTATCTGTCTAAAACATTGTATTTTATACATACATGTTAATTTTAAACTTTAGGACATTGGGTATGGACAGACAAATCTGCAATGGATTTTGTCAACTGGCAAATGGGTGAACCTTCAAACAAGAGGCATAAAGATTGTGGAGAAGTATGTGCATTGTCTGGCTTCTGGAACACCAACGTCTGTTCTTTCAGAAAAGGATTTATCTGTAAAAAACCAAAAAGTGAGTAATATTTCTAATACATTAAGGTTAATAATGCCTGATAATGTTCTTTCAGAAAAGGATTTATCTGTAAAAAACCAAAAAGTGAGTAATATTTCTAATACATTAAGGTTAATAATGCCTGATAATGTATTTACATTGCATAGCATAAAAAATGAAAATCATTATAGATTTATGTGTAAAACCAATAGACCCTAGCAGCAGAATTCGTCTGCCTAAATACTGAGGAGCCACACATGGCTTCTGATTGCCTCCTCAGAAGGCTGCATCTCCTGTAAGTCCTGTAAAATTACCTGCATGGAGCCACATGCAGCCATCGTGAATACTTCAGACCCTTACATTATGCAAAAGAATGGTCAAAGATCACTCATTTTTAATAAGAAGCCATGCTTCAGTAGAATTTTCCCTCAATATCACACAATCTAAGTTCAAAAGCAACATTTTATTTAATTTCAGCCGAATATATTCTAAAAAATAAAATAATCTTGTTCTGATGAGTGCAATGAAAACTCTGTCTTGTAGAAATGCTGAAATTGGTGATTCCTTTCATTACTGTCCTCTGAGCTGATGGATTAGAGGGATATATTCTTGTGTACTCTTTATCTACAGTGTGATAGAATCATGTTTAATAAAATGCTGGTACTCCCTTGACAGCAAAATCATGATGTGAAAGAAAATGCATGAGTTCAATTACCAACTGAGATTAATTGAAAGTGGTCCAGAATGTGAACATTTTGTTTGGTTAAACTTCATATTTCTGTCTTTCCCTTACCTGACAAGTTTAGGAAGTGCAATTACCATAGGACCCACATCCACAAGCAATGGTTGTCTCTGACAGAAGTGGCTAAACTCACAGAAGATCCTATTCAGCTCCAGTAAAGCACTCATGATACATCCCTAACACTCAAGACCTCCATTCATGAAATTTTTCCTGTTTCAGAAAACACCTTAAAATGATTAAGGAACCTGTGGGCAGTTTCTCAGAAATGAACATATTTGAAAACACTTTTAGAACTAACAGAAATCTGACCCTGTTTTCATGTGTTGTTGGGTATCTCAACTGAGGAGGTCAGATGCTCTTGGAATGAAAGAGTCAGTCATCCTACTAGAGGTTTACACATGCTTAGCTCCATCTTTCTGGGAGAGCAATTGTCACCAGCAAGTGAATTTAGGGGGAATCGTGAGAAGCATCTGGACTTGGGAAGTTTTAAATGAATGCCACATTGGTTTAGAAGCACTCAGAATAAACATTTTCTTTTCCTTCCAAAAGCTCCTGAAAACACAGAGATGTCAACAGAAAATACAGGTAAGCAATAATTGCTTTTAAGTAGAATTACAAGGAGGTGCTCAAATACAAGAAGAATATAATTACATAGTTTCTAGGTATTAATCCTGAGAGTATTTAAAAACAAAAACTCCATCAACTTCACCTGTATCTAGATATAGGCAATAGAGGTTATTTTGAAGTAAACTGGGTTTTGATCGGAATTAATTATATTTTGTTTGTTTTTGTTAGTAAAAAACCCACCAAACCCACGTCTTGAACTGAAAAGTTACAAGTGTATTGCATTTGTCTGATTTCTGGTGAAGAAATCCCATTTATTACTAGATTCTGAAATCTCTTAAGATCAAAGATGTTGATTCCTTTTCATCCACTTACAGAAGGGAAGATGGAGAAAGTGCTTCCTGCCAGCATCATTTGGCTGTTTGTTGTTCTAGCCCTGTCTATAGTTGGAGCTGGAAGTATAGTTTATTTCTGCTTGAGGAAGAAAAGACAAAACCCGCTACATATTTCAGCTAGCATGGGTGGACCAGAAGCAACTGTGGATATCCAAGACAAAATGGCACATACCGACATGTAGTCTGGCAAAATGCCCGTAAATTCCAACCAACAAAAAAACAGTCTATGAATTGGTGAAATCTTACATCAGCTTTGCATTTTCCTACCCAGGTAATAGTCTCCTCTCTTCACAAATATAAAGTTAATGGATTTATATAACTACACATACATATACACTCCCTCCAAAATTTTTTCCAAAGAAGAAATTACAGTTACAGTTTCTTTCTTTTGCTTAGTTTGGGGACTACATATGTATTTTTCTCATAAATAGCATGGCTGAAAAGTTGGCTCCAGAGGTGTTAGGGGAAAACTCTGACAGATATTTACTATGTGAAATTCTTCTGTTTAACTCACTTTAGAGAGTCACCTTTTAGTTCATATCTTCACATTATTTCTCCTGCTGTATTGCCTCAATGTTACCTAGACTGTGATGGGAAACACTGCTCATTTCAAATTTTCAGCCTCACAGTGTATGATACTATCTTTTCAGTCACGTAAAACCCTATTGTAATACCTGTATCTGTGAATTAAATACTATTTCCTTACCAAAACATAGATGGAAAGATGGAAAAAGATTAAAAAAGACTCCTTTATTCCTACTTCTAGTCTGAACTTTGGGAATAATTATGCCATTTCCTATAGCCTTGCACTTTTTGTATTATCCTGTAAATATCAACATATTTCTGCCAAGCTCAAATTAATAACAAAAATACAACAGTAGATGATCTTTCAATTGGGCTTTATTTCAGTAATGATGCTTTCAGTATGCACAGATGCCCCTTTTTAAGTCCAAGCATGTATAATAAATGGCTATCTTATACTGCATTATATAACTCTCAAGTTTAGACAAATAAAATCACCATGATACTTTTTGAAAATAAATTCTTCCAATTTTTGTTGCAATTTCATTTGATAATGTACTGCCTAGATCTCCTTTCAGCTTTTCTTCAATTGTATACAGTAGCAGTGCTTGCCTCAAGGGGCCATTTATCATTCTGTGTATTTTAAGACCTGCATCGTCCCTCCTGAGTTATGAAAACGCCTTTCTCCAAGCCACAGGAGGGCACCTGGCACTAACGGGCCTCAGTGAAGAAGCATACAGAGGAGCAGGGCTAGAACAGAGGAGCTTCCCCAAATCTCTGTAACAGGGAAGGGATGGAAGGGAAGGGAAGGGAAGGGAAAGGAAAGGAATATCTGGAATAAGTTGGGCATGTGGAATAGGTTTCTGCACCAAGACATTTGTGCCTATGACTGAGAAACTTGAGAACACACTTGTATTACCTCTATTATTTACCTTTTCTTGAGATACCCAGTAAAAAATAAAGGCTCCTAAGTAAAAATATTATGGATAGTTACTTAGAAGGGAAGTACCTTCTTCTTTTAGGAATACTTACTTCAGTTGTTTTATCAAGGGCAGCCTTAAAACATGGGTACCCCTGCTAACATGTTTTGTTCTGAGCTTTCAATTATTTCCCCTGCACTTCTTTGCTGGATGGACACGTTATTCTACAACTTTGGTAAAGTTTGTAAAGAAGTTTCACCAACAACACAGGAGGATGTCTAAACATTGCATGACTTTTCCCTTTCTGGTATGTTCGTATGACATTACTTAACCAAGAGACCTGGTAAAAAACCAAGCCAAACCAAACCAAAAGAATGAAAAATACCCTACAGTTTATTGAAAATAGACTTTAAATTTAAGTAAACAAAAATTAAATTTTACAATTAATGTCCTTTGAACACTTTGTAAAGCCCAGAGATCAATGCCCTTAGATGAAAAGAAACTCCTTAAATTACTGTAATAAATCCCATAATACCAACTCCTGTAATAAAGAAACAGTCACCACTATTTTCAGGAGGAAATAGGAAATAGCTGCGAGAACTTTGCAAATGAGAAAAACACCACCTGCTTCCCATGGGGGTGAATAGAAATATAATTGTTTCCTGGTATGTGCTACAGAAATCTGGGAATACATAGTTATGTTTACCTTTTGGATGAGGAAATAATGAAAGTGCTTTTCCTGTTCTGTAGTTACTCAGGCTGCTGGAACCTACCGTATACATGCCCAGATTCGTGAATCTGATAAATTAAAATTACCTTTCCCAAAAGAAAAAAGGAAACATGCAATGGAAGAGACTTTTTTNAAGAAAGGCAAAGAAGGTTTTTTTTTTTTTTTTTTTTTTTTTTTTAAGTTATTTGTAAGTTAAGTGTAACAGTTGGGAGCTCACAACAGAGGTACTCCGGTGACCAAATTCAGCACAGCCAAAGAACTCCAGAGGAGGAGCCCAGCTGGTATCGCCACCATGTGGACAGCATGAGAGCTCAATAGCTGGGCTGCTCTGCACGCCAGCTGTATTATCATATGAAAATCTTTTGATATACATACGTTTTTAGGTACAGTTATTTTGCAGTTAGACTGAACATCATGCCTGAACAAGAAATGGCATAAGGTATGCTGCTGATCCTCCTGCGAGACAGCGAGCACCACAAAGGCTGATCCAAAGTGCCTCTTACGAGAACAGGAAAGACAGAGAGCACTGCGGCGAGAACAGCAGTGTAAACAGGTGAGGTCAGAGTGAGCAGCAGTGCTTGGATCTGGGAGGAAGGCCACAGCCCTGACCCACCTGCTCACGTCAGGCAGGCACTGGCATCTGTCATCGTCACCTGCGGTGACAGTGGACACACCACCTCCTCTGGAGCTAGACTGTGATCATTTTGTGACAGCAAAATGTAATTCAGTAATGGAAATGCAGAATCCTTAGTCTTCTCGCAGCCAAAGAAAAACTTTTATTTTTCAGCTGTGGCCACAGAACAGTTGGTATGATATGGTGTTCGAAATACTAGAGTAAAAACACAGGGATGTATGGAATTACAACTAATTTGTTGTCTCAGAATTATGAAGTCAGCCCTTTGAGAACTAATCTTTCCAGTTTTCTGTGCTAGTTTGGTTTTTGCATCTAGTAGAACACTTTGTATCTGATACTACTTCTGCATAATGCACTAAACTGTTGACAGAATGGAAGATTTTAGTATAGACAACAGGACTGGCATTGCTGGCCACAGTTGGTTTTATCTGTACACTTTCCCACTTGCATTTAGCTGAGGCCAATGCAGACAATCATGGTCACGTTAGAACACCTTGCAAGAGAAAGAACTGCAGTAGTATCGTAGTGAATCATGAGCCCATGGAGATAGAAAATGCCGTACCCAGGATGATGTGACTTAGACCTCTCTCTCCCCACCCTTCTGGTATCTGTCAAACAATGGATCCCAAAAGAAGTCATGAAACAATCCATCTTCTTGTTACCATCCATCATTTATGTATGCACTAATTTTGATTAATTAATTTACATTCTTCTACCTGTTGTTTGTTTATTAAAGCCTTTAGAAGGTATCAGTGGGCCTACTTTTCTCTTTGCTGACCTTTATAAACTGCTGCATACAGCAGACTGGACCAGATCTGGGCCATGTGGTTTACATACATCCTTTATGAAATATCTTAAATTTTTAATATGCAAATTAATTCATTACAATTATAAAAATAATCTACTTATAGTCCTGTATACACTCTGTATTTAAAGTACACCCAATTCTGTTTCCCTGAGCAGCCGCTGATGTGTAGAGTACATCAGTGAACCCTTCAGAAGGTTAAGTTGTGCCAAGCACAAGAAACGAGGGCTTTGACACTTCTATCTCCATCACTGATGCATATAGCTGAGGAAGAAAAAACTGAGCATAAAAGCCCTGTTCAGTCTCATACCAAGTGCTGCTGCTAAAGGTCCCTCTCCTCTTCTGTGTAGACTGCCATAAAACCACTGCATGCACTTTGGCTACATTCTGCTTATATTTCTTCCATCCATTTCCTATTATCTTCATGATCTTAACGCTAAGCTAGAAGACTGGCATTTTTGGTCATCAGGCTGATCATCTCTGTTTACTAAGTATTTTTCAAATTTTACTTCAACTAAATCTGGGCAGAATTTATTTTTAATTTCTGTAAGCCCCATTTCTGTTTACAGTATCATAGCTTTAGTCATAGATAAATCTTCAATATCACTTAATCATCATTACACAGTAAGATCTTGTATATCTCAGCCACTTCACCCAACACTGTCTTGATACAATATACGAAACGTTCCTGAATTATGTGGCATTGTTTTCCTAATTGTTTGAAATGGTGCCACGTTCCAGTGGTAAAAAGTGATTAGAAACGGCTCATTACTTGAACTGGATTAATAAATAATTTTCAAATGAATTTACTTTGCATTTTGTTACATTCTCCTCCTTTTTCCCCTGCTGTAGGACTTTATTCTCCTGAATCTTGGGTTTTCATTTTGCCTTTTATGCATGCCTTATATAGAAGATTGTTGCAGGAGTTTGTTTGGAGACTTGCTTCACAAACGTGCCTTCTAACATAACAAGGTGCCTTCCAACTGCTCATTGAGTAATCATAGAATCATACAATCACTGAGGTTGGAAAAGACCTTTAACATCATCAAGTCCAACCGTGAACCTAACACTAAGTCCACCACTAAACCATGTCCCTCAGCACCACATCTACACGTCTTTTAAATACCTCCAGGGATGGGGACTCAACCACTTCCCTGGGCAGCCTCTTCCAGTGACTGATAACCCTTTTGGGGAAGAAATTATTCCTAATCTCCAATCTAAACCTCCCCTGGTGCAACTTGAGGCCCTTTCCTCTCGTCCTATCACTTATAACTTGGGAGAAGATACCAGCACCCACTTGGCTACAACGTCCTTTCAGGTAGTTGCAGAGAGTGATAAGGTCTCCCCTCAGCCTCCTTTTCTCCACACTAAACAACCCCAGTTCCCTCAGCCGCTCCTCATAAGACTTGTGCTCTAGACCCTTCACCAGCTTCATAGCCCTTCTTTGGATGCGTTCTAGCACCTCAATGTCCTTCTTGCAGCGAGGGGCCCAAAACTGAACATAGTACTCGAGGTGCAGCCTCACCAGTGCCGAGTACAGGGGGATGATCCCTTCCCTAGTCCTGCTGGCCACACTATTCCTGATACAAGCCAGGATGCTGTTTGCTGCCTTGGCCACCTGGGCACACTGCTGGCTCATGTTCAGCCAGCTGTTGACAAACACCTCCAGGTCCTTTTCTGCCGGGCAGCTTTCCAGCCACTCTTCCCCAAGCCTGTAGTGTTGCATGGGGTTGTTGTCACCCAAGTGCGGGACCTGGCACTTGGCCTTGTTGAACCGCATAGAGTTGGCCTTGGCCCATCAATCCAGCCTGTCCAGAATCCTCTGTAGACCCTTCCTGCCCTCCAGCAGATCAACAGTCCCACCCAACTTCGTGTCATCTGTAAACTTACTGAGGGTGCACTCCACCCCCTCATAAAGATCATTGATAAAGATATTAAAGAGAATTGGCCCCAATACTGAGCCCTGGGGAACACCACTTGTGACCAGCCACCAACTGAATTTAACTCCAGTCACCACAATTCTTTGGGCTTAGCCATCCAGCCAGGTTTTTATCCAGCAAAAAGTAAGTTTGATTATTGCTGTGCAACTGACACTGGCTTTTCCGAGAGTCCCAAACCTCTAATAACCTCGCTTGCCAACACTTGTACAGTATCGTTTTCTCCTAGCACTGTTCCCAACAAAAAAAAGTGTGTTCTCGTCTTTTCTTGCAGATACTTGTAAAAAGTCTTTTATGGAAGCCACTCAGTTGTAGTCTGTGCTGGTTTTGGCCAGGATAGAGTCAATTTTCTTCATAGTAGCTAGTATGGAGCTATGTTTTGGATTTGTGCTGGAAACAGTGTTCATAATTCAGTGATGTTTTAATTAATGTTGAGCAGTGCTTACACAGAGCCAAGGCCTTTTCTGCTTCTCACCCCACCCCACCACTGAGTAGGCTGGGGGTGCACAAGAAGTTGGGAGGGGACACTGACCCCAGCTGATCAAAAGGATAATCCATACCATATGATGTCATGCTCAGTTTATAAAGCTAGGTGAAGAAGAAGGAAGTGGTGGACATTTGGAATTAAAGTGTTTGTCTTCCCAAGTAACTGTTACACATGATGGACCCCTGCTTTCCTGGAGATGGCTGCACACCTGCCTGCCAATGGGAAGTGGCGAGTTAACTCCTTGGTTTGCTTTGCTTGTATGCGTGGCTTTTGCTTTACCTGTTAAACTGTCTTTATCTCAACCCATGAGTTTTCTCACTTTTACTCTTCCAATTGTCTCCCCCATCCTGCCTTGGGAGGAGTGAGCGAGTGGCTGTGTGGTGCGCAGTTGCCAGCTGGAGTTAAACCATGACATAGTCCCAGGGAGATACTATCTATGTCAATCCAGCTGAAGAAGGAAAGTGAGAAAAAGAGACCAAAATGGTAAATCTTCAGCACAATTCAGTACATTGGAGAATCCATTTATTTTCCCCACTCATAGAAAATCAGTGCCTTTTTTGTACACTTTGTCTCAACAATTATTTTTTTCAAATATTGTCAGAGGAACATTGGCCACTCCCTTCTCACCCTCCAAAATATGTCCAGCTGAACTTTTATCAGCTAACTGCTTCCAGTAACTGGCAGTGGTGAGAATGACTACTCTCAAGAAGCATTCTCTCGCCTCCTTCTCATTTTCTTTCTCTGCTGTGACTTTGGTATTAAGTTCCAAATGTAAATGTTAGAGTGAGATTGTAGTATTACATCACCATTTTTCAATGAATGCTGTATCAAGAGATTATGTCAGTAAGAGTGGACTGGTTACTACACTTACCTAACTTTAGAATCTTTCGCAAACTTTTATGGTTGAGAAATATTATGGGAACTAAAACAAATGACAGTTTTATGTTCATTACAGCACAAGCACAATGAAACAAGATTTTTTCCCTAACTGAACATGAGTTTTCTCCAGTGGGTTTCAGCAGTCCCTAGCTGTTCCTAACTTCGTAATTCCTTGTTCATATGCCTGCTATATATCCAGAGGAAATTGTTCAACTTCCGAATGTGATCCCTTCTCTAATAGAAACAGAACTTGCACTGTTTACATTATTCTGAACTTTGGCTCAGTCAAGTTCCAGGGTTTTTGCAGAAGCTGCATAAGGGAGAAATGCTTTTCCTACAAGACCACACCAACATCAAGGTGACAAGTCTGCAGTGGCATCCCAGTACTCCACGAGCCAGGAACTGAGGACAGGGCTTCACCAAAGACCAAACGCGCCTGACAAGTAAGCTTTTATTTTTACCACCCAGAACAGCGTAGCAACTGAAGGCACTAGGGAAGGGTCCTCCCCATCCTGGACCACCTTCTACATGACCCCTTGACTCTGGCCAGTGGGCTAAGGTGTGAGTGTATCTTCTGCACAGTAAAGGAGCCCAGGTTTGGTGACTGGCACAGGCTGCCCAGGGAGGTTGTGGAGTCTCCAGGTTTGGAGACGTTCAGAGCCCCGCTTGGTGCCAGCAGCTGGACCAGGTGATTCCCCTTCCAACCTCAACCCCGTGACCTGGCCACCCTCTGTACGGAACAGGCAGCTGTGCTGGCATCCCATGTGGCAAGCCATGCTTCACAAAGTGAAGGGAAACTTCCAAAATCCCTCTTCTGCCCTGCACGCCTCTCCACCTTGCACAGCCGCCTGAGGCCCTACACCGTGCTAAAGTGCATCCCTGGGCCGAAAGACACACAGCCCTCCCTGATGCCGGGGCGCACTGTGCCCTGTGTCCCAGCCTGGGGGCTGCACGGCCCGCACTCGCACTTCCTACCAACACAGGCCTCGCGGCCACCGGGCTCCCGTCCCGCACTGGGCAGGGAGCAGGGAAGCCTCTTCTGTTGCCTCCATGCGAGCTGCCAGGGTGTCCGACCTCTGCGGAAGCAGCCAGGCTCACCGCGGAGGCAGGTCTCGACAAGCGCCATCTTCCGCAGAAGCCGGCGGCGCCATCTAGCGAGGCAGCGGCAGGCTGCGGCCGGGCAGCGAGCTTCGGGCGGGTTCCTCTGCTTTGGCTTAGTTTAGTTTTACGTGGAGTGAACGGAGGCTCTAAAGCCAAAGACCACATCTGTGGCGTGACAGGAGGCTTTCTTCTCTGCAGGACAACGAGGTGCCATGCGAATGACCTCAGCGGGAGCTGGCCGTGACGTACCTCGGAGAAAGGCAGGCCGTGCCTCGACCGTGAGGGACTGGCTGCCACCCGGGCAGGCGCGGGGTTTGCTCGAAAGGAAATAGGTCAGACCCTGAGAGGCAGAACCTGGAGGCAAAAGAACTACAGTTTGAGAGGGAAATGATTCAGATTTCGTAATTAATTTTTTAGATGATGAATGAGATAATGCCCTAGTCTTTGCTCTCCAGTTAGAATTATCTCTTTTTCTAGTCTAATGTGATATGTACAGTTTTTTTTTCTTATTGTTCTTATTTTTTACTTTTAAGTGAAGCAGAAGTAGTACAATGCTGATAATTTTCTTTTGTTTCTCCTTTCTTTCTTTCTTTCTTTCTTTC
>VXBL01002748.1:693930-719482 GCA_013400195.1 Aramus guarauna | reverse complement strand
TTTCTTCTGGCAAGTCCTGTGGGACCGTTGCTTTAATGTTCCAGGTAGGCATTTGTCATCATGTACGCTATTAGGGTCAGTTTGTACAATAGTAGCAACAGAGGACATGTGGGTGATTCACTGTTGGTTCTGGTAATCAGTTCATTATGTGACAAATCAAAACTGTGTGTCTCAGCATCTCCCTCACTAATGAAGGGATAATAACAACGTGTGTTTATCTCGCAGAAGCATTCTCAAGATCAGTTAATTGCTTTTAAATAAAAATGGAAAAGTCTGCAAAATGCAAAGTACATTAGCTTATTATCATTAGTGACACAGAACTGAAAGGAATTCTCCTGGCTCAATTTCAGAAACTTGTTTACACAGCAGACTTGCCCCTCTTGGGGATATAAATATGGCCACTTTTATTTCCAACTTTTTTTTTTTTATCTTCAGGATGAAGATATGTTACTGCATCACTAGTCTTTCTGTAAATGTCTATTTACTGCCTTTCAGTAAATGTTCATTTTGTTTGTTTTATGTTTTTTTTCCAGACTTCAATGAGGTACATTTATTTCTTTGCAAGTTTTTCGGGAAGTGAAATGGAATTGCACTTAGAAGCAATATGACTTTGACACATCAGAGAGCATCAGTGTAATTGCTAACAGTTCTTCTCTCCTTTTCTCCTCTTTTATTGTCTTTTTAACTCTTCACGAAGATGCTATTGACTACAACAGAATGAGAGACTTCAAGTAAAGAAAGCAGCAATAATGGAAGACTTCAGTTACCTGCACATAGACTTACCATATGGGCTATCATGCAGACAGCACATGTACCTGTATACATACATCACTGCTTTTTGAAATGAAAACTCACAGCAGAAGGTTAACTCATCCCAAGAACACAAGGCCTTGTTTGTGATATGCTGAGTGAAGGTCACTGTAATACTGATCACATTCTCCTCAAATTTGACATACTTTAGGAAAAAAAATGGAGAAAATGTCTAGAAGTTTTTCTAAAAGAATTTAAAATTGCTGTTTGCTCTAGTACATAACCTGTTCTCAAAAACAGCTCCAGTGCCAAAGGAACAGCAGGTCACAAATACCACATCAGTCTGTAAAACAACCTCTATTTCATGAGCACTATAAGACAGCTAATCTAATTTTGTTCAAGATAGACCGGTAAAAACAGGAATAAGGAAAGAATTAGGAAATACGTATCATAGTTGATAGAAGAGCAAATGTGGGTTTTGTATTGGAAAACTGAGCCTAAAAACTCTACTAGAAGAACCCAATAAATGTGGAGAACGTAGGCCATGTGCTATTCAAAAACCTCTGAGTCACCTGGAAGAAAGAGCTGAGGATGGTTTTTAATGATTACTCATAATTATTCATTGTTGTCAAAATTAGAGCTTGACTGTGGACACCTGCAGAAGATTTGTCCACTGCTGAGTGATGAGATAATTGGAAACTAAATTTAGTGTTATGAAAGCCAAAGTAATGTATTTGGCAAAATTAATCCTAAAAATACATGTGCAGTGACAGACAGTTACCAAAATTATCAACATTGTGATGGAGTTACTGGACACAACAAGGTTAAATGCACTGGAAGCTTTCAGTTACAGGACAAGGTGATTAAAGGTAAATATTTTGGAAGCCTATAGAATTAGGAGATTTTAAATTGCTATAGGATGGCATGTTGTGAAAAATGGATTTGCCATGTTTCTGGAGGGTACATCCACAGGGGCTTATCAGTCATCCAAATGTGATCTCTGGCTCAGGAGGTTCCTAAACCTTTAATTCAAAGAAAGCAGGATGATGTAGCAAGGAAGAGTTATTCAGGGTATGCTTATCTGGACACTCCTGTAAGCATCCATTATTAGCCTCTGTGAGAGAGAAGACAACTTGTTAGATGGACTTCTGGTCTGAGCTGCTGTAGTAATGCTTGTTTTACTATTTCTTGTTGTTATTAGTGACAAAGTTGAAAAGAAGTGAGCTTCACTCAGTGGAATAAGCTTCAAGTTCTTGAGTATTTTCAGTATGACTCTATGACATATCTTTTAAATAAACAAGTCAGATGCCTGAAGTATTTCTAAAGAGTGCATGACTCTCAGCTATTGCATATGTACCCTGTCATTTGGAAAAGGTGACATTTGAGCAACGGACTGTTGTCTTCATCAGTGCTTTCACAAAAGCAAGTGTGGTGTCATTTCAGAGACATGAAGAGATTAAATACCTTAGACTGAGTATCTCGGAGGGCTATTAAATGCGCTTCTCTGTCTCTCTCTCGCATGTGTCCACTGGTGTGATTCCTTCAAAGTGTTTCTTTTACTGTCTAAAATATCCAGCTACATTTCCTTTGTCTGCCAGTGAGGAATTCTGACAGTTTACAGCAATGTTTAATTTTGTCTTGGAAATGAAAATGTATGTTTTCATAAGACATTGCCATATGTATTCTACTGAAGAAAATAATGCACTCTAGTTCCATGCTTGCTTGCTTAATGGTTTTCCAGCACTTGGAACACAAACTTGAAATTTAATGCGTTTATTTGTATGGAATCATTCAGAGACACAGATTTTACTAACAAGAAGACGCTTTCTGTAACACTAAAAGCCACAAATATGCTTCATCAGGAGTGACTTCTAGCCCTGTTTGTCAAGAGACTATCTTGAGGACTTCCAGTGCTTTAATAGGAGCTCAGAACATGAGTAGAAATCCACGTGTTCCAGTGTTCTGAAAAACATGGAGTGTTGGACTTTATTATAGTTTAAGATACTGCTTTTCCATTGATTCAGGTTCTTGGCAAGTATCTAGGGCTATGCCAAATTGTTTGTATTCAAATACATATTTATGTAGCACAATTGAGTCATAGATTACAAGGCCACAAAACAGCATGGTAATTACCTGCTTTAATCAGAGACCAGAGATTGTAAGATTTACCTGAATTGATTCGTGTCAAGCTATTCTTCTACCATATCTCTTTATTATTTTATAAGGAGATTACATATTTTCCTTCTACCATCAATAACAGAAACAAACAGTATTCCACCTTTGTTTTTGTAGCGTCAGCTTTGTTTTGGAAATATACTGTCTTATTGTCTGTGAGATTTCCTTTCTGGGCCTTTTATTGATTGCTTCTCACTTACCTTAAAAGCATCCTTTAATCTTTGTGTTTGGAACTAAGTAACCTTCAGCACTGTCTTTACCTTTGAACCATGCAGGAAATACAGAACAGGCTAATTTGTCCTTCACATCTCAGGATAGTTAGAATGCCCTTTGCTTAACCTGTAAAGATCTAGGTTAGGACTTTTCAGCATAGCAGCCTTCTAACCACCATCCTTTCAATCACCTTATCACCTATTCAGAGATGCGTGTCTTCTGATTAGTTGATGTGCTGTTTTTTTTTTCCTTTCCAGTTTTCTGATGTTCTGTCATCTCTGTCATTTCTCAGGCTTTGCAGGAGGAAGCCAGCTGTCCTACTAAATTAGCAATCTTTTCAGAAGCAAATCAACCTCAGCTTTCTTTTAACTGATAAAACTGCATCCTCCTGAAATAAACAATGTACTCTATATCTACCTGTGTGACTACAAATGCTGTTCTTCAGCTGGTGTGGAAATGAGAGATATCTAAAAGCTGTCTGTATCATCATAAACATTGATTGCCGTGGTCAGCACTTCTGTTTTTTCCCCCCATAACTGCAGTTACAGGGCAGTGAGCAGCTGAAGAAATAATTTCCTACTCTTACTGAGTAATATAAAATGAAAAGTATAATATTGCATCTAAAGGTTCTAGTGGAACTGGAGCAAAGTCATTATTTCACCATATTTTTTTCTTCTCATTCCTCCAGAAAAGGTTTGTAGGTTTTGTCCTCTAAAGAATATGTTAGGAAACACGTTTCATAGTTACTAACATGACTATACAGTTATTTCACTGGGTACATAATAGACTATCAGAAAGCCTTTCCAAGCAATTTGGGTCCATCTTGCCAGTGACCACCATTGAACAAGGTTCCTGGAGTTCAATATGCTTTTAGCTATCCTAAGAAAGCCTTGGTTTGAAAAATGCTAGTATGAAAAATGCTCATCTACTCAACCTTTATATGATCACACTTTTACATTCCAAAATTCTCAGCTATTGAATTGTACTGATACAGGAATGAAGAACAGGTGACTAGAAATGATTCCAAGCCAAAGTGAATGCTGAGGAATCTATCTAAAAAGGGTTCACAGCCATACTACAGCTTCTATGGAAGCACATGTGCATACATGCAGGCATACTGTAAATCAGTTAATACCTGAGAAGCCTTTTTGTAACTGATGCCTTGCCTCTCCGACCAATACCTCATACCTCGTCCATGCTGTAGTAAAGAAAACAAAAGAATGAAATACCTGGATCTATATAGTTTATACATCTCCTTTATCTAGCTGAAGCTTGTACTGATCTCTTGAGAATGTTTAGAAGATGCCAGCCTGTCAAGACTGTTGACTTCTCAGAATTGATGTGCAAGTAAAACCACTGCAGAATTCAGGTCCTCTGAAAAGGCTCCCACTTCCTTCAACATGTGTACGCTGCAGGACAAAATTAAAGGAAAATGAATGCAAAAAGGCTGATGACAGTAAATGAAATTACACTGAGGAAATTACTGGGAATTCTTGAGTCATACTGAAATGGTTGTTTTTCATGAACAACTAAGACTCTTTAAACAAGTTCTCCTTAAGGTGCTATCCATTCATTTGGCTGGAATATGTTTACTGAACAGATTTGAATAGATATTAACAAAACTGACTTTGTCACAAACAAAACATTCAAGACAAAAAGAGGGGTTTTGAGACAAATCATCTGTTAGAGGTAGACTATTTTCCTCTCATCTCATTTGTACTTTACATGATACTTTTTACTTTAGATGCCAGATATTTGTTATTCAATTAAAATAATTTGAAATGAGTGGGAAACATTACAATTATTATTAAATCAAAGACTGTTTTGTTATAATAATAGGAACTTTGAAATGAATATAGTAGTTTACACTCCTAGTTTCACATTACTTTTTTCCAGACTTCAAAGAAGGATCATATCATATGAGTTTCATGTTGAGTAATCAAAAGATTATGTGAAGAAATAACCATTTTATTTTCAATTGCATAAAAGACAGTCTAGCACACTTGCTTTCAGGGAGAATTTGCAATCTTAAGCTATAGCTAAATTCCTTTTTACAATCAGAATTAAGCTTTCCTATACATCTGTGGCAAATTCTGCATAATTTAATGATATTTTGAATTTTCTAAAGAATATTTCTTCTCTTTTGTGTTGAACACTTGGAAATTAAAAAAATCTGTTGTAAAAGGAAAATATAAGACAGGAAGTTTACACAGGGGAAGTTATTTCAAATCCAAAAAAGTAGACAAGAATGATTTCCAGTGTTGCTTGTATCCTAAGAATGTAGAACCTCCTGATCCGAGTCCAGGTCTCCCAATACTATTCAATAGATCTTCAATTGAGACATCCCCCCCCAGAGTGTCCATTCTAACAATAACAGATAAAAATATTTTGAGAGAAGAAAGTGACTTCAAAAGGTAATTTTTTTCCCTGTCAAAGGTCTTCTAATCCTTCTATTTCAGCAAAACAATAAATCTGCTGTAAATTTTGTCTCTTGTTGAATTTTGTCCAAGACCAAGGGTCTTTTTTTCTGAAATGATTGGGAACTAAAAACTTCTCAGCTGGGCATTATCCCAAAAGATTGCATGCGTTGAGGCAGCCAGAACTAAAGTTACAGCTTGCTGAATAGCTAACAGATATGTTTCTCTCTACGAAAACTAAACCAGAACCCCCCTATTTCCTTATTTATAAATGGTGTGTAACCACTTTGAATCTATATACCCTGCCTTAAACAATGGGCAAGTAGAGGGAAGCTACAAAGGACTGAGCAATCCCAAAACCTAGGTGAAGGGGAAGATGGATGATTTGTGGAGGAGGTGATGCAAACTATTCTAAGAGGACACTTGTAGCCACTGAGTATTGCTGCAAATTAGAGCTGAAATTAAGTAAATGGAATATCTTAGGGGGTGGCCATCAAAAGGAATGAGTTGTATCTAAGGAAAAATAGGAATAGGAAAAATAGTTAGGGGAAAGGCTTGAGGTCAGGACAGACAGAATCAGGGGTTTGTTGTGTCAATGGGACTATGCATGTCACAGGGGCAGCACTGCAGAATTTCTCATTGTCAGGTAGTTATATTGTCCAAAATATTTAATACTGGCTGTATTGCACAACAGTTTGATCTGTGACAGTCTTTAGGTATAAAGTAAGTGGATAAACTGAAGGAGAAGGAATTGGCAGCTGGACTTGTGGAGATAACTGCGGTAGCTAGACAAAGGATTTTGCAGGAAGATAGAGAAGGTTAAGAATAACAGGAGCGTTGGAGAGAGCTGTCGGACAACTTCCATAATTGCTGGTTTCCTGATGTGCTATTAACTGTATGGCTGTGAAACCCAAGTCATGATGCAATTTAAAAGGCAGTTGAGCCCAGCTGTTAAATTGCTAAAGAAAATTATGTTTATACATGAATATACTAGTAACCCGCAAGTTAGATTTTAGGATTCTGTTTGGTATGAATGTATTTTTGTGAGTATACATTTTCTTATATTGTTAAGAGCTTTCTAGCCATTGACAGGTTTTTGTGGTTTTTTTAGGGAGGAAGGTTTGTTTTGTTTTGGGTTTTTTTTTGTGTCTGTAAATTCACAAGAAAGAATATCTTTGGACCAAACGAAGATCCCTGTAGTGATACCTTCTCTTGCTCTTTGGTTGCTACATTTTTCCTGCCTGGAAACTAGAAAAGTCAAAGAACATTGGCTATTTCCAGTCATAATTAGTTTCAGGTTTTATCCTTGTTTGTACACAAAATTGAATCAGTCATTTCCTTGATTCAGTCTACTGCATAGACATCTTCATATTCATCGAAATGTAACTTGACTTTTAGTCAGTTTAAAATGAAAAATGCAAATTTTCTTTATATCACAATAAATGATACCTTAAACTTTTTTTTCCCAGTTTAGGAAAACCAGTTTAAATATCAAATTCAAAACCAAAATAGGAAGTCTACATGTAAACAAGCCTGTAACCATATACAGCTGCTCCCTGAGAAATTTATTTCAAATTCACTGCTGCTAAAAATGGAGGCTTGCCTAATGTAAGCT
The DNA here is from genome assembly GCA_013400195.1 of Aramus guarauna. Lineage (NCBI taxonomy): Eukaryota > Metazoa > Chordata > Aves > Gruiformes > Aramidae > Aramus > Aramus guarauna. The sequence continues at coordinate 712,312 of VXBL01002748.1, read as the reverse complement.
GGGTTTATTTGTGTTCCTGTGTAGGCTCTGCTCACTCTAGTCAAGTGCTCTATGCTGCACATCCTGCAGTGACTGGAAGGACTGGAGCCTTACAGAAATATGACAGATGAGGTGCATCGTTGAATTCAAGTCCAATAATTTGTATCTAGCTGATGTACTTTATATGTCTTTCCTTGAGAAAGTATTTCAGGGAATTGAGACATCTGTTGTGATGGATCTTGCACAGCAAATGTCAGTCCCAACCACTGAGTTATTTTCTATATTTAAATTGGTTTTGGAATGGCATAAATTGCACTTATGCAAACACTTTTGTCAGTGAAATTCATCACCATCTTACAAATTCAGCAGCGGTTTCAGTATTTCTATCTTTCGGGCATGTCCCACAATGTATTATTAAACAAAACAAACATGGTTAAAAAGCTTTTGTATCAAATGACTATAATGTTATATTTTGCAGATGAATAACTTATGGACAAAGAAATCTTTTCAAATAACACAGTTTAAAGCACTCATTATTTAGTCACACATTTTTATTTTTATTAGAAGGGTTTTTTATATTAAATATTAATCCAATGCTTTATATTAAACCATTAAGAAAATAATCTAGAACTATTGCCAACCTTAAGCAATTGTTATATAGAGCTATTGCTGCAGTACTTGGTATGTTCAGTAATTTTACTGGTTTGTCTTTGTTTTGTGTTTGTAGTAGAAATATAGTGGGCAACTGCAAGTGCCATCTTTTTAAGCAAAAAATATAAAGCCTGTTCTCTCAACTATGGTGAATCAGAGAAAGATACAATTAATATAGAGCTCTAAATGTTAAATGCCTTTTGTGGCCAGTTGCTTTCCCTGTTCAATAGGACATTTAAGTCTGAGCGAGGTCTTCAGCATAGTGTTGTATTATTGCATAGGGAGTAAGAGGCAGTGTGTGATGAAGGGAAGTTTTCACAGTCTGCTAGTTTTCTTTGACATTTTCTACTTGTCTGGATTTTTATGGCAATGTTGCAAATCAAATAGCAGAGAAATGAACTGCAGAATTGCTACAAGTTTAAGATAATGAATATTCATTGGGTCAATTAGGAAATTAGAAATGAAAGCATGGTAGGTTTTAGTGATAGTGTTGCAGCTGTCTTCCATATTAGTAGAATAGTATGTAATCAAACTCTAAATGAATTCTTTGTCTTGATAATATTTTTTTATTATGCTGTTGTCATCCTTAATGTTTCACGTGTGGTCTTCTGTGAAACATGATTTAAGAGCTCCATTCTTATCAAATCAAATGGATTCTTATGAAGATATTTTACATATCAGTTTAAGATTCCTAGTCTTGGGTAATATTATTGTGGATGAGTTCCCAATTTGAGTTATACCCAAGGCTAGAAATGGAATTTCAAAAACATTTGATTCATATGAACATTTAAAGAAAAAGTCGTGGGACAAGTGTCCAGGTGTACCACTGTTCTCTGAAGTTTTCTGCAGGTGGATAAGGCCAGATTCCTCTCTGAGCTGCTGGGACTCTGTGCTGTAACATAGCGGACTAAGTTGTAGCCACGAGGACCATCAGAATTAAAAGCATGAATGGCCATTTTCTTGATGAAAGGAACCTTGAAAATTCCCTCATGCACCCCTGTCAAAACGAGAGCATTTTACCTTTCAGATGATGAGGAACATAGGTACTGTAAAGGAAACTATCAGCCAATGCCTTCATACAGGCAGAGATCATGTTTTAGGTGGGCTAACAGAACAAAGGTTGGCCATGTTGATGTATACACTCAAATTGACCGCCCTTAAGCAGCTAGGTGTCACCTAGTACTACTGGCATTTCCTCTATTCGAGCATGTAGTACTGTGTTTACTGTCACACTTCTGCAAATCCTCATGGCAAGGCACGTCCACTGTCATGTGCAGCACTGCCTCAGAGGGTCGCAGCACTCACTGAGGCTGTCAATATCTTGGTGCCAGTCAGTTCAGCTATCCCATATCTGGTAAAGAGCAGCTGGAATTCATGCTGACAAATAAGAAAATATAACTTGAGTCTACAAAGGAAGTTAGTATATTCCTCTTGTCTTCTTTCACATTGGCTTACCCCAGAGCAGCTCTTCCCTGAACTATGTTAATAGTGGTAGTAATATATTGGATATATTACCCCAGCAACCCTAGCCAACAGAATCAGCCAGGACTGACAAGGTAGGATGTGTCTATACATATCTTTAGTACTTCCTAGTTTAGGCAGTTCCTGTTTAGGTACAAACTCAGAGATCTTGGAAAGTGGAATACCTAAAGCAGCTTTAATGTGTTCTTAAGGCGATGAGTAACAGCTCTAAACTCCATTGGGCAGTGAGTCCCTTATTGGTGGTGCATTTCTCAAGTCTTTGTTAGCACGATGTGCTGTGCGACTGCCTTACATAAAAACACTCGCTGTGTTATTCCTGTAGTATTATTGGTGTTAACAACTGGAAGCAGTCATTACAATTTAAAGACAATATACTCATGTTTCCCATGAGGCACTGTGTATACGGGTTTAATTTCTTTTGCTTTTAGACTAATGGTGTTTCCAAGTGACTTGTATGTTGAAAATATGCTATATTGCTAAAAGAACCAGAAGAAAACAATAGCAGACTGTATTGAGTGTTTATATGGAGCTAGCTGAAACCTGAAAGACAACAACTTAAAAAGAAAATTACTTCTCTATAAACAGCTTGAAAGTAAGCAATTTAATTTAACGGTTTCAATTTGGGGACATGATATTTTCTTAAGTGCACCAAGGATTGCATTTAGTGAGTGAGATACATATTAAGAAGGAGCATTTGGAAAAATAGGAACTGCAGGAAGGGGGGAGGACTAAGTGCTTCAGAGAGAGAGAGAGGGAGAAAGTCATTCGAATAAGCATCAATTTCTTAGGAAACTGGAGCAAGTACTGCCAAGTAAAACTTGTCAGTCATCAACTCTAAACATTATTGTTTAGAACTGAATCTGTTCACACTCAGTCTAAGGTCCTATTTCAGTTTGTTAAAAATCATGAAGTTCTGCAGAAAATACCTGGATTCTAAATAATTATTTTTACAAAGGCATTCTGATAATGTTCTTAATGTATGCTCAACACAAAGCAATACCAGCTCTGACTTTTCTGAGCTGAATGCTGCATGAAATTCATAATAGCTCACAAAGAATATTCCCTTAGACACCAAGAAAATGGGAAGAAACAAGATTTTCTGCAAGAACACAGGATGCATTGTTCATATGCAGCTGTGGTAAATCCAAGCAACATTTATTTGTAGTTTGAGTAAATGCCTTTAAAATGCGCAACTAGTCATCAGATGAATCTGTATTTAGAGCTGTCATGTCAGCAGTAAGAGGCATCTCCTTTTAACTTCTGATTGTGATTAACATGCTTTGGGACAGGACTCTCGGAAATAAAGGTATGGCTTTTCCTGCCCTCAGCTTCAGTAGTCACAAGCTTTAGTGTATGGCATGCTATATTTATCTACCACCAACTCAGAACACATTTTCCTTGTGTTGATTTTTAGAGACAAGCACCTTACAGAACGTGTGGGAGAAGGGTGAAAACTGTTGCAGATTACTACATTGATGCATCAATACCAAAGTTAAGATGACCTACAAAACAGTATAATGATTCCAGGAGCACTGTTATATTAAGGTAGGTAGCTAAATCAAATGCCTGCTACCAGTACTTGCTCAGAAATACATGAGAAAAGGGAAGGGTTCTGATAGTTCTGCTAAAAAAAAAAAAAAAAAAAAAGGTACATTGAATTTCAGCCTTGCAAGTGTGGTGTACTACCTACATCTTGAGTGTTGTCTGAAGTTGGGGTCTCCACATCTTGGGAGGGACATGGGATTAAAACAGGTACAAAGGCAAGTAAAATTATTTAGGTCTAGAGAAACTGCTTTATGAGAGAGAAACTAGAAGGAAAATACTTAAATCTGGACTGGAGGAAGCTGATGAGAGATATTGGTGATGGTTACAAAATCATGAAGGATGTGGATAAAATGGATATATAACTTCTGTTGATCAAATTTTACAGTACACTAATTGAAACTGGTAGGAGATTGGTTTAAAAGGGATGAAAGAAAATGCTCCTTTACATAGTGGGTAGTGAATTTCTGCAGACTTTTAGCACAGAATCTTATGAAGACAGGCAGTGCAAAAAGAGTTCAGGTAAATTTGTGGAAAACAGGTTTATAAGCATATACTAAAGGCAACAGTCATAGGTGTACTTTCAAAGAGCTAATTCTACTGACTACGTGTGCTGGGGACGTGAGCGGAACAGAGCACCGACAGGCTTGTATGCACTGTCTAAATAGCACTTTCTGTTGTTGCAACAGAATGCTAAGCACAGTAAAATATTGCTCAGAGCCAGTGGGGCATTTCTTAGCCCTTATGGTCCTCTGCTCTGAGTATCTTTTTGATTATTCATTTAATTTCATTTCCCATCCTCCTCTTCATAAGGTTTGCCTTGCAGTTTGATGCAGTCAAAAAGTAATGAAAAATACTGAGCTTTATTAAACAGAATAAAATTCACTAAAGCCATGGACTTTTGCAGGGTTTTCAACAAAACCGTTAATTCATCAGAAAATCCATGGGAAGAAAGAGAATTTCTTCAAAAACTGCCTCATGTTTGTGAATTATGGCTAAATTACTGATAAGCCAAAGCTATGTTTTTTGGGTCCTGTTAAGATTCTGTGACAAGCAGCATATAGTTGTCTGTGCCTTTCATTAGCTAAATACACAGGTAGTTTGATGTGTACCCATTTGAGGGTCCCTTGCAAAGGTTTATTACCTTATGATAATATAATAAGGCTACCCTGCAGTGCAGTTACATCTTCTCAGATAATAGGTTTATTATGGTTGGGAGTATGGCATCTAAGAATAGCACTTTCTCCTGAGATGGACAGATGGATTAAAAAAAAAAAAAAAAGACAAAGAGAGAAATATTGGAGACAAACTGTACTGAGAGAAGGATACGAATTCATAGACTGTTCGTGTTGGATTTTCTTCTGTTCTTACTGCCTCCTCATTTATAATGTTCATTGAGAGATGACATTTAACAAGACATTAACACTAATGCTATGGATATTGCAGCATGTTTAACTGAGTCAAAATATTTCTTGAAGTAAGTCATTCTACTTTACAAAACAAATTTGAGAATATATTTCTTCTATATCATATATAATCTTTTATAATAATTTATTTGCTTTGGTAATTTTAAGTCATACTGAAAAAATTCACATTCCTCTGTTGCCAAATAAACTTCATTGGAAGTTAAAGAAATAAACAAAAGCAATCTGGCATATGCACTTGAATATCTCTAAAACTAATCATTGACTGGCTTAGTATGAAACACAGACACTTGGAAACTGTTCCGTACAGCAGAGGGCAGCAGTGGTAAAATGGCATCTCAAGTAGGTGATTACAGTAAGTCTACTTTCATCGTCTTTAAAATGATGTAGCTCAACCAGTAAAAACAAAAACTCTTCAATAAAACCAGGGTTAAATCTTTTATTTCAGTTTTGTTGATGATGTTTGTGTCAGCATTTATTTTCATTAATAAGAGAAAATTATTCTCATATGTAGTTTCCAAATTCAGGACTAGAATTACTGTGGTTTTCACTTCATAGAAAGGTCACTGAACCTCCTACCATATTAACTTTTCTTTTTTTCTTTGAACAAATGAAATAAAATCTTGTTCTGGATTAGAAAATGCACATATTTTTCCGGAGATCATAAATTGCTAGTTCCACAGATGCATTTTATTAGGGATTGCTTCATTACATTCTAGTGGTCAATACCCTGTTATACTGCCCTTCAATCAGTGAATTCTTTTTCATGAGTATAAAAATTACTGGAAAGCCTTTATAAATTAAACAAGTAGCAGATGTAATGAAGACTGGTTGTGTCCAATGGCTTTGCATCTTTTCTTTGGATACTTTGTTTTGAATAAGATGGTTTAAGGCATTCGTAACATTTCTCTTACAGTTTCTTTCATGTCTGTAGCTGACTTTTATGTCTGCAGCTTTCCTGCATGTAAATACTAGTAGAATGCTCTTTCTAGCCCTCATTTTGCACAGAACTTGCAAGAATTAAATGTCTTTCAGATTTTTGCTCCTCTGTCAAATATATTTGAAAGTGGCAAAATTGTTAAAGACTTACTGGAGTGGAAGGATTGGGGGAATTCATACAGAGATGAGGAGGGATTTAACCAGCAAAATGTGGTTAATAGTACAAATGTCTGCAACAAAGACAATCTCTCCAGGCTCTCTTAGCTGTCAAGGAAGNAGGTGCTCCAGCCCTCTGATCAGCTTCGTGGCCCTCCTCTGGACTCACTCCAACAGCTCCACCTCTCTCTCGTACTGGGGCCCCCAGAGCTGGATGCAGTACTCCAGGGGGGTCTTACAAGAGCGGAGTAGAAATATCATAGAATAAGTATAATCACAGAGGCTAGACCACAATTCCTCTCATCCAAAAATTTATTCTAGAATAGGCCAGACAAACTGTCTCTTATAATGCCTTTCTCTCTAATGACTATACAGGGAGCCTAGGGTGACTCGATATAGACAGATATAGACTTCCACATACACCAAATTTAGATAGGGTGAGTCCTGGCTACACACACAGATCTTGGCTGCTTAAGCTTCACTTCCTCAGGAGATCACACTGAAAAAAAGCAAAACAAACCCTCTTCATATGAGGGAAAAAATGAAAATAAAATAAAGAGAAAAGGTAAATAATTGAGACTATGCTCATGTATGTATAATAAAGGTAGGAAAGTTGTTTTTTTTTTTAAAAACATAGGTGAAGGAAAATTAGTGGGCTTCATGCATATGTTAAAAAACTTCTATGAACTCTGTATTAGCTTTTACGGAAAACATTCAGATCAAAGACCAAAGAATTGCAGGCAAGTTAAGGGTATCAGCTTTACTGTAAAGTTTGTGTTTTTTTAAAGAATTGATTAATCAACGTACAGCTACACCTTTGCATTCAGAAAGATTTAATTCAGCTTTATAGGTGTGTTAAAGAAGAGATAATATAAAGGAGCATGCCAAAAGGGAGCAGGGTGTATTTTTCCCTCTCTCATGTTCATTTACTTCTCTCTTTCAAAATGACAGTAAAGATAGTCTTTGGCACGTGTATATCAGATTTTTTCTGCAGTAAGAGAGCAAACTGGAGTTAATACATACCCAGTTAGCACAGTGTGCAGACAGTCAGTATGCCTGTGTCGTTTATTGCCTTTAATTGACAAGATTTGCTTGTAGAAGAGTTCCGTGGTACTTAAAAGGAGGCATAGAAACAATGCAGTGAGTCATCACTCAGAAGGTGGGGAGGAAATCCAGTGCGTCGGATGTATCCTTTCTCCAGACTTTCCTCTGAAGGTACATACAGACTTACACTTCCCTTCTTTCACTTTGCCAATGGTTTATGAAGAATCTTAGTTTCCTTCCTCTTATATAAATTTGCCTCAGCTTCCTCTTTAGTTCTCTTCAGGATTTCTGCAAAAAAGAATTTTTGAAATAAAATTCCAGTTAAAACCCCCACGAACCCATTTGTAGAGAGTTAATTTAAAAAATGACCTCAATGCATGAACACTCTGCATACTAATCCACTTAGGCTTTCTTTTTCAAGCTTCTGAGTGCCAGCCATTGACTTGTTCTACTTGGCTACTTGGAACCTTACACTGGGCTGCAGACTGAATGTTGTTAAGTGTAAGCGTATCTAATTGTTGATAAATACTCTAAGTTCATCTAAGTAAATTGTGAAAACTAGGATTACACTTTAGATTTATGATTTTCCAAACTCATGTGTGTGTGTCTGTTTAAAAAGGGCAGTGGGGAAGTAGGATTCTTGCGTATCTTAAAATCTATTTCCAATTGTGTAGAAGGCAGCATGGGAGCAGTAACCACAGCCAGAGCGGAGCTGCACTAGCCCTGGTTAGTATCATACTAAGCAGACAATTTGCTTGTAGCAGACCCTCAGTTCCAGAAAAGTTTCTGCCTCTGGTGTTCACAAGCTGCTCACATTGAGCACTTCAGTATAAATCCCCAGCATGCGTGCGAGCTTGCTCAGCTGCTCAAAGTACAAGCACCTGCTCTGCAGAGAGGTACCATGGACCACTCTCAGCAGTGAGTCAGCATTCAAGACCACCTGAATAGGTACTGGTAGTGGAGCAAATAAGAATTTGCCTCATCAAGATGATTTAAATCTCTTGATTTTTTTTAATCTTTTTTTTTGGTTACGGATGTTTTTCTTGGCCTCATCTGTACAGATGAGACATGAGGAATGAACAAGAAGCTAAAAAACTTTGGTTCTTTCTGTACTGTTGAAGGAATTTGTTCAGTAGAGAGAAAGGCTTGAAAAGTCTTTACAGAGGAACCATAGGTACCAAACTGTTGCTGTGCTGCAGATTGCTGTTTTGCTTTTAAAGACATAATGTACAGTTACTTGGGTGGATTTCTAACTTATTCTTTTTATGTCCTTTTAGTCTTTTTGTTAGCTTTAAGCTGAGCATATTCTCTTTAGCACAGTGCTTTGAAGTCAGCATTTCAGAATTTTCTAAAATTATAATTACCACAGACTCTTTCACCAAAATCTGTATAGCCTAATTCCAAATTAAAAGCCACTGTGACTGACAGAGGTAGCTTGGTCACTGAACTAAAAGTCGATGCCTATGGGCATCTGTTCATTCCTCGATTTAATATAGGTGTTCATATATATGAATAGTTCTAAACAAAATATACACAGCTGATATTAAAAAGACTCTTTCCTTAAAGCTGAAAATAACGATGAGCAAAATTGGATGAGTGGAGGTTTTCAAAAAATAAAATGAGAGTTATTACTGGTGACTAAGAAAATCCTATTAAACAGAAATAGCACAAATTCAGCAATCATTACAGAAGGCAAATTTGTCTTAAAAAGTAATGTTTAAATATACATAACAAAATTTTTTGTCAAAAATCATGTATTTTGCTTTATCAGTTTTCTGAACATCATGTACTTTGTACCACCTTCTTCCAATTGTATTTCTGTGTATAGCCAGCCAAAACCAGGACAGCAATATAAATATGCCATCAAATAATGTATAAAATAAAAAGGGGGAAAAAAAAAAAAAAGGCTGATGGCAATGAGAACAAGTATTTAGACAGAGTCAACATTTATGGAAAGAAAAAAGCACAAGTATTAAAGACAAAAGGCTATGAGATACTAAGTTTAATGACAAAGAAAGATTTAATAGTATATCAAAACCAAAGTAATCAGTATGAAACCAAAAATTCAGCAATAACTAGCAAAACCAAAGTAAATTCTAGCCCTGGTGTAGGGTCTAGATAAGACTGTTTGAAAGTGTATGTATGTCTAAGTTCATATATCAAGATTCTAGCTTTAGAAAGAAATAGTACGTGTAGTGCCTTATTCTGATACAAAGATACTTTCTACTCTGTCATAACCAAGCAATTATTTCAGTTAAATGTTTTCACATCTGCCAGACAGGATATCATATAGTTAGCTGGAAGCATTGGTCACAGAGCATTGTGAACCATTAATGTTTGTTTTAAAAGAACCTCACATCTTGCAGCGTGGTGAAATTTCAAAGAATGGAAGAAAAGCTTAAATGGTTCCAATATTTTACAAAGGGTAACCAGGATGACTGGGTATCTATAGGCCATCTCACTAGACATTAAGTCTACCCAACATCAGGGAAAGGGACTGTACAATGCAGCCAGTGAAGAGTTAAAAGTCAGTAGCACAGCTAATATAATCAATATGTTTATATGGGAAACAGATCTGGACAAGCCAACTGTGATGGGTTTTCCATAAGACTATAAACTTGTCTGACAGACAGAAGCCTAGTGCAGAAGCCTAGGCTGCCATGAAGCTTTCACATTATGCTGGAATGACTCTGCGATTAAAAAAAAATAAAATTACTAGATTGGATCCCATAAAGCAATATTGACCCAATTAAATGAATCATGAATGGCAAGTTAATAAATATATTAGGACTTGAAAGCCAGTTGTCACTGTAAATTAGGAGTATAGGCTTTCAGGAGGGTGGGTTTGATCAAATTTCTCTCAGCACTGAAAAGAGAAAATAGAAACTACTAATGCCAAAAATTATAGAGAAGACAGAAATTCAACCAGAAAAATGGTGGAAACATTGTACTCCAGAAGAGCAGAAGAGGTATTCATCAAATAGTCTGAATTTTAGCAATCTAAGAAAGGGTCCCAAACTAAAAAAAAAAAAGAAAAAAAAAAAAAGTTGGAGTCACACTGACAAGGTGAGGGATGGTGCCCTGGAACACTGACCTGATAATATGGTGGATAATTAGCTGATAATGAGTGCCCACTGTAGTACTGTGGGTGAGACTGTGAACACAGGTATAGATACAAAGGCTGAGATGTACTAAGTAGGAAATACTGTTTCCTTTATATATGACATCAATGTAAACCATGACTGGAATAATGTGTACAAATTCTAAGCACCAATAAGACACATGGAAAACTTGTCTTAATGTTCAGAAAAAAAGATGTGAGTCAATTAACACTTTGGAGGTATGTTTTATTATGAGATGTAAAATTAATGTCCTTACTTTATCCAAAAAATGTTGGCATATAATGATAACAACCAGCATATGCTTATGTTTGTAACAGGGGTTTTTTCTGTATTGGATGTTTAGTGAAAAAACAGAGTACCTGATGCTACACACTGGAAGTAAGACACATACATCTTGAAGGTGAGGATAACAAAGCTGGGAAACAATTGTCCTGATGATGAGTTAGATCCTCAAATTAAACTTTTGATAAGGGCTGAATTTGGTACATAAATATACCTTAGAGTGCAAATACACTGGGTATCATTTTTTGTCCTGCTTTAATGCAAAACTGAGTAATGATCCTAAATGATCCCTTCTGTCCTCAAAAACTGTGAAATGGAAGACACAGGTTGAAATCCTTCCATGTAACAGAACAGAAGTTATATATGCAAAACTAAGGAGGAAGTAATTTCTTATTAGAACTACATGAGGGAAACTTTTAGCTTATCTTGAATTTTCTAAAGCACATCTTTTTCAGTAAAACATGTTTTCAAAGAGTGGTTTTTTTTTCAGATATGGCTTAGGTTTCAGTAAGTGGAGAGTGGAAGTTCCACAGTATGGAGCATCTTCAAGATAAAATAGTAGTTTGTGGGCACAAATGTTAAAAAATTGGAAGGGTTATTTACTTTAAATCTTCAGGTGCTGTCTTGATGAAAAGACAAATTTAATACAGACTGTTACTCTTTCCTATATAGGAGGTTATAATTAGAACAAAACAGAAAATTCAGGCAAGGGTTCTTGGAACACTGTGTGGGAGATTACAGGTACTGATTAGTCGTAGATTATCTGGGTGGTAACAGTTGAAAATCAGTAATTAAAGCTTAAAATACCAACCAACATCACAATGGGTGATGTTGTTACAAAGACTTGTGCTTGATCACTTGCAGCTGAGTATTATAAGGCTTTCCATGCTTGATGAAATTCAGGGCTCACTGTGTGAGACCTATCCCACTAGCAGCTGCTTTACAGAAAGTTCTCTTCTGGTACCAGAGAGAGATGGGCTTCAGCCCTGAAACCCAGCATTCTGTATTAGTTCCAAAATGCATCTGCATTAACAGTATTTATTTATTTATTCTAACTCATTGTCACCATGAATAGGATCCCTTCGTGTGTCTTTATTAGTTAGTGAAATGAGCTCCCCATTATTGGTTGTGATACAAGAATAGCCTTAATTGTGGAAAACTGTACTGTAGCTTTGTTCATTTTCTGGACAAGGCAGAAAGTGTTCAAGCAATGAGCTGAGGTTTCTGAGATGATTAGCAAAGGAGTCCAAGGTCCATGCTTGAAATCTGCCTTCTGATTCAACAGTACTCCATGGTGTTCACACTGATGTGACTGATACCATCTGTATAATTTACAAGTATGGTCAATAAGCTTTTTGTATAACTAGATATAATAAGTAGAAACCAGAAAAAAACATTTGAGAATGAGATGAAGCCCTGGTTACGCCAGTGCTATTAACATAAAAGTTGAAGGACATTACGTTAACAGCTTTTTAGTTCTTAAGAAACAGCAGTCTAGTGAAAATTAAAACTGTCTTTATAATTAGCCTGTCTACTCTGTACCTTTGTTTTGGATTGGAGCAAACTTCAATTTCAGACTTGGTTGATTATGTATATATTTTTAGTAACTTCCAGCTTTTTTGCCAGAATTTGCCAGAACAAGTACAAATATTTACTTACCTAGAAACAGTCTGAGAGATTGAAAAAAATCCAAGAAAGTGTTTCTATTTCCAAGTGTTTTGATACAATATCATTGCATGTTAAATCAAAATTTTTCTTTTAAGCTACATCTATATAGGTTTTATTTTCAATATGTTCAATATTTTCCATATCCAGTATTTCAATGTTTTTCAATGTTGTCATTTATTCAAGGCATCTACACAACTGGAAAGGACTAGTTCTATATTTTGTTAATGTCTACTTTTATGAAAAATAAATGTTCATAGCTGAAAATAAGCCATTGTTTCCAGGTGAATTGAATTATATCTAGGTTGGTTTTTTTTATTGTTCTTTCATATTCTTTGGATTTGTTTCATACTACTTGTATATACATTTGTGTACAGAGAACATGCAGACGTAATAAACTGCTTATATAGATGAGTGCTATTGTTACCCATCATGAGAAGATCTCCTATACACTTCATAAACTGCTTTGAATATTCATTTACAGGAAAAGAAACTAATGAAGATACCAATATCTCACCTCAGTATGGTGACTTATTCTGGTGCTTCTTAGTATAATACTGAACCCACATTTTTTTTCTTCCACAATGAAAGAACACAAACCACACAACCAATGGCAAATGGATGCTAAATTCACTGAAGTATTATTAAAATACAGAAATTCTGTTCCAGGAACCACTGACACAAAGAATCCAACACTGAGCAAAATGAACAGTGTGTCCCCTTGATGAGAAAATAAGAATAGTTCCTAAGTTGGATAGAAAAATGCTACAAGAATATATGGTGTATTAACTTAAACTGCATTTGTGAAGGTAAAATAGTTGTTGATTTTGTGTTTTCTGTGTGTATTCTCATAGGCTAGGAAAAATCAAGCATTTATTTTAAAATCTAAGGGTTACATATGTGCATTCATTTTGAATACTGATATATAGGTTATCTATGGTTATATACAGATAAACAACTTTTAAAAGTGAAAAACTGTCTTTCGTAAAGTATGAGCATTTCTTATTTCTTATTTCTTATTACAAACTCCCCTCTCACTGCTCTTGTTACCAAACCTTCCAACAGTGGATATAATGCTGGGTTACATGGGGCAGGTACTAGCTGGTCAGTAGTTTTAATAAAGGTGGAAACTATGTTCACTGTAATGTGACGAAGTTTGTATCTGGTTAAATTTAATTGTTTTCTATCAATGCTGTTTCTTTCATTGTCCTTCCATTCTAGGATTTTCCTTTTTTCTTTTCACCTTTATTGCTTCAACATCTGTTACTTGAAGCCCATCTAATCACTCAACTATTCCATAAACTATTGTTAGTGTTGGTGCCACCTACAAACTTCCTGAATTTAAGACAAAGAGAGTGAAAGAAACTATCTTCCCTTCCCTCACCCTGGCTTGTATTCATGACTCAGAAACTTATATTTTTCCTTTGGTTTTAGGTAGACTAGAAGGTCTTGAGAAACATCAGTCTTCTCTCAGGCAACAATTGCCATGGTGTTCACTTGCAATGACTCTTCCCTATTGTGAGGAGAATTTCTTTAGAATAGCTGAATACTGAGCCATAGTTTGAAAAACAAAAAGTAATGTGAGTAAACACTTATCTTAATTTCTGTGATAGTAAATCTGATTTATAAATATTTTATGCGGTAAGACAAATTACATAATGGAATTTTTGAGTGGTTTTCAAGCATAAGATGATGACTGTCCAACAGGAAAGGAACATTCCAATATGCTGGGGTCAGAAGTCAATGACTGAAGAAGTGACATCTGATACATATGGCAGTTTCTTACAAGGAGAATAGCATAACTGTCAAAAGGTTATTTTTCAATTTAAAATCTTAATTTTTTCCATTAAAATACTACTTGGTGTTCTGTGGTGTAATACTACATAATATTTCATTTGTGATATTTACATTTATAGTTTAACATATGTAATTGGACTGTAAATGCTTTGGCCGGGGTGAGACATTGTTAGTAAAACTAGCTCGTGTTTTCTGAGCCCAGTGTCTTTGGGAACCTGAAGGAGCAAACAGGCAATATACATAATAGAGCCTGGTACCACTCCAGGACATAACCTAGCAATAGGCAGTGAGAGCGTAGTAACTGATTTATGCATCTATTTAGTGTAAAAGGAAGTAACATAGCTGAAGCTGACTTGATGGTCTTGTAGCTACGCTTTAATGTTTAACTACCTTCAGTAAAGCTAGGCTGCTAGCATTCCTAAGGATGAACACAAGAGCGTTTTTTCCCTATATATTTTTTAACTTATAAATGAGCAACAACATATACTTCCTTCTGAAGCCCCCTCTTTTTCTTGCCCAAGATACTCAGATCTCCTACTCTGACTAAGTTCTTGATTATAATTAATGTTATTGTTGAATAGTCTTGATGGTTACCCTACATCCCAATTACTTTTTGGAAACACAGCCAGATAGTCAGCAATGGAGAGGTGGTGTGAGGGAGAAGTCTGTAGTAAGATAGGAGCGATTAATGAGGTTTTAGATCACACTTTCCATATAAATGAATGCTTTTTGTTAACCCATATAAGCTTTCATGCCAGGAATATTTTAGGACAATAAATGTCACAGATTAATTCTGTAATACGTGAGAAGGCACTTCTGAAGGTACGTTTCTCAAAACATAAGAGCCTTTGTTATCCTAAAATGGAAGTAATCCATGAGTTCTTTCTGTTCTGTTTTAATGTAACTAGATTTCAGGCCTTAGGAAACTTTCTGCTCACAGGTGAATTTTGCAATCCTGAACTAAAATGAAGCTTATTCCGCAGACATATATTAATGTATATAACTCTACGTTAATATGTGTAACTCAGACAATTTCAACAGCATTCATTTATTTTAATTCATTGGTAATCTTAATATATGTGATATTGTTAGGAGAGACATGTGAGGCCAGTGAAGCTGAATAGACTGTGGTAATTTTAGAGCACTGACATTTTTTATTACAGCACCCTGGCATTAATTCATTGGCAAAGATGCTTTATATATTGAAATTCTACACCAATTACATGCAAAATGTAGTCCTTTCATATGTCAATATGCTGCCTATGGCTGTAATTATAGCAATGTGCACACATCACATTAATAACATGGAGGAAATCTGCAGTACCGCAGGATTCCCTTCTATTTGCCATAATTGCTGCGATTAGTAAAAGGGCAAACGCTGCATTTGCTTCATCCATCAAAACAAGTTATACAGTATTTAAGGAATAAGAGTTATATAGTTACATTTTTCACTAAGATGTGAAGTTCAGCAGGGTTCCTGCTAAAATGATGCCTACATCCTCTCCCATTCTGCTGTACAAATAAAACTAAGCCATTTGTCAGGTTGGTAGAGCTCATAGGAATGTCCTTGTCATCTCGGAGTGAGCTCTCTAAAGAGTTTTCCTATTCCTGGGTAATTGATTCACCGATCCTTTGAAAACCAGTAAATTGCAGAGTGCAGTTATTCATGGCATTTGTGAATGGGCAACTTGCTTTTGTTCTCACAGCAGGTGCGTAGGTGGGAGAAACAACAAGATAAGCTGCAGTAAGTCTTACTGGTTCACTTAAAATTAAAATCAAATAAATAAATAAAAATCCTGTAATGAAAGAGGGCTTGCTGCATGTGCTTATCATGTTCTGTGTCTGGTTCTGCTATTTGGAAATCGCCTTCACTCCTATTAACTGAGAATGGAAGTTAGGATATTACTACATGAGCTTTCTAAGTCATAAAAGACTGCATTTGTCTGTGGAAAAAGTTTGATATGCAGTTGTCTGAGATCATGAATCCAATCATTACATGAAAATAACTTTTGAGAAGTTCCCATTTTTATCACTCTTCTTTTTATTTAATTTCTTCTGTTCCTTATTTTCCTGGGGGATGTATGTATGCCTGTCAGCAATTGTTTACTCTCTTGCGAGTATCCCTCCATGGTAATTCTTCAAACTGATTAAAAATGATTGATTATCTCCACATATTCTTGAGCTCAGATCCTTGCTTGATCATGCCAAGGTCTTTAACTAAGTATAGAATGGAATAAAAAAAAAATATATAATTTGTTTATTTCATCAGGAAGTTCATCATGCCTCTGGTTTTGCTATGTACAGTCCGTCGTCACATTAGCATGGTAAACTACTTCAGTTTGAATTACCCCAGTTCTCCAGTTCCTCTGAGGGCTCTTTCTTCCATGCATATTATCATTCTACAGTAAGCAGGGAGTCAGCAGCATTGTGCATGGACTTCTTTTCCTCCTTTATTAAAAATCATCAACAGACATGGAATCGAATTTGAGCCGAAATGGCAGAGATGTGTAGCACATGAGAGAACAATAATAGTAATAGGTGCTTCTGGAGGTTTTAAGACATGAAACTGTAGCAGTGATTTCTTTCTGTCTCTGTATCTCAGCAAACTTCTAATAAGCATCTCACTACCCAGCTCTGTTGTTATCACTGTCCCATGTTATCAGTTGGCATAGCATCAGGATGAGTAGTAGGGGAATAATGCTATTACAGAAGGGTTTGCAAAAAGGACTTAGCAATTCTTGCTAGCAATTACTTCAAAACTAGTAATCCAAGTGCTGTGTAGACAGAAAAATTCTTTGATGACAGCGGCATGACTGAGAGCACAGGTAATTCTGTGGGGTCAGGGGTAAAAGCAGAGGTTGAGACTTGAGTTCCCATCAGTGATTTTGCCACCACTGAACAACTCGTTTACAAGCCAGAGGAGGTTTATAATGCTTCGTCTTAAGAAGGGAAGTGAATTCTCCTTTGAAATCAGCCATAGTGACCTCTACCAATTATTATCTGTTGCTTTCTAATACACTGTTTCCTTTTGTTACTATCACTCTGTAATACGCATATTAATGTAAGATATAGCCAGTATTATGTAAATGTTCTCTCAGCAGCTCTCAACAGTTATAAATCATCAAACGTGTTTTTCAATGTTAGTTTCTCTCAACAAATTGAAACAATTCACCCCGTGTTTGTACACATTAATTGGATAGAATGAATTCTTAGTTTCAATTTGTAATTATATACATAACACCAAATTATATACAGATAAATGTATTCAGTGTTTGTTTGGAGATTGAGCAATTCCCAGAATTAAATGCTGGAAGCTATTCTTTCATTATATGAGGAATTATTTTTATTAGTGGAACAAATCTGGAGGTAGTTAGCTTTGTTTCACAGAGAAAATTATGTGAAAGTTAGAGGAGGTGCATATTATCATGTGTTTCTGCTTTTCAGTCATTCATATAAAAATAATTTTTTGAAATGAAAATTCCTGTAATTCTTGTTTGCATAAAGTTGCATATTTGGCAATCTTAGTTTGATAAATAGCTTTTGTAATTTGTGAAGTAAAATAAAAGGTATTTTGGTACAAATCTGAGAGTTGGGGGTTTTTGTGTACTTGAGTCCTAATAATAGGACTCATTTTTTTAAATGCTCAGCCTTGATCACTTGCATGTACTTGTACTTTGTATTTTTGAGAACATTTATTTACATTTTGCACTTCACTCAAGCTGGTGTATTCAGTTAATTATCTTTTTTTTTTTTTTATAGTCAGTATCAGCTGCCAGTTCTCAGACTTACTAAAACAAGGCTGTTCCCTTTGAGCTCACCACCTTGTGGGACACATCACCAGCATTTTAGAACCTAAGATTTTGTCAATCTAGCTTTAAGGAGAATTATGATGTTTCTATTACTACAGGCTCACTGCTTCACAGCATTTGTTGATCCAACTAAGATGTTAATTCTTCATTACTAAGGTGAAGGTTTGGAAGGTGGGAGAATGATGTGACTGGTGTACCTGTCGCTGTGGAAGTCTGTCAGTCATGACAGTTTTCACTGACTTCCAGTGCAATAATATTGTAATGGCATGGTGATGTAAATGTCAACTTTGTAACAGCATCCCCCTGGAAAATGGAAAATCTGAGTGGAAGAATTTATTTTCACTGCAGTCTGAGCTATCCCAGCTTTTTTTATTTGGTGCAAATGTGGCACAGAATAAGTGGGGATGAAGGAGCCTGTTCTCTATGGACAGTGTTCCCCCACGCCCCTCCCCCCCCCCCAATATTATTTTTCTATTGAGGTGCGTGGAAA
>VXBL01002748.1:683616-693908 GCA_013400195.1 Aramus guarauna | reverse complement strand
GGAGGTGCTTGAAAAAAATTCTATTTTTATTCCGTTCTCATATTTGCAAAAATAAGTAATGTTCTGATGAAAAAAAAAGAAATTCAGTTTTTTTTGTAAAATTGCTCACATAATGTAGTAATGTAGAGAACAGTTAGAGTGCTTGCATGTATTATCCATTGTAATGAAATACATTCTTCAGTAAATTTTATACATCTTGCACTGCTGAAATAAAGTAGAGACTGTTTACATAAAATGATAACTACTAAAATATGTGAAATACATTCAATAATGTGGTGCTTAGAACTTGCCAAGAAGAATACGTACTAATGCCTATCCACCTCCATTGTTACCTTACGAGCAGCTCTCTCCATAGCAACTGAAAACTTTTCAAGGCAGCAATAAACTAATCCTCTCCAGCTTCCAGAGCACCATCAAGGAATTTTAAAAACATTGGACTTCCAGCAGCTAAATACTTGTGAGGATTCAGAAGGCCACAAAGCTAGATACACAAGCATTCTTTTCCCCTTCAGAAGGTAAGAAAATAATGTTTAGAAATAAGTGCATCCTCATAGCAAAGCTACATGTTCCTAACTGCTAACAGTAAAATATCTCTAAACACCAAAGGATTTCCTAACATCTAAAAACATACTAATCTTTAACTTAGTGAATGCCAGTTTGAATTCAGCAGTTCTTGTTTTATTTTAAATACTTTTTTAGCAGAGTTTCCTTTAAAATAAGACACACACATAGCATATTGCAGTTAAAAGAAGCTGAACTTATGTTTGACTGTTTAATACATATGCATTATCATCTGAAAATGTATGTCACTGCCAGCATCTGCCTATCAATAAAATGAAAAACTTTGTGGAAAACAGAAGTGAAACTCTTTTATGTTTCTTGTGCTTTGATATTGAGATACATTAGTGTTAAAGCAGAGGAGATGGTGTATTAGGAAGGATAGTGACAAGAGAGATTTGCAGTACAAAATGTCTTTGGGATCTAGAGTTAACAAGTTAAACTCGTTACTTCTGGTGTGTTTGTCTTGTTTATTCACTGAGTTCTATGAATGAAATTATGACCTCAGTTTTGTAATTCCTTCATCTGATCATAAAATATCACTAATTTGTAAGTACATCCTGTTCATTCTTGTTTTGTGTTGTATAGCCGGAGTTTGGTAACGTTGGTAAAGTGTTTTGAAAATAAAACCTGCTCTATATCATTGCCGTGTAACGTAATTACTACACATTCGTATCAGAATTAGACCAGTAATCTTTATTTTACAACTATTTTGCTACTAAAAACCTGTTTCATAATGGAATGAAAGTGAAAGCTATGGTATTTTCCTTTTCTTACTGAAGAGGATTATTAGTGAATGCAATAACATAACACTGAAATGAAAACCATACACTTTACTTTTATGAGGAGGGAAGGGCAACCTCTTGTTGGTAATTCTACAGAAGTTTTAAGGCCATGGTTGTCTTGGTTTCCTGCTGTTCTGGGCTGTAAAGCCCTTACAGGCTCCCTGTTGTTCAAAAACAGCTTGTCACTGCAAATCAGCTTAGCCGACCAATTAATAAATCCTTTCAAACATATTGCATTCACACTAATTAAAGGGTTGGGGTTTTTTTCCCCTTTACCATTCAGATTCCTCAGGTTTCAAGTTTAAGCTGTGAAGTGCAAACAACAATCCAACATTCAGTGCAGATCACGCACTGCAGGAAGAGGAGATGTCTTTTCTGACCAAGCATCCAGCTCTTGGGGTGGTATGTTCTGCTTTCATATTCAGCGTGCTCATTGCTGAAGGACAGCCTGGGGAAGAGCATGGGCAGGATGGCAGCTATGCTCCCAGCCGAGGCTATCTGATGGAAGTTTTACGCGTTCTTTCAGCTGACAACACTGAGCTCCACATGAACCACTCACGAGAACTGGTCAAAATGTTACTGGAGAGAGCTGAGTGCCCACAGCGGATTTATGGCATGCAAGAGGATTGTAATCTGGTTAGTGCTTCAATTAATGAGGGATATCTTTACAGGATCGTCAGTGAGTTCTAAAATCATTTCTTAGAGTGATACTCTCCTGAATACAAAACCTAAACGTGTAAAGGGCTTCTGGTTGCAGCAAAAAGTTGTCCCTGCTTTAATTGTTTCATTCTGAATTACTAATATTTATTGCTTGAGCTCATGAAGACATAGTCCAAACATGACAGGCATTCCTTAAAAATTCTGTGCTTTAGTTTCATAATACTAATAATTTTCCTTTAAAAGTCATCAAGTATTTATTTTCCAACAAAGATTTTTCTTCTTTATCCTGATCTAACTAAAAAAGCATGAGCCTGAATTTGGGACACAGAGGATTTCTACTGTGGAAAGACATAGGTAAAAATCGAGGAACAGTTTTGCCACTTTTTTTTGTTCTGGATTTTAGTTCATAAAAATAAAACTCAGACAGTATTGTCTCAGTTTTATGTGCCACTTCACTGAAAGTGGCACTTTTTATTTTCTTTTTTTCTTGTTTTTCAATTGCAAGATTTAGGGGAGGGTTTTGGTAAGCAGGTCAGGTCAAGGAAGATCAAAGGCAGAACAATGAATCTACAAATCCAAATTAAACCTGGAAATAGTCCAGGGTACAGCTTCACAGAATGTTTGGTTGTCTAGTTGAGTTGAGAATATTTTCCGGACTGATTCCCGGTTTGACAAAAAAAGGAACAAGTGTAATAAGATCGTAGATTCTGGTAGGACGGAGACAGTGAGCAACTTAGCTGAAAGGGACTACAAAGGGCTTGGTTAGTCTTGGCTTTGATTAATGTTACTCTAGCTCTGGTATTGTTCAGTGACCTACATACAGCAGAGTGTCACTTTATATCAGAATTATGAGGATGGTCATAAAGGTGAATGCTTTCGCAATATACTATTCTTGGCAACCTGCCAAGCCAATGAAACAGAGACCTTTTTCCACTGTGCAGTAGACAACTACTCATTTAATTAGCCCTTTCTGCAAATGCTCCCATTTTTCATATGAGCTCCAATATGAAATTTCATACATAAATAATGTAAGTGCCTGTTATTAGTTCCCTAAATGGGTAATTTTTATGAAGGAGATTGTGCAGTTTTTCTCTTTGCACATATGGGCAATGGATATCTACCAGATACGGACCCAGATCAAAAGCTGAGAATGTATTAAACAGTAATGGGTATAGAGTCCTCCTAGACTTCACAAAACAAGAGGTCTAGGCCTTCTTGTTCTCCCTCTTTGTTTTGCTTCTCTGGATTGCAGTATTTTTTCTTATATTTGTGATTATTTGTGGAGAGCATGCCACTGTGTCCTTGGATGGAAGAAATCTAAGTGAAACCTGGCTGGGGCTTACTATGGTCAGGGCTTCCACTCTTTAGGCTTCATCTTGGAAATTTCCTATGGGAAGAATTTGAGGACTTTCACCATTTCCAGTACTTCTCTGTGTTGTGTCAGTAACACTGCGCACATCCTGCATTGCTGGTGCCACATGAACGCAGTTGTCCATAGAAAATCGATGTGGGAGAGACGTCATCTTCAGTCACATGCAGCCCACATGGCGCAATTCTTCTAAGATGATTTAACAAGATTTGGTAAACCAAAATAGCAAAAACTGTGTGAGAAGGACACTTCAAGATCATCAAAATTTGAAACAGAATGCCCCACTTTAGCTTGGCATTTTCTTTCCCATAATTGTTAGGAATAAATAATTGATTTCAGACTCAACTTTCCCCTCCAAATCCAGGATTCCGGTCATACCACATGACTTTGTTTTCAGATTTTTTTTGTTTTCATTTTTAATGATGTCTCCAATGAGTATTTAAAAGCAGTACAGTTTAACACTTTCTCAGACCCTTTTTTTAGCTTGTTTTACATATCGGCCACAAGACTCTTTAGGCAGGGGCTCGCAGCTATTGAATGGCTTCTGACACTTTATCTCCTAAGCACAAATAGTCATCTATTTCTTGCAGTGGTAAGATGGTTTTTTCTGACTTCTGGCCTCTTAAGCAAAAGAACCTCAGGATTCAGTGCCCAGGTTCAAAGTTGGCCTCTTTTGCAAATACAAATAAGCATTTCTAAACCAAGCCCATGCAGATGAAAGTAACAGCAAAATAACCAGTGAAAAACCAATTTATATCCTCTTGATATCTCCTCAAGGGTCACTCTCTATGGACTACCCATATACTATGGAGTAGCTGCATCTTTTACAACACACCTGCTTCCTTCCAATTAGAAATTTCCTTTTCAGTCATCTTTCTTGCAAGAGCAAATAGCAGCCTCACTGATTACAATTTATCCTCACTGGGTTTTGAAATGTTACAGAGGTCTTTGAAAATCTTCCACTACATGCAGTATGTTTATTGTATCACTACTGACTGTTTGAAAAGGCTGGTTGACTAACTTGTGGTCTTTTGGGACAGAAAACAGAATAGCTATATTCCTCCTAGCCCAAATATAGGCATTACAAAAAGTTAGAATGATAGACCTTGATAGACAGTATGGGCAGGGCACAGTGGATTGATCATACTGTAATCTAGTTTATTTACGAGTGTAAATATTTAATTTGTCAATTTGCGTTCACCATTCTCTTTTTTTTTTAGATTTAGTATTTGTGAGAATTTTGTTTAGAATTATTTCTATTAAAAAGTAGCAGCTCTCTCAATTCCTGCAAGGAACATTGGCTTCTGAACATGACAATGTGTGTTTGATTCTACTCAGCTTCTGTGTAGGAAAATGAACTAACACACAAGGTGAGCCACACAAACCAACACATCACGGTTGTAGCCACAACAATTTAGCCCGAGAAATTAGGTTCTGCCTGGATTAATGAATTTATTAGAGTGCAGTTTTGATCCTCCCATGGATTGTAGTTTCTTCTCTGAAATGTACAGTCTAACTGCTCTACCATAATAGTTGAGATTAGCTGACACACCTGTAACATGCTTGGAAAGGAACTAGTTGGAATAAACCAGCTACACAATGCATGACAATAGCTACAGAATCTCTTCAAGAAAGATACTTTATTCTGGAATTTGGTATGTTATTTCCCATAGCCAAACATAGAGCTCTATTAGTCTTCTGGTCTAATTTTAAAGAATAACTTTGGCTTGAGCTGACAAAAGTTTCTGGAAAGTGTCTTTGTATCAAGAAAAAATGAGGGGTTTTATATATATATATATTTATGTATGTAAAAGTCTGTGCTCAGATAGAAAGCCGGCACAGGGTGAGTATATGATTTCAGTCTCTCTTGAAATGTATTTGGAGGACTAAATGGTGTTGAGACCTTGTGCTGGCTCTCTGTGCTGGACCAAATTGTTCCAGTTAAGAGAATTCATTGAGAAAAAAATAGAAATAGCTATATGATTTCATGATCAGTTAAGTATTTTAACAGTGCATTGAATATGATATAACTTCTGTTTACATACCCTGAATGAACTGCAGTCCAGTCTTTGTCTTATAATATAAACCATATAGAATGCACAGGTAAAAATATGAGTAGTCCTGGCCCTTACCTAATATATTTATAGCCAGAAATGAAATCTGTTTAAGCCCATGGAAGACTTTCAGTTCTCTACAATGATTGATCAGAGTTAGTCCTTTTTTGTGGTAAATCTTAAATCCCTTGGATACTTGACATTTCTTAAAACCAGAAGGGTCTCTGGAAAAAAATACGGTGTGATTTTGCAGCCATAGAACTGCAATGAATTACCTGCACCCTCCTCCTGCCATTCCATCAGCCTGCGTCTGTGTAGGCTTAGGTTCGATCCCTTAAATAGAAGAGTTCAATTCTGTTCTCTCTAATTGTATTCGCAGATGACTTGCAATGTGTTACTTGAGTTGTATTTTTATTTGTTTTTATTTTTTCACAGTGCCTTGAACCAGATGCTTTGTTACTAATAGCTGGTGGAGATTTGGAAGACCATCTCAGCGAAGAAGTATTTGAGAGAATTTCTCTTATTCTCCTCTACTACATTCTTCATCGCAGAGATGTATGTTCTTCAGAACTCAGCTTGGATAATAAGGATTATAAATTTTACCTACAGAGTATGCTTAGTTTAAGACATGATGAAGACTGTTATTATTTTTCACGGAATGAAACTGAAGAAATTTTGGCTGCAGTAAGGCAACATTTTAAAATTTCTGAAACCCAGGTAAAGAAAATACAAATAAAAATATCTTTATATTTCTTACTGATATAATGCCTTTAAGCTAGTTCAGACGTTGTGTTAGTATCATGGTCCTCCAGAAAGCTGGTAAATAACAGTATGAGAGCACAGGCTGAACATTGGTCTTTTTTTGTACATGCTGTTCAATACTAGCCTTCTCCCTGATTTGCTTTTGGCATGTGCTACCTAGCACTTCCAGAGAGTCCGTTGAGACGTGGCTGGGGAGATAGTGCGTGTTAGGGACCGTTCCCAATAGATAATTTAGATGCAGTTGTGCTACGTAGGGCAGAGAGAAAAGAACATGGCTGTGTAGATGCGAGAAGTTGCACTTGGCTTCAAGGACAGAAAATACTTTCTCGTCTCTTGTATTTATTAGTGTAGATATACTAACAGTGATTGTATTTAAATGGTATAAAGCAGAACAGGTCCAAAACTGATCTGATTGTATAGTGGAAATGATGAGTCATTTTGCTGTGAGGAGATCCTTGCCAGGCCCTGCATTTCCATGTCCATCCAAAGCAGGGTGGAATAAAGAATCTGCCCAAAGTTATGATGGCTTCTTCCAGCTGGGACACGTACATTTGTGACTAATTATCTACCAGCACGAATATGCCTTGCAGAAAGACTGATACAGATAAACTTAAAGTTAAAATAAAAGCATATTGAGTGTATTCAGCTAAAAACATCCTTTTTAAGTCAGGAAACAGGCAGCGAGTTTTCTCACGACTGTTTATTATTCCTTATTTCAAGTAGGGTTTATAAAATAATAGAATATTCTTCTAAAGTTCACAATCTAAAGAAAAACTGTTTTCCTTGGAAATAGGCAATAAATTACATTTTTGCCAGATCAGCCAACTCCTTAAGTGCAGGTTGACTTGCTGTGAAAAGCCCCTTAGATCTATTCATAATACACAATTAAATTTGGTTTATTGCAAAGTTTGGATTTGCCCTTTTCTTTTTCATTTTATTAGATTTTAATTTACACCATACTGTAGTAGTTTTCTACACAAACAGAAGATGGCCAGAAGTGCTGGCTGTGCAGCAGAATGCTGAGGGCCTCCCGTTCCTCTTTCTGTGTTCTTTGTGTAATCGTTTCCCATCATAAATTATTCATTGACCAGTACTTTTGGTTCTGAGTCCTGGTGAACGTGCCGATTTCCAAGAACTCCAATGGTATCTGGGCAACTGTAAAGAGGCATCGGTGGGTATTTGGCATGTCAAGATAGAATAACAATCCATAAAGTGCTTTACTGTGTAGTCTGTTTGTTTATGCTAGCAGTATAATCAGTTGTCAAGCCTGCTCAGTGACTGAGACTTCACCGCTTATTGACATGAGGGAAAAGAGGGGGTTTTATGAAAGGTACACAAAATGTTATAGGCTGTCTAATGCGTAGAATCATAACACTTGAGTTATGGAAAAGGGCCAATGATGCAGGGTAGTAACAGAAGAGCATTTTTAGCGGCTCTTTATATGTTTTGGTTTCACAGAAAATATCCTCTTCTCAGTCATAGAAGCTAATATATTATTTGAAATGAGAGGTGAAATTTCGGGTTGTGGAAATGTAAATGTGTAATGGATGGATGGGAAAAGAAATGCTAGCCTCCTCTCTGCAGTATTTAAGGCATATATATAAAGAGACGAGTATGTGTAAAATAAATTATTACCGTACTGGCTCATCTAGTTGACTTTTCAATTGAGTTAATACAGGTTAAAGACAAATGAACTTAAATAATTTTTGCCAATTTTGTTTGTTTGTTTGTTTCTCTCGAATCCCAACTGTTTGCAGGGAAAGTAAACAAGAAAGGCAGAAATGGGAGAAAAGAGGGATAAGTCTCCAGGTAACTGTGGGAGCTGTACACTGCTCCCTCACTCCAGCCCTGCACACATCCACACGCCTGGGTGTGCACAACTGTTTACTGCTCCTGTTTGGTCACCCAGCAGGGAAGTCACCCTTTATCTGCAGACTTGTATCTTCTCATATTGTCCCCAGATAACTGCCTAGCAACAAATTATTGATTCCCTTTAATAGTAGGGCACTAAAAACATCAAGAGAATTCTTTCTGAAGTTTGCGATAAAGAGTTAAAGTCTGTATTATTTGAGTCAATTTCTTGTGCCTTAACAAAAATTCCTGCCTTTTCTGTCACTTTCTGGAAGCAGATGTAGATGCAATTGAGGAGGACACAGGAATATTAGAAACAGCATGGAAATAATACTAAGCAAAAACAACCTGAATGAAGAACTATACTTCTTCACCGTCAGATGCTGAGTAGAATTTCAGGCTTTTTTATTCTATGTCTGTTCTCCTGAAAACATCCTCTGGTTTACATTTGCTGTCCTACTGTCAATTACAGCTTTAATCTTTGTATTTTTTCTACCCTGGCTGTCTGTGAAAGTGTTCTCTCCAGTTTCTTCTCCTGTCACTCTGATTATTTAAATAGAGGTGACCAGGGCTGTCTTCATGCTGTTTTCTCCTGATTTCAGTGTGTTGATGTGAGTACTCTGGAGAAAAATGCTGATATAATGGACAGAGATGGTGCTGATGA
Organism: Aramus guarauna; assembly: GCA_013400195.1. Taxonomy (NCBI): domain Eukaryota; kingdom Metazoa; phylum Chordata; class Aves; order Gruiformes; family Aramidae; genus Aramus; species Aramus guarauna. Next base: position 685,205 of record VXBL01002748.1, on the reverse strand, counting down.
AAACACTCTTCCACGCCTGGCTGCTTTAATCTTTACTCTGGCACTCCAAGGAGTCTGTATGGGGAAAGCAAGTTTGCCCTCCCCGGAATTCTTTATAAAATATATTTTCAATTCTCTAAACAGTACCACTGAGCTCCAAGTGACAGGTAAGATATTTATTTGTCTCTAGTTGCCTTTTGCAACGCATATTTGATGTAAACTATATTTAAATGCCTGAAGGACTTTTTGCACTTCATTTTAGATTTAAATGCCATTTCATTTTAGAGCTGTTAAACAGTCTTTTCTAAATCTAACAATAAGTTTGGAAAATATACTCGTTATTTTAATCATTCTGTGAGAGGTATAAAACAAATTGTTGCTGTGATTATTAAATGTGTACTGTCACACTAATTTATGACTTAATTGCTCAGCACTGTCTGAACTCCCCAAGAGAGCTCTGAGAGTGGCAATCTAGCTGTGAGGGCAGAGTTCACTGGGCCCTCGTTTACACTGCTTTTTTATGCAGATCTTGATAAGTTGCAAGGCTCATTTAGGGGTAGATGGGTTGATTCATATATGGTAGCCAGATTAGACACCTGTCACTCACACGTCAGTGTAGACATACCCCCCAGAAGAGATTAAATAGACACAAGCCCCCCTGTCTTGACCAAATGCTCTCTGATATCTGCCTAATGTACCTGAAAACATCTTTATGGTTTGTGCTTCCCCACCCACCTTCTCATCTTAGTACCCAGTCAGTGAGTCTGGAATATACAAAGTTCATTTTCTTCAGGAGCTCTCTTGCTAGACTTATCAGAAATGCCACTTAGCCATAAATAAATAGAAGTATAGAAAGTTCTAAGTGGTCAAAAAAAAAAAAATAATAAAAAAGAAAACACAAATGCTGAGGTCTCAGCAGCTGCTATTAAGTTCTGTAAAAGATTCTGCATGCTTCGCAATTTAAGAAGCCAAACCATCAACTCAGAGGCCTACTATGGATTGAGAAGGTTATTGTAAGACATCCACTTTTCCTTGTTTGTGGTAACTGCTAATAGCAACACTTTACAAACTTTTCACTTTTAAAAAGTTACATTAGGTATGGTTTAAAACAGCTTAAGAAGTTGAATTAAACATAGGTAAAAACATTTTTACCACTCTTAGGTTACACAAAGGTACATTGAATCACAGAAGTCAATGATCATAAAAATGAACAAAGTCCTCAGCCCTTAACTTGAACTCCTAGATTGTACTCTCATAAACTGATTTTGCAACAAAACCCTTCCTTTAAAATTGCCAAGCCAGATCTTCTAAAATCATTGACTCACAAGAACGGATGGAGCCATCTGGGCACAGTGCTACTAACTAGCTATACCTGGTGAAATCCAGGCACAGTGAAGGCAATGGCAAAACTTTATGGTTGGTGGAGTTAGAGTGTCATTCAGAGAAACAACAAAAAATATTCTTAACCAGTTTCTTACATTGTAAGTATATTTTAAGCCTAAGCTAATTAAATTGTCCCTTTAATCTTGTTTTTAAATTCTTAATAGTAACTGAAGGAAAGAGCAAGGAACTGGCAGTATGCAAAAAAAAAAAAACAAATCTAGCTTCAG
>VXBL01002748.1:629572-683611 GCA_013400195.1 Aramus guarauna | reverse complement strand
AAAAAAAAAAAAAAAGGATAAGAAAATTAGAGTTGACTACATTTAGAAAACAAATCTAGCTTCAGCCCCATTCAGTTGTGTTTGCTCAAGACAAAGAAAGTAGACAAATGTCACAAGCCTTTTTGTAAGATTTGCCATTAAGATTATGCTTTTTCTGCATAACAACATTAAAAAAATAAAGGATTATCACATGGAAACATTCTTAATCTCATTGATCTGAATTCCTTTGAAATGAATTTGTGGACTGCCTTTGTTTCCAATGGACAAACTGAGGTTTACAAACACTATCACTATGGCTTCATCTTGAAAATGCAGGGATGAAGGAGGATGATAAGTAAGATAGGATAGAGCACGCCCACTCATATACCCAAGCATTTCATCAGCACACATTGCACTCAAGTTATGTCATGGGATACATCCCTGCATTGTCTCAGGTTTGGATTAGGGGTCCTGGCTCCCTCCTTCCTACTTCAGTGCTGTAAAGAGGCATGCTTCCAGGTTAGCAGCTTAACCAAAGGAGGGAGAAAACCCACTGCCTTGTGTTCCACTTTGAGGCGCAAAGGGCGGCATACCATCCTGAAGATTGCCTTCAGGACAACCTCTAAAGTATCGGTCTTCCTGGTCTTTCTGGACTATCTGAATACCTAATGATGATGTCTTAGCATGGTGTTCCATTTGCACGGGAAAATTTGAAGAATGATGAAGCTATTTAGCAGTAATTTGTAGGTAACTTTGGCAGAGACTGATGATTAAATGGAAGATGAATTTCAGTCACATTTGTTTTCCTCTGAGATAGCCATAAGCAAAACATCTGAATGTGGTACTGTAAAGAAGGAAAGGCTGAGTTTATAGATATTTTGAACTTCTAGAGATATTAAGCAGAAATTACCTACAGCACCAAACTGAGGAGAGAAAAAGGTATTAAAATGAGGAGTTGGATTAATGTTAAAACTAGCAAAACTTTAACAATTACTTTTGGTTTTATCTTTTTAAATGCGTGTTTTCCTATGGTAACATATCAATTTTCTAATGAATTATTAGAACTAGAACAACTCCTAAACGTGCTTACAGCCAAAAAGACCTGCACTGTAAATGGACAATCCCACAGTCACAAAAGAAGACGTTACAGTATGGCAGGAGATATTGGAACCAGAAATATTCCAGTCAAAGGAAACCATACAAAAGGAGACTATCTGAAAGGTTATTTTGAAGATCATGAAAGGAGCACAGATTGGGATCAGGTTAACTTGTTTTTCTGTTATTATGGGGTGAACAATGTTCGTAAACTTAAGACTGGGCATTTCCAAACACTTTTAATAGCCATCTGCGGAGTCCGAAAGCCTCCTTTAGAAAGTATAGAATCCGTAAGATAGAACTTTATCTACTACCCAGTATCTTCTTGGAGGTGTTTGAAGGACAGTGGCTCATTGCAGGTGATTTTATTCTTATCCTAAAAATTAGAAAATAAATACATTTTGTTTATTACGGTGATTAAGATGGTAACTGACTTCCATCCTTTATGCTGGAAGACATTCCTTAGAAAAAAAGGAGACTTCAAAGTATATACATTGGATATATTTTGATGTATACATTTGAAATATATACTTCAAACAATATGTTTCTATTGTTTTCATTTCTTTACAATTTAAGATAAATCAAAGATAATGTTTCATCTCCACTTAGGAGAATAAGAGATGTGCAATTGACTTTTGCTGTGTGGTCATTTTATGATGTGGAACTGAAGTAAATGGCATTCTGATTAAGTGCCATTCTGATAGATATTTATCTGTGTAATTTTATTGCAATTGTTTGCATACTCTATCAATACATTTATTTCCTTCCAGCTGACCACAAAAGACAATTATGCTGATCAGGCATTTAATAGAGTCTCAAAATAATTTTAAATGAAGGTCATTTTAAATATGTTTCATATTAATTTTAAATCCTGAACGTCAGAAATCAATAGTGATACTATCTGTATGAGATGTAAAATTGTTCTCCAGCAATAGAAGAATTTATAAAACACAGTTTTTGATTTCTTGAACTTCTAAGACTGACTGTAACTCAAAAGATAAGGAGTCAAACTGAGAGCCAAATATTCTGTATAGATGAAAAAAATCAGAAAGAAACATCTGGAGAGAAGATAATTTCTCTCTTCTGTTAATTCCTAGTTTCTCTTTTTTTATTCCATTCCTCTTTTTTCTACCTGCATCTATTTTTTTGACATATCATTCCATTAGAAGGCTTTGCGTTTCAGTGTGGTGTTGCTAATTTTGTCTCCTGCTTTCTGCACGTATCTGTGATAGCCATTGTGCTCCATTAGTAACAGATGCTGCTCCATATGAGGCATTGACTCGCTCATGGATTGTGTTTCCTAACTCCATTACAATCTGTAATTTGATTTTCAGATAGGAGTTATATTTTGAAACATTATCACAGAAAAAAAGGTCACTGCTTTCCTTTTAAGTCATCATTGTCTCTACTGATTTAAAAATGCATATAAAATAAGTAAGTAGTAGATGATCTAATAAGAGCAATAATATTAAGTTCCATTAAACTATGTCACAATACCTGTGTATTCATTTATAATTCCTCATTAAAGAAACATGGGTTTTAGAAACCAAAATCATCCCTCCATCCATCTAGTTTTTCATATAAAAATATGCAAATTCAATTTGCTTATTTTTTCAGTATCATCATCCAGGAGTACACACATAGTTGCTTTACTAATGGAGACTTAGTACTCTGCCTCCCTATGTTAAAAAGCCTAAAAGGCTAGGGCTTGCAACGGGAAAAGATGCAGGTCCTCACGCCTCAAGACTTACAAGAACATTTTACTAATAAGCATTAAGAATTATTTTTTTATGTGTGGGTGGACAGTTTATTTTCTTGGTGGACGGCAGATCTTGCTTTTTCTTTTAAAATTCCTGATAATAAAATCACATTAAAATTTAGGTTCATAGTAATCCCAGACCTCATTTTGTCTATCCTGCTTCTCAAAACAGGGCCAACATCAAAGTCAGATCTATTCTCGCAGAGCTGTGTCCTGCTGAGTTCTGGATGTCTCCAAAGATGATGATTCCAGAGTCTTTCTGGGAAACCTGTACCAGTGTTCTATTGCCCTCATTTTGATGGGGTTTTCATTGTAGCAAATTGGAATTTTTCCTACTGCAACTAATACCTATTGCCTCTCTTCCTTTTGATGTACACCTCTGAGAAGATTCTGACTCTATTTTCCTTATAAATTCCCATTAGGGAGTTGAAGACTGAACTTATCTACCCAACACTTCTCTTTTTTGCAAACTGAACAACCCCAGATCCCTCATTCTCCCCTGCACATCATGAACTGCAGTTCCCCAGCCATATTGGTGGCCCTCCATTGGACTTCCTCCATTTGTCAATGCCTTTCTTGTACTGCTGGTTATTAAACTGGACATAACCCAGACATCCTCAGTGAAGGGTGATAATCTTTTTCCATCACCTGTTGACTACACTCTTGCTAATGCAAGCCAGTATGCAGTTAGCCCTCATTGCCACCAGGGCACACTGGTGACTCATGTTCAAGCTGTCTGTCAGGACCTCAAGAGCTTTTTCTGTAAAGCTACCTTCCAGTTAGTTTTTCGCAGCCTTTATCGATGCATGGGGTTATTCTGTTTGAAGCACAATAAATTTCTCGTTGCTGATCTTCTTGAAGGTCTTGTCAGCCCATTGCTTTGGCTTGTCAAGATCCCTCTGAATAGCAGCCATGCCTGTTAGCATATTGACTACTTGCCCCCGCTGAATTTCATCTGTGAATGTGATATGGTGCACTCTGTTCCATCACTGTGGTCATTGATGAAGGCATTAAATAATATCAACCCCTGCACTGACTAGTGAGGAATGCTGCTCATAACCAGCCATGAGCTAAACGTCCAACTTGATACCACTTGTTGGTGTTCCCTACTTCTAGAGTCAAACTCGCTATCTAGAACAGGCAAACTGAAGGTTTTTTCTAATATTGTAGTTCCTGTCTATGAACTGTCTTCACACTCTCCTTCTGCTTGGAGGCTGAACACACTAGATACAGGTAGCAAGATCACCCGTTGTCCTGGAGACCTGAATGTGGTATTCAGAATAAATGTATCAGCACTCAATTCTCAATTCATTCAGTTTCTTAGTGTGCTACAAGGCATATATTCCTTTACTAATGGATGCACAAAGGCAGAAAGACATTTGTTTTAATTGTGTTATGTAAAAGTAATGATAATTAAAATTATTTTTTTTTAAATACAAATTTTCTTTCAAAAGAAACCTAAGCTTCAGTGATCGGGAAATAATATTTAGGAATCCCATAATTCTCAGCTGCAGACTACGTTAAATGAAAGACAAATATTTATCTTTGAATGTAATTGAATCACAACAAATTGTATGGGATTAAGAGATTAAGATTATTCCTTTAAGCGTATTTGATCTGGACTTCTTTTTAAAAGTTCTTACAGAAATTGCCACTAGAACTATTCAAATGCTAACTGCTTACATTTGTACTAGAAGTTTCATCCTGGAAATGAAAACCAGTTCTTCATGAAAATTTTCCAAAATATAAATATTCCCAAGAAAATATTTCTTTTTTTTTTTTTGACTGAGAGGTTTCTAAAAAGAGCAAAAAGTAGTTGAGATTCTTAATTATGTCTAATAATACAATTATTAAGTAATCTTTAAAGCAAATCTAGACTATGTAACTTCTAGTGTGCTTACCTTAAAGTGAAACACCATTGTTAAAAGAATTAAAAAAACAACTTAGTTCCATATTTTACTGAAGATACAAACATGCAGCACAAGGACAAATTGCCTTGATATAGACAATATCTTATATTAACAGCGAAGAATATGATTTGTCTAAGTATTAAAATATTTTTATTAGCACATATAATAATAAAATATTTAGAGATATTATTGTGTCAGATCCTCTTAATATTAATAGGCTTCAATAGAAATTATGCTACTTCATACCAAAGATTCTGGTCTTTCTGAAATATATAGAAGTATCAAATTTTAATTGGAAAAAAAAAAAAAAAGAAAATAATTAGAAGTAATTGAAGTAATTCAACCAGAAGAGAGTATATGGAAGACAAGTTCTTTCTAGGTTGTATAAGCCTTTATTTTAAGTTTCCATATTTAAACTCAGCATTGAATGCAGCTATATGCAACATATTCAGTAACTGTGTATGCTTTTCTACATAGGTTTGTTTCTCTGCAAATGAACTTGTGAAGATATTTTTAAAAAATAGTTCTTCTTCCATTTCTAAGGACCACTTCAAGGAAATCAGCCCAGCTATCATTCAACAACTATTAAGTTGCTCATGCCAGCTTCCTGACTTCAAGCAGGCAAAGCTTCCACCAACAACTTTGGAAAGTGAGTTATGTTGTTATCAGTACAGTATCGTGAAAATTCAGGTGAAGGGGTGCAGGAGCTTAACTTCTGGAGACATTTCATTTATTAATAACCTTAAACCAAAACATGATGAGATTTCTGCACTTTGTAATCTATGCTCTCTGTAATTTCATAGTCATAATTTCATGTCAGATAATAGTACTATACTGAAAAATGACAGGTCCTTATAAGTGTTCTGCTGTGCAGCAATGACCTGTTTTGTGGAATTTCCACCAGGTTTATTCTAGAATCATTACATTGCTCTTATACATAGCCTCAAGGTTATGTTAGCTGGCATTTTATACCATGATGTGGTAAATGTTTGATATAGATAAGTTCTGTGTGAATGTTGCTGGTTTTTCATGTTGTGATATTTTACAGCAGAGAAGCTTTGGGGAAGAAAAACAACCAGAAAACGAGTCATATGGCCAGCAGGACTTGTGTGATAGAGCTGGAACAAGAACTGAGTTACAGTATAATCAGATTGTTTCTGGTTGCAGTTATAGACCTTGCATGCCACTGCTTCCAAGGATTTCTACTCCATCCATTCTGCCAATTTAACTTCTCCTGTACCCAATCCCTATTCTACCCTATCAAAAACAAAAAAACCCTGAATCTGATCTGACCTAAGGGCTTCTTAATGTGTTTCCTGGTTTTGTTTGTACTTTGAACCAGCAATATCTGGGAAGTGGTTACAAACATAGATGTGCTGGTGTATTACAGGGGGTGTTAATTTCTGGTGGGGAATTTTGGAGCCAAGAATGAGATAAAAGGAATGGGCATCTAGCCACAGTCTAGAGCAGCACATTTAGGCTACAAATCAATGCCTTCAATATCTTTATCCTAATATCAGCATGGCCAGCTCTAGATGATTAGAATTTGTTGATTAAAAGCTCAACATGAGCTGGCAATGTGCACTTGCAGCCCAGAAAGCCAACCATATCCCGGGCTGCATCAAAACAAGTGTGAGCAGCAGGTCAAGGGAGGTGATTCTCCACTTCTATTCCACTCTCGTGAGACCCCACCTGGAGTACTGCGTCCAGCTCTGGGGGCCCCAGTACAAGAAAGACACAGACCTGTTGGAGCGACTCCAGAGAAGGGCCACAAAGCTGATCAGAGGGCTGGAGCACCTCTCCTATGAAGAAAGGCTGAGAGAGTTGGGGTTGTTCAGCCTGGAGAAGAGAAGGCTCTGGGCAGAACTTATTGTGGCCTTCCACTACCTAAAGGGACCTACAGGAAAGCTGGAGAGGGACTTTCTACAAGGGCAAATAGTGATAGGACAAGGGGTAATGGCTTTAAACTAAAAGAGGGTAGATTTAGATTAGATATTAGGAAAAAAAATTTACTATTAGGATGTTGAGGCACTGGAACAGGTTGCCCAGAGAAGCTGTGGATGCCCCCTCCCTGGAAGTGTTCAAGGCCAGGCTGGATGGGGCTTTGGGCAACCTGGTCTAGTGGAGAGTGTCTCTGCCTGTGGCAGGGGGGTTGGAACTAGATAATCTTTGAGATCCCTTCCAACCCAAACCATTCTATGATTCTATGATTCTATGACTAGGTCTTTTTGGAGCTAGTAAGCTTTCTCCACATCCTGCTGGCCAATTATCCTTATGGAACAGCACTTTCCATCTCTAAATTTTATCTGTACTTTAAGCTACTGTTAAGCAGCTTGTGGGAATGAGCTGAGCTATCATTCCATAGTGTACAGATTAATTGAACTATGAGTGTGAATTGAAAAAACATGTTAGATAAGGGCATGGAAGGACACTCATGAATATCCCAAGAATGGTTATGGGAGAAAGAAACTGAATAGGAAGAATCTATAGGAGAAGAGAAGACTGAATAGGTCCCCAGAAAGCAGCAGTCCTACTTTCTTATGTTATCTTTCTTCTTATTACCTGAACACCTTGCAGTCTTTACTGCTTTTATCTTTTTTATGCTACAGGGATATGCCCGTTTTTCAGATGGGGAATCAAGGGACAAAGAAAGGAAGGAACTTACCCAGGTCATATACAAGGTTCATGGCAAATTCACAGTTTGAGTAAGAGTCTCTCAAGTCAAAGGCCATCAGCCCAATCAATGACATTTTAGTGATCTCATAAAGGTGAGAGATCTGCGTAGATGAGAAAAGCTGAACTATTCAAACACAAAATGGAATGAGTAACAGTGCTTTCTGCAGCCCTTTCCCTGTGCTTTTTGGCAAAGGAAGGATTCCATGACCACAGGGACGCTTCTGCTGGCTTGAGACAGACAAAGGACTTTGTGTTTGACCTGTGTGTTACCTAGTGACCTGAGCATAGGCTTATTAACTTTATTCTCAGTTCTATTTTACTGGCAGGCTCTGCTGTTTTGGCTAAGTCACCCAGGCCTGACCTTCCATAAGTATCTACTATATCCTTGTATTTGGATGTGCAGTCTGTGAAATTTACTGTCTGATTTTATGAGGTGCTGAGCACTGCAGTGCTATTAAAGTGTGAAACATTAAGTGACACTCTTGAATATTTTGGCATTGGTTCCTTTATGTCTGTTTCTCATCAGTATTTTACCTCCATCACAAGACTTTCATAGTCATTAATCAGGATTCATGTTGTGCAAAAGGTTAGAAATGTGAGCAGTGTGTAACTCTGGAGAATTATTAGAGTAACCTTCCAAAAATTCCAGTAACCTGGGAAAAATAAGTTGGTGGTCCTGATGTAGTAACTAAAGGATTGTATGTCCACAGCACATTTGTAAACTTAATTAGGACCAAAAAGTTTATGCTTAGGACCTAAATTAGATGCCTAAATCCATCTGAGGCTTTAGGCCTTGGTTTGTTTACAGAATATGATTTGGTTCATAACGTAGTGGTGACTGTAAAGATAGACTGGTGTGGCATGTGAGGATATAGAATAACAAGCATAAATCTGTTAAGAGAGGAAACAAATGCGGACCAGCATTCACTGTGCTGCTCTGAGTGTTGCTAATCTGCCCAGCCGCAGTCTATTTAGCTCTTCAAGGTCTGAAATTTGGAAGCATTAGACTGCATTACCTGTAAAGCCTGAAAAAAAGGGATGTTTTTTAGGCTTCTAATTGTGTCATCTGTATTACACATGACGAGAAAAATCGGTGGCACAATGAGTCACTTCTCCCTGTGCTTGTACACAGAGGTGGCAAAAGATAACCTCAAAACCAAGTATGAATACAAAACAAATGCTCAAACACAAATACAAATACTCAATGACTAAAAGTGCCCTTGTTTTGTTTCATTTGTTTTTCCCTACAGAATATGGCTACAGCACTGTTGCTGTTTTACTTATTACTATTGGATCTATGTTTGGTACAACCCTCATTCTATTTAACTCCTGTCAAGAAATCTATACGCTCATTTTACAGCTGTTTGTCGGTTTGGCTGTTGGGACCCTTTCTGGAGATGCATTGCTACACCTTATTCCTCAGGTAGGTAACGCACACTTCTGTGTTTTTAAAATGTTGGCGCGTGCGCACACACGCACACACACACAGAGAAAAGTTTAATTTAAACCTGGCTAATCCTCATCTGTTTAGAAAAAAAGCTCTCCATGAAGTCTGTGAACTAACTACCCAGCATTCCAATTACATTTGCAATTTGTAGTTCAGAGAGAGATTCCAAGTAGTAAGAAGCAGAAATCAATGAATGATTAATTCAGAGAAAATAAGGTTCCTATTTTCACAAAAGCTTTTCAGAAAACCCACAAGTCCTGTGCAAGCCAGGTTTCTAGAAATGAATTAAACTCTTTCATGAGGCAGATTCTGTAATGGATTTTAGGATAAATTATTCAAAGGTTGTACGAGGCATCCAGTCCCTTCCATACATTGTTCCAGAGAACCAGGGGCTATTGCCCTAATTAATCCTGCTGCCTAGAGCTGTAATTACATGCGAGCTGTGATTGTTTTCCTAAATTAATAAAATAAATTTTAAGAATAGGATGGCATGTAAAACAGAACCAAATTTTCCATTCTGTATTCAACTAATTTTGGCTGAGTCTGCTCTGATATGACACAACTGTTAGGAGTAAAGAGAGCTTCAAACCTTCACTTCAGATTCTGGTCAAAACGTTCTTTGTACTCAATACATCACCTCTGGAAGCAGAACTGGGAGAGTGGTTTAAGGAAGGCAATTCTCAGTGAATGTTAGACAAATATGATTCTTTAAGAAACATCTTTTGAGTGCGAAAGCATTCTCCTTCACCAATGTTAAGTGATGTATCCAGTAGCCTTCGCAGTGCCCACTTTCAGAGCAAAGGAGGGCTACTGTGCTGTGCCACTGGGGAAAAAATGGAAGCACACCCACCGGCAGAAAACTATGGATTATTTTCAGTATGATGTTTACATCTGAAGATGCTGCAAGTAACTTTTTAGACTTTAAAGATCAATGTACTCCAAACAAAATATACTATATATATATAAAGGGAAATTTCATAAAGCTGTCTCTAAAAATAACGTTATTTTCAACATTGAGAAATGATGAAGTGTAGCAGAGGCTCCTAATAATTGATTTAATCCATCTACTATTCAGCTGATTAGCTCAAAACACAATTTGAATTTGAAAAATGTGACAAAAGAAACTGAATTTGCACATTATGGATTATTCTAGCAAAACCTAAAACATTGCCAATTTAAACTTTTTTACTTTATTTCATTTTTTTAGACTCTTGGTTTACATAAACATGAAGCACAAGAGGTAGAACATTTCTATGAGGGGAAAGAATATATTTGGAAACTTTTGGGAATAATCGGAGGAATTCATGGATTTTTTCTCATAGAAAAGTGTTTCTTTCTTTTGGTAACACCAAGTGAGCAGGTAAAGCTTTGTACAATTTATCCTTTAATAAATTTCTTTCTACAGTGCACAAAATGTTAAAATGATTGTGGAAAATAATTATCATTTGTATGAGTTAAATGAAGCATTAAAAATTGCTTTCCAAAATGCTCCTACCAGATTGACCTTCAATTTCTATTTTGCTTTGCTCTGTGGATTTTGTATGCTTCATGGATGCATTCCATATATTTATAACTCAAGAAGGAAACAGTTAATTGAATGTGTTCCATAAGCACACTCACATGATTAGCACTGGAGCAGATGAACAGTATGTATCCATACGAAATAGAAATGACAGTTGTTTACTCTAGGGTCTGTTTAAAGAGGAGGAAGACATAGATGTATGCACAAGGTATTTTAAAGAGCGATATCTTAAAATATCCAAATTGGTTTTGACCCCTATCCCAATAGATGTGAAAATCTAATACATATGTTGCGGTCAGTAGAACCCAATCTTATCTTAATATTATCTCCTTGCTCGCTGCCATCCTTACAGTAATTCTATTACTTTATTTCAGTGTCACTGGTGCCTGAAAATATGATTATGAACAAGGATATAATCTAACACAAAGTGTGATGGCTCATTAAGTTTCCCAGCATGGGAGGCTATCTTAATGTCACTTAAGAAGGCTAAGCCTTTGCTTGTTCTGTTTTACAGAGAGTGTTTAACAACTGGCCTGATTTAAATACATAGCAATGAGTCCCTTTTCCCCATTATCTTTGAGTCATTGACAAGAATTTTATGTGAAATTAATAGAATGAGAATGTTTTGATGATGGTGATATTTTGTTTTTTTTAGGTAAAAAGTAGTCCTTTATGCTGCTTATTTGGAGAGGAGGTCTTTATCATCATCCCATGAATCTACTTAGAATTAGATTAATCCTAAAAGTTAATTTTTATATCCATCTCAACTTCAAATTTTAATCTTCAGTTCTGAAACAAAATAAGTTTCATGAAACAATTATGATTGTCACTGATTTATCTGACTCACTTTTCAGTTTTGGGAGTTTTTAACCAAATAAGCATTAGGAAATGCTAATGCCAGCCAACGATCTTTTTCAATAGGTTTTGTTTTGAAAAAAAAAAAAAATTCTTATAAATGCTAAACTTTCACAAAAGGCTGAGAAAGACTGCACCTGTGTTCGCTGGGGTTCAGAACTAATTGCAAAGCATCTTCATTCAGCAGGGCCTTTCTTTAGTTAATGGGCACTGGGGACATTCCCATGATCTTCCAGTGGAATCTGAATTAAATGAACATTCAGGCAGAGGCAAATCTACTTCAACCATACAGTTGGTAGGTTACCAATATGACATACTTCCCTGATTTTATATCCTTCTTTTTCTGTTCCTCAATAAATGAACCAAATTAATGTAATAAATCAGTATTATTTTTCAGTCTTTATTGATTTGTCCTTTATTACATGACATGATTGTCAGGAATCTCTAGATTTTGAAGTTTATAATGAGCTTTTACAGAAATTTCAAACACAGAGATTTTTACAATAACTTTTCTTAAGTGTGTATCAGATTGATATAACAATACACTTCCTGTACTACCTTTTGTTGATAAAATTCTCGAAGATTTTCCTCCTCCCTTCTTTTTTAACATTTATGATATGTAAGGGCAGGCTTTCCCATGGGAAAAAACTTCAGGATTTTCTGCAGTGAGAGTTAAGTGCATAATTAGTGAACAGATGACATCTTGGACTATTCTTGGGCATTTTCCCACAGATTTGAAGAGTAACATAAACAAGCTGGGTATCCAGGAATAGTGCTTACCTGTAAGAAGTTACATAATTTTCCATTGGTCTGTGGAGAGTATCCACACAGAAACATTTTTGCAAACTAAATTGACTCATACCTTTTACCCTGTTTTCGCTTTTTCCAATAATTCTTTTCAGCTTACATGTAGTACCTAGATACATGGGTTACTGGTTATTTAAATCAGTATCTCCAGAGATCTTCTATAATGTGAACTCCATTTTACTAAAGCAGTCGTGATGGGTAAGAGTCTCAGGAGCCACTGCTAATCTCTCAAACACAGTTGGGAAACTCTCAATTGAATGCAGAGCAAACAGATGAGTGAAGAATGTTTACTAATTTGTGATCCACGTCATAGCTTCCTGTTTATGATAATGAACGAACTCGTCATTCCCCTCAGCTGCAAGATCCCCCTAAAGTTATGCACAGATCACATGAACTAGCCTGGCTTAGCTAGTTTGTACAAGAGCAGCCAATTTTTCAGAATCATGTGCGTACTAGTAAGACAAACATTGGTTGACTAAGAAAAGCTTATAAATCCTTCAGGTCAGTGATTAGTCTTGCAGTTTTGACTCAGAGTTCAAAGAAGTGGCATGTGAATAAATATTATAAGAGAATTGGAACAATTACTGGAATTCATATGACTGGCTGCAATCATGGGAATTAAAGACTTCTATTTTTCCTTTAAAATGTAGAATTTAAAACCCAAATCCTTTCCCTTCCCTCCTCATGCTTCTACAGCACATATCCCACATCACAACCAAAGTAATATCAGCCAAGAAACGTATCCTGTCTTGCAGCCAGTACACATCTCTGCTATAGTTTTTGGAGTGGTGGCTGCTGTCCCTAACAAAGCACACTTTCCTGGTGCCAACAGCTCTTCAACTGGCTGCCATATTAGCAATATGCTAAAAAAAAAATGATTATAAATTAAATTTTTCTAGTTTCAAACAAATTTTTTTGGGCTTATCTCACCTCAAAAAAATTTCTAATAATTTCTCTAGTCAGAAAGAAAAGCCATAGGGAGGTAGGGGGACAGAGAGACTCCTCACGTTCTCCCTTCTCTCCCCACAGTTGCAGTTTCTGTTACTTAAACACCAGGGCTGATGCATCAAATTAACTCTCCAGGATAGGGACAAAGATATTGTCTCTTTCTTCACTTGAAATAAGGGGAAATAAGGTCACTCATTGCACTGGAGTGTGCTCATGTGCTGCTATGCCTGGCCAGTGATGCCTGATGCTGAGACAAAGCCCTAGCTAAAGGCCAAGAGGCATAGCACTGGAGGCTGCACCACTCTGAAGAAAAAAACCCAACATTTTGAAAGGGTGTGAAACCTTGCTATAATCATCTTTTTTAGTCTTGTGTTTTCACAGAGTAACTGTGAAGAAGAACTCCAAAGTGATCCTGGTGTCTACCCATTTTTCCTTGGAAATCCTATAGACACCCTATCCAGGAGAAAACTACAACCACCCAGTCATGACAAAATCAAAAGATACAATTTGACTTATGATGTCCTGAATTATGATGTATCTTGGGTTACAACAGTGCTTATGAATGTCTTTCTTCCTACCTGAATGAGACTGTAACCTTTTCTGGGCAAGGGAGATCTTGTTTTTATGTGTTTCTACAGTACCAATCATACTGCCAGTGCTCAATAACTGTTTCTAATATCTATGCAAATAACAGTGGCTATCTTTAATTCAAAAACCTTGAACTTATTTGATATTTTCCTGTATTTATAGTGGCAGCTGGAAGAGCACCTTAACACTGATCCATTATCTTTGCTTTTAACTAGAGAAGCCCAGAAGATTCTGAGTCTGCTGAAGTTCCTCCGGAGAGTAAGGTGATCAGCAAAAAAAGTTAGTACCAATAAAAAGACTCAACAAGCAGCAGGAAAAGCCTTAAGACCTAAGATGGAATTGAAAGTGTGAAGCTGGCTTAGCTCTGTGTTTGCTATGTGCTACCTAACCACATCTGATGGTGCTTGGCTCCATAATTAAATATCTTCTTAAAGACCTTTTCAGCTGCCAACCCTGAAATTGTGAAGTTCATTAATCTTATACTGTCCATGCTTTAGTGTTTGTTTACTCACTGTTGCAAACCATTTTTCTAAAGCCTTTGCTTAAAGGGAAGCATTCAGAATTTAATACAAACCAGATTTTTATAATTGTAAACTTTCTTGGGCTTTTATTTCTGAAGGTAGTGAAACAATGTTGTTTTGGCTCACTATACTAATATAATTCTGCTTCCTTCTCTTACACAGCAAAGCAATAGCCTCTTTAAACCAGTAATGATTTATTACATGTATGGAATTATGGGTTCCTGTTGGCTCTCATTTTTAAGATAATCTGTTTTCTTCAGAGAGCTTCAAAGTAATTCTTATCTTCTCTGTTTTGTTGCTGCTTACTCAAAAAAATGGGAAAAACAGAGCATAAACCAAACTCTGCCTTTAACTGTACTTGTGTGACCTTGGTGAACTTAGTAGAGTTGTAGTCATTCAACTGAGGGAATAGCATTTGAATTGAAATCAATTTATTTACTATAACTGATTCCCCTTTATTTTGTGATCTCAGATCTCAGGTCATCAGTTTGATTTAATTAGCAGTGTCATTATCTTCTTCTAGGTTTCTAATATTCTTCTCTGTTCTTGTGGACTTCATTTCCATTTCTGAGGCATTTGAAATCTTCAGCCTCGCCTATCCAGCAGTACACAATCCAGTGCCCGTTTCAGTGTGACTATTAGTTCATCTCTAGATGTTTCCATTCTGTTCAGTCTTCGCCACCTGCTAAGCACAAACAAATTTCTAGTGATCTCAATGTTATTTGCTCCAAATAACTAAATTTGCTCTATAACTAAATTTAGGATAGTTTCTCAGTAAAATTCTTTGCTTGGTTCCATTTTTCCCTCACAGTTCGATTTACCTCTATATTAGAAATCAATAAGTGAAACTGTAGTAGGGAAGGGGGTTGTTTAGTTTCAGAGTTTTTTTGAGAATACATATTTTCAAAAGTTTGTGTTGTTCCAGTTCTTATGAATAGCTAAATACATAAACATATCTGGGTGCCTCTGTACTGAGCTTAAATTTTAGGTGTTTCTTCCCCAAATGGAATGGAATCTGGGGCTCTAAGACAGAAGCTGGACATCTCCAGAAATGCCAGACTTCACTGTAAATGCACGTTGAGTAGGACTGTGAGAGGAGTCAGTCACCTTAGATAGCCAGTGGGTAACTTGGAAAGGAAGAAGCTACTGGAAGATAAAGATTTCTCACTGGACCTCGCCTTCTCATTTATCCACACTTGTTCTATCATTGTCTGAAAAGATCAAACAGTAGCATTTTATATTTGGTATACTCAGTGAGACCTTACATTAACTTACATTTTTGCTGTATGAGTAATCAAAACATTAGAAAACGGATCTATTTATGGATAAATGTTTGCTTTAAACTCTTATTCAAAGCTTAAAAAGCAGAATCTATGCTGGAGTCCTGCACCCATTAACTTTATGAAAATTACGGAATAGAATTTTTTATGCATTCCAATCCCCTATTTAAGCAGAGAAAATTACAAAAAAATAAATATAGGTTTAAGAAGAAGAGGCTTTGTAGAAATAGGGTAATAATTTAATAGTTAATAGTCACTGTTGCAGCAATATAATGCCGTGAGATAATTGCTAGTAACAAAGTTGCTTTAAAATAGGCTGAAAGTAAATTAAGATAAACATTCAGATTTGTTTATATATGCATCTTTTTAACTTTCAGTCAAGTAAGTTCACAAAGCTTACATTTGCAACTGCTCCATAATGTTAATCTGATCCCTATGTTATACTATAGACAACAGGCTGGAGTGAGTTCCAGCAATCATGGTATCTCTTCTTCAACCATCAGATACTTGAATGAAACCGACTAATGCTATCTCAGGCCAGGCCATGATTTTGTCCTCACCAGTGCTTATTACAAAGCACAAACTTAATGCACTGCAGCAATCTATTATTTCTATGTAATTCATGCTCTGCACTATTGATTACAAACTGCCCGTAGTGTTTAGAAAGAACTGTGCAAACTGGGGACATCCACGTCTGGCTCTGTAAGCTGGCAGGAAAATCTAACAAGCCTGCCAATTTTTTTGAACCCGCAGAGCTCCCAGGCAACTAGGGAGGATTTTCTGAATACAGTTGTTAGGCTTTTATGTGCTGGGTGCTTTTTTTATAATAGTCTGAAGAATTCAATTCTAGCCAGTTTCTGTTAGAAAAACATCTCCTTCATCACTACAAAATGGTCATCTGTGGAAAAACATTACTGAAGCGAAACCTTGTAATAACTATATTCAGACAGTTCTGTGCAGCTCTGCATTAGCCCCTTAGACCGTCATGTTATGTCTGGGGGGGCCATCAAAAGTCAGGAAGATACGATGTTTAGGGCCCAAATCATGACCCTGCTTCTTCAGGCATCAAAACAAGCCTTTGTCAATTTTTGTGCCCATGCTGTGTAGAGGGAAGCTGGATGAGTTTCCTGAGAGGCATTAGAAAGTCCTGCCTGTAAGACTGTGGATGAAATGGATGGCACAAAGCGCAGGGTAGTGGAGCCAGTTATGTGTTGCTGAGCCTAGACTTCGAGTCTGTGTATGGAGCCTCATTGCTACGTGAAGAGATAAACCCCCCCCGCACGAATCCCTTCACATGCTGGATTCTCCTGGACAGAGGGACACTCCCTAATTCCCCAGCTTGGTTTCAGTCCTTGCATCACTAGTAGCACCTTTCCACTCATGCCAGATGTCAGGTGCCTGACCACGACCATCCAATGTACTGTTCCACACTAAAGCAGGGTCACAGAACAGTGCGGGAAAGAAAAGCAGCCATCTGCATCCATGAGTGATGCTGCAGACAGGAGTACTCTGAGCAAAACGGCCATTAATTGATTGGAACAAAAGCTGGAGATGAGCATGCTGTAACGCTGTACTAACAGTGATACTCCGAGGCTTGTTGCCTTTCGTCTCTCTCTTTCACTGTAATACAATCTCAGAAAGAACAGACCCTGAAAATATTACTTGGTAGTAGCATGCTTTACAGTGTTAAAATAATCAGCTGCATGAAAGCAAATATTCATCTTCTCTATAGCTGTGCAATTCTGTGAGTGATGGTGGAAAAACTCCCATCTTTTAAAGAAAAAAAAAAAAAAAAAAGGAAAGCTTGTGTGAATTTCAGCAACCAAAAAAAAAGATTAATGGATACCCTTAGGATATACCATGAGACTGGACTCAAACCTAATTCTAGTTTTTTGTCTAATACTTGACCTAGTGAAAAAAAGAAAGGTTCTTCGTGGTATTTGCATCTCTCAGGTATTCTACAATCTACTTTTCTTTTTTCTTTTCTGTTCCAAATGTGTTGAAGGAATTGTAATAACAAGGACAAAACAGATAAACACTGTTGTCCTCTGATTATTATGACTTTTCATAATGTTATATGTGAAGTCACCAAAAAAACCAAATTATTTGTAACACAGCAAAAATGTCAATATTTGATTGTGTTAAAATTTCTGGGCTTTTTAGTTGTTTGTTTGTTTCTTTGTTTTGCTAGGTAAGAAAATTAGCTTGTTAGCAATAATGGTTCTGGTGGGTGACAGTCTTCACAATTTTGCTGATGGCTTGGTAATAGGAGCAGCATTCTCGTCCTCAACAGAAACAGGTGTGACAACGACTATTGCGATTTTATGCCATGAAATTCCTCATGAAATGGGTAAGAAATACGTATGTGCGTTTTTCCTGATTGGCTTTGTATTTCCAGGTTTTCCAAAGAATTATTTCCTGTATGACATTAGTGGGAATTCTTCTTGCTTATAGCGTCATGAACTATAACATTAATGTGGGAGATGGATAAATAAAGAGGCTGTGTTCTTCTCTTCCCCCTTCATGAAAAGGAAGGGAGGCTTCTGCCCTCATTATTGGATACCGTCCCATCTCACCTTCTCCAACTGTAAATGCCAGCAGGTCAGAGTGGCTCTTTATTCTCGTGTGTCCAGACACAAAAAATAGTAAGTTGTGAGCAAGAGCCACGTGCGTGTAATGGGCACGTCTGACACAACGGGCTATCCAAGAGTTCTAGTACGCAGCAGAGCCATTTAACAATGTACTCCTCATGCTACCCTCCTTCCTGCTGCTAATCAAGAATAAAAGGATAATAAAAGAAGATATACGACCCATTTTACTAGCAGACAGGGCAGGAAGATAGTTCTATTGAACACTGTCCTCAATTATCTCCTTGTGGTAAATCTTTCAGTATGGCTGAAGTTGTTCCTGACATTTGTTGATGAACATATATATGCTGGCAAATTTGAGATGAGGACTGCGGATTCTCATTTCTATTCTTAAATGACTGCAGATTTCATGTGCTATCTCTGTAGAAAACTTTCCCAAGCAAAAAGGCGGGATGGGGAATTGCTGTAAAACTGGTAACTCTTGTTTGCATAGCAAAGAAATTACCAAAATACTGAACAGCTAACTCCGAAGACAGAACTTCTTAATTCAGGGGCAGTAGTGCCCCAGTGTCAAAGTGGCATTTCGACACTCACAGAGAAGAATTTTCAAAATCTTTTCCTGTGGGCCTCTTATGAAATGATTTCTTTTAGAAGAAAAATCTGTGATGGGATTCTGATGTACAATTTATCAAAGTTAATTAGGTCTGAAATCAGTGGAATTGAACTCAAACTGGAATCAGACTAGCATAGGTTTTTCTGACTCGCAGCACCTGTAAAACACTCAAAGACTGTGCTGCAAATATACTCACATGATTTGAACTGGCAAGTTCCCAATTGAGAAAGATTTAGAAACTCTGGGAAAGCATGGGAATTCACTTTTGATGTATCCAAGTTGGAAATGCCACAGAACATCAAGAACTAACAGAAAGCCACTCCTGTATACTGTAGGCTATCTTTAGGAGCAGTTAAACAAATACAAGTTAATATGGGGGTTGTTTGGGGTGGTTTTGTTTTGTTTTGTTTTGTTTGTTTGTTTGTTTGGTTTGGTTTGGTTTTTTCCACACAGAATGAGTTTATAAGTAATTCTACAGAAATCTAAGGGCAATCCTCCACCATCCACTATCTTTGAGCATATCTTAATTATTTTTCTTCATGCTTTATTACCAAGAATCTTTCAAATACATTTATCAGCTAAATAATAAATTTTCTGTCTTTTTCTCCATGCAGGAGACTTTGCTGTGCTGCTAAGTACAGGGCTCCCCACGAAGATTGCAATTTTGATGAATTTTATAAGTGCACTAACAGCATTCTTAGGACTTTATATTGGCCTTTCTGTATCAACTGACCTGTGCATTCAAAACTGGATTTTTACTGTTACAGCTGGAATGTTCTTATATTTATCTTTAGCAGAAATGGTGAGAACTTCAGTCTATCACTATATTTTCCTTTTAACATGACCACATCACAGATGAATGTCAGGCAAATGCATGTGGATGAACTTGGAGGGACAGAGTTCCTAGGCTTCTTGGGAAAAGCCTGTCAGCTGCCCCGTGTGTGTACGGTGCTTAGAACAAGAGTCTGGTTTTGTTTCATGTCACTGCCATGCTAGGTGTAATTAGTAATAAAAAAGGTGAAATAAAGGCCATTAAGAGGGTAATATATGAGAAATTACTTTTGAAGGGGGAAAGGTAAACAATATGTTTTTTAGCTCTTTGTTTGTTACTTAGTAAAACAGGAAACATTTGAGCCTGCAGGGATTTTTTTAAAATCTTGAAGAAGTTGGTTACTTTTTTTCTTTTTACTGCCCTTTTCTTTATATATTTTTCATCTATTGTTTCAATGTGAATTTGCTGTTTCTGAACTGAAATGCAAGACACTTACCCTGTGCTCTTCCTGGCCATCTTTTCTGTCTCAGAGAGGTTTGGATGAGCTCCTAAGCATTCAAAACCCATCAGATTGCCTCAACTTTTTCTTATTTGCCCAATGTTTTTCATACTCCCAGTTCAATAGCAATGACCTGACTATGGAAAAATAAAGTGTGAAAATATACATTAGGAGGAAGGTCTAAGGATGGTGGAAGAATGTGGTGGAATCATAACTCATGCAGATGTCTCAGGCCACATTATTCAGTGAAGAGATGACTGTTACACTTGTAAGAATGCAGAACTTAATTACCTTGCCAGCTTTGTCACACGGCTCTTTAACCAACGTGTGTTAATGTAAAGTTGTTTGCAAGCCTCTGAATAAAGATGGGATTTTTTTGAGTGATTAGAGGCAAAAAAAAAGATGTCTGTCTCTTCAGAAATTATTATTATGTTTTTCCCAAGCCTGGCTGTCTCTGTTATGTTCACTACCACCTCCCACCTCAAGCCTGAGATATCATTTACTAGGTTCAAGCATAATGCTTGAAACCTGATACATATTATAACCTATTTAATAATGTAGTTGTAATAATTGACCTTAGACCTTGGGTGTATTTTAGTCTATTTTTGCTACTGTAACAAAAGTAAAGTGAACATAAAGTTCTCCTAAGAGCTTACGAGGGAACTGCTGAAGGATTGTGGATGTGTCAACAGTCCTGATTAAGGTGGTAAATAAGAGACAAGAACACGGTGTACCAAGTTGCAACTTGTTCTGACACAGAGAGGTTTGGAAGTGAGGCTGCCTACCTACTCAATGGGCACCGTTTTACTAATGTGGCTAAGAATGATTTAGGCATATTTTTCCTTCAGTGTAGGATCAGCATCCATCAGGGATCCACAAGCTCCCAGAAGAACACCATATTTTTCTCTGAGTCTTCAAAGCAATGTGCCACCTGCAAATCCCAAGAGATGACACAGTTCCAGGCAGAAACGGGGACATGTTTTCCCTTGTTCTCAGCTTGTCACCATAATCTTGTTCGTGATATGAAGAGGAGAAAGAAGGGAGAGAGAGACCTTATTGCAGCCTTCCAGTACCTAAAAGGAGCCTACAAAAAAGCTGGAGAGGGACTGTTTACAAGGACATGGAGTAATAGGACAAGGGGTAATGGCCTTAAGCTGAAGGAGGGTAGATTTAGATTAGGTATTAGGAAAAAAATTCTTCTGTATGAAGGTGGTGTGACACTGGAATAGGTTGCCCAGAGAAGCTGTGGATGCCCCTCCCTGGAAGTGTTTAAGGCCAGGTTGGATGGGGCTTTGGGCAACCCGGTCTAGTGCAGGGGGGTTGGGACTACATAATCTTTAAAGTCCCTTCCAACCCAGTCCATTCTGTGATTCTGTGAGGGGAGAGGATCTTATATCTCTCACCTCCCTTTTATCAAAAGGGATTCCAATCAGCCTTTCTCTGCATTTTGCCAAAAGAATTGCCAATGGGTTGCTCGCCAATATTTATCAGAAGTGCAAGTGTTGAATATCGCAGGGATTATTTTATTTAAAAAAAATATTCCTGTGGCACTGCAGTAATCTATAAATTTGAAAAGTTTCATATGTTTATACAGTACATCTCAAAAGAAAATCAGCTATGCTTTATGTATTTTTCAACTTTCCGCACAGAAATAACTCCTATTCTCTGCTGCATTCTCATCTACAAACAGCAGTCACCAGTGTTCCTGTCAATGGTGTACAAATACTTAATGGTGTACAAAGCTTAACTATAATTTTCAGTATTTGTTTCATGGGATTTCACATATTCATGTGCTTGTCAGAGCAGCAGCTAGATAAGAGAGCAGCAGTTAAATGAAACAGAACAGCCTCACTGGTTTCTGCGTTGAGGAACATTGAGGGCTATGATGTGGAGGTTCATTGACAGGACAGCCCTGTGCGACTGCCACCACAGTCAAGGTTGCACAAAACTACTTCTGTGGTTAATTAAATGTTTTTCATTTCTACAAATGGCATTCTAGCTCCGTTAACAAGCAGGGTAGCCTAATCATTTTAAAATCTGAGGAAAAAGACAAAAGATAAAATTATTTATATCCTTCACTATTTTTCACCAAGGAACTCTGCAAAACTTCATCTTCCCAGTAATTAGGAAGTATTTTTTCTTGCAAATGTGTATGCACAGGTGTAATATTGCAACGTAGATTGTTTGTTGCGTCAAGATATGTGTGTGAGTTAGCACTTCTAATATTGTGGGTTTGGTTGTTTAACCAAAATTAAATCCCCTGAAAAACAGCTTTTTATGAGCAGTATAGTGAGACTTTCTGTACTTGGTATCTGTGTAGAGGTCATAAGTATAATAAGTTTGAACTATTTCCAAAGATCCTTTCATTAATAACACACATTTTCTTTAACATACTTTTAATCTGAATTGAAACTTGAAACACCAATATATGGAATGGAACAGACCAAGTCACTCCTAAGGAACTGGTTCATTGACAAAACATGTCTCCTTTTCCTCTTGGAAAATAAACATGAAAATCCTTTATCAGCTATTTAAATGAGTATGTACGAAGTAATCATTGCGGATATTTATGAAATCACATGCATTGTATTAAACCTCAAGGACTGGGATGTCATTTCTGAGTGATTGTACAAATCATATTGGTTTATATGGTTCCTGACCAGAAAGACTTACTGTCTAATTTGAAAGGAGGGAGACAGAAGCAAGAAAGACAGTAAGGACATCAAAGAAACAGGAGCTAGCCAACCACACCCTGAGGCAAATAGCTGATGTTTTCTCTGACTAACTTTAAAAATCTTTCTGATTTTGGAGAAAAAGGAGTATTTACAAAGTGACTTACTGGGCTGTTGCAGTGTAGCAGTCATGCCATATATTCCCTAGCTTGGTAGAACTCTTTATTAGCTAGCGCATGGTTGAGAGCCCCTCATGCCTTCTTGTGGCAGGCTGCTTCCTAATTCTTCATATCTTTTGTGTGCCGCTGCTGAAAACATGAGCTGGAGCGGGAATAGGGTGGTCCTTTGATAAACAGTACCTCTATTGCCTCCAACAGACTTGAAGCATTAGCAGGTGTGATGGCATCCAACAGCTTGGATGGGGTGCTGTCTTCCCTTAATTTGTGAAGTGCTTTGCATCTGCCAGTTGAATAGGCTTGTGCTTCCCAAAAAACAAGTATTTCTCTGCTGTACCACACACATTTGTGTGCAGGCGAGTTCAGGGAGAGTTGGGGAACCATAGCTGATACTGCGTCAGCAATCAGCTTTTATTTTCAAAAAGAGGGGTGTCACAAGAGGTGAAGCTATAAAATGGCCAGTGTGCGCTTGGTAACACACAGGTTAGGTGGAGGGAGCAGAGGTCTGCACTGGGCGTAGGAATGGTACCACCTGCTGAGAGGTCTTTTTTAAAACTTTCTTGGCAACCTACTGTGCCTGCGTGTAACTCCAGAACTGACACCGATAATAAGAGAAAATACTAGCTTTTGCTGTGGGAGGGGAAAAGTTTCCTATTGCACGTCTTTAGAGGACTTGTTCACCCATGCCCTAGGGAAGAGGACAAAGTAGACTGATTATAAGGATAAGTTAGAAGGACCAAAGATCTAGACTAGAACCCTGGATTCAGGCCTAGGTCTTGATTAACAGTTTTTACTTAAATGCAAATCAAAACCACATGCTCTGAACGCTTACAAGCTGTCAGTTCAGATTTTGATTTGCGTCAGAACGTTGAGGTGTTTACATTTGCTTTAGATTAAAAGTTTCTGATGATCCTTAAATACAAATTAAATGTAATTACATGAGTTTCTGAGATGTGAATTTGTACCATAAGCTAAACCACTGTCTCGTCCTTACGAAGATCCGGGACGTTTGGGTTTGCCTGTTATTTTTTATGCAAAACTTTAAAGCGGAGGCAGATTTTTTGCTATAGTTTTCTTGTGGGCCCATGCCAACTTCCCGAGAAAGAAGTGAGCAGGAGAAGCAGAGCCCCTCTGACAGAGGGCAGGAGGAGCACAGCAGGCAGATGTAAATATATGCTGTTAGCCAACCTGGGCAGCACCGCTCCAGCTCCACTGTCTCCCAGTGGCTGATGCTGTTACAGCTCCTGTAAGGAGGAGGCTCTAAGAGCCGAGGAAATAAGGAGCTTCATTCAAGCGCAGGCTGTGAGCGGAGCAGGAAGGGATGATGGGAGAGTACCGGGACCACTTGCTCTTGTTTTGAAGTTCATAACAAATAGACAAAAAAAAACCCCAACCAAAACCAAAGGTCGGTAGCAAGCCATTGCTCTATATTTATTTCCAAAGTTGCTGCGAAAGTATCAGCAGTCATTAGTGTCTCCCCTGGTGTCTGTAATACATAAACCATAAGTACTAAGAGAGCCCAAGCCATTATTTTCACAGGCTCTATTGAGACATACATTTTGTTTCAAACTCTGATAAAAGAGACCATGTACGGTGGGAGGTCAGCCTAAGTAGCTTTTAATATGATTATAAACAGCTGCTGCTCCTTGACTTGATTTAAAACTCACAGAGAAAAATATTAAAGGTAATTTTTTCAAGCATATTTCAAAAATCATGTTTTCCGCTTTCATGTTTATTAAAGCTCAAGTAAATAAGAGTGTTGCCAGTTATTTCAGTAAGAGCAGGATTGACCCAATGTACAGTACTGAAACAAAAAATCTCAAAGTAGTTTATTCCCACAAAAAGGAATCACTAATTTTGCTAAATAAGCATTTCCTTACAGACAGCTGCATAACATTACTAAAAACTATTGAAAAGTTAACAAATTTTGGAATCTCATTTATAATTCTTGTCAGTGCTAGTAAAAGAACTAAAATGGGTAGAATTTGGTCAATTTAAATCTTTCACTATCAAGATCTGTGTTGTTACAATGTACAGAACATGCTGCAGATTAATAGCTATATTCAGAAACCCAGCATTTTGAAACTCTTTTTTTAATGAAGTCTGTCTTGTTTTCCCATAAGACTTTTTTTCCCAGAGATGAATATATCTGGCTCTCATTCTGGTGTCTTATTCTTTTTTTAGCTTCCTGAAATGACTCATATTCAGACACGGCGACCCTGGTTGATGTTTCTCCTACAGAACCTTGGATTACTATTAGGCTGGCTTTGCCTCTTACTTTTGGCTGTATATGAACAGAAAATTAAAATATAAGTTTTCTGTTGGAAATCTCGAAGTACCACTTATGACAGTGGATAGCATTATTCACAAATTTGTCATGTCTGCTATAGTGATATATAAATTAAGTTGCTGGGATTTTTATATCTGAACAGTAGATAACTATTTCACTTTATTAACTTATTGTTCAGCTTTTGTAATTTTTTTTCTTTTTTTTGTAAACATGAATGTTTAGAATTATGTTTTATTTGTTACTGAGTTTACCAGATCCCATGCTCAAACTCACAGGAGCTTTTGATTAGTTTTTATTGAGACTGTTGAATTCTAGTTGAATGCTCTAAGTGATCTCTGCCAGTCTGACTGAAGAAAAGAATAAAACACTTTTATATGCAATAATTAAAGTGGACTAACCATAGCTGAACAATTTGAAACAGAAATGTTTGTTGCTTCTTAGTACAAAGAATATATGTATTTCTATAAAACTGAAAAGTATAGCAAAACTAAACTTTTAAATGGCATACAGCAATCTCATAATATCTGCATTATCTACTTTGTCAACATAAAGATCCTCAGTAGTTGTATCTTACTAGTCCACCGCAGCAGGTAAAAAATGGCAACTGTAAATGTTGAAGTTTATGATCTAGAAACCTGAGAATGCACTTTTGTGACTGTAATATAATTTCTCATATGTATGATGGAATCTGTGACAGTCAAGCATTGGACTATAGTAACTGTCAGAGTAATCCCCTTCTGTGTTATTGCACTTCTGATGGTTCCTCATAGCAAATGTTTATGAATGATTATAAGAAATACGTTTAAATTATTTTTCCCTGATATCCCTTCCAGGATCTTCAAATCAAGAGATTCCTTGAGCCAGATGTTGCTTCTGAGCCATCATGTTTAATAAACACCATTAGTGCCTTCCTGTCAGCAATTAACTACTTCTTACAAATGTGACGTGCATTGTAGAAAGAGCTTTTTCAATTGCCTGAAGTGCATGTAGTTGTGCTCTCTTAGGGACTCACTCCTCCTATCTTGAGTGATTTTTGTGTAATTAGTCCTCTTGATTTCAAGGGAATTCTGCATAAGTTAAAGGTGACTCATTTAATTTAGTCTTGGTGAATCAAGCCTGAAACAAATATACACATTCTGCCCTGATTCTGAGGTGCTGAGCAACTTCAAGGAGGTACTGAGCAACACTCAGCTGTGCAATATCTGTTACTTACATGCTATCAATTTTTGGTGTAATGGCTCCCCTCTACCTAATTTATATTTTCATATGAGAATTGAGATACATTCTTTCTCCCTTCTCTGATGAACTATGGAAATAGGGAGAACAAGTTACAGAACAAACGTCTATCCTTTATGCAGCAAGTGGATATTTTCTTTTCCGTGTTTTAACTCAAGCTTGAAATATGGCTACATTATGACATGATACGACTGTCTCACAGTATGTCCTGTGTTTATCTGACAGTTGCTGTTGAAGGTACAATTATTCTCACATTACAGAGGGGATCAGAGTCCACTCTCCTAGAGCACTGTCAGTTCTCAAAGGCTTCACGGGTACCACGCTACCTTATCGTCAACACTTAAATTGAAAACAATTCTAAATTTCATGGTTTATAATAGCTCAGATTCATGGGCTTGTGGACCCCTAGTCATCCACAGACTACCCTTGGGAAAAACACTTAAAGGTAATTTTCAAGGTAGGTGCACACTCATTTTCAGCACCTGTTAGTTATGAGAATCTGTAGCTAATACCCCAATGCACATCTAAATGTACATCCAGGCATTTCCATGCTTCAAAAACCTTGTCCCAGGCAATTTATCCAAGGTCACACAGGAATTCTCTATCTGACTAGGGAAATGATCTGAGCTGGTTTTAGTCCCAAAGTAAAATCCTAGCTTGTTTTATTTAGGTGTGCAAATATTATGACTGCTTTTTCTGTTGATTTAACTTTGAAAGATGAGCTGAGAAGCTGTGACTGATGCTTCTCTTTACAAAGGTTACATTTTTCAGGGGTTTGTACTTGCTTTTTTTAAGGTAAGATTTTTCAAAAGTGGTTTCCCAGTATTTCATCTGTTTGTATTGGCACGGAGTCACTCCATGACCTTCAGCTGTGACAGTCAATTCAAGCAATAGCAGGACACCACTGGACGTAAGCAAAATCTATTCTTGTATCAGATGGTACAAACGAATATTGGAAACATTTGTTGTTTCAAAGAGCAGAGCTACCACAGTTTGAATGTTTATGTATTCATAATGTTCACTAGCACAGAAAACAAGATTACCAATATGATCATGTTTTGGCAATGTTATTGTATTCAGAAATATTTTTCTATTATTTAATAATGCGTCTGAAAGAGGGCAAGTAATTTCTGGCAGCGTGTACTTTGAAGTTGCATACGAGCATAGGTTCACATCCTGACATGATCTGTGAACATATTGCATCCGCATCTGTTCAGAAAATGCCATCTTTTGGCTCTATACGCTTCTCAGGTTTCCTGATCACATTTAACAGCCAAGTATATTTATACAGCTTCCACCGCAGGCACAAACATGCTGATCAGAGCGGCGGTTAGTCCACAGAGCAGCCACCGAGCCCCGATGCTGTTGTGGCATTTGTCAGTGAGCGGTTCAGTCGCCGTTTTGCCCCCGTGCTAAGTCTGGTTAGAGTAAGGAAGTTTGCATTTCTGTGAGAGAACTTATCTCACCACTTCAAGGTGGTGCCTCTGCTGTAATTCTCTTGACTTTAGTATCTTTTTAAAGATGCTGAAGGTGGAGCTTTACCACACGTAAAACAAGACTAGACTGTATATTAGGAACAATGCCTCATGCAGAGGGCTGGAAATTATTCCTACAGGTCATTGAATTAGAAAACTGAATCAGTTTAAATCCAAAGAGATCCACCTGCAGGATTCATCTGTTTTGTCAATGTTCTCTGAAAAGCCCAAGAAAAAGGATAGAAGAGCATGGGTTTGCATCCTTACAAAAGAGAAGGTGGTGCATTACCATTCTTATGCATTCTCACTTTGTTTGGTTTAACTTCTGCAGAGTTTATTCATACGGTTTCAAACAAGGCTTTATTTAAAGCCAGTTATTTCTTTCTGTTCCTCCAAACCTAACAGACAGAGAGCATAAGTTTTCATTGAGTGAAATCTCAAGTAAGGACTGCAGAACTTCATTGCTTGCAGCCCTTAAATCATGACTGGGTATCTCTCTAAGACGCATGCAATTACTCAAACAGATGTTATGCGCTCGATGGAGAGATTACTTGGTGAGGTTTTACAGCCTGTCAGGCAGTTCTGACTAGATAATCATAATGTTCCTTTGAAATCCTAAAATATATGAATCTATAGATATGGGAATTCTTCTGGAAGAAGCTGATTAGTATTTCTCTCTTTCATCTATTCTTAGTTTTCAGGCACTCTCAAGATGAAAAAAATAGAAAATATCTTGCTTTCCTACACAGAAAACGAGAGACAAAACGAAAGGTTGAAAGAATTTGTTTGTTACAGTATTTCTTCCTGGAAGTTAAATGGCAGAGGGCCTCACAAAAAATACTTCCAATTCCAAACTACCAGGGCTCCTAAGCGTAAGAGAGCTGACCTTGTACATCTCTTTTCTGTATATGTTACACATTACCCAGTGACTCCTGAGATAAATAGTACCTTCCCTGCAGCCAGCTATGCTAATGCCCTTAGAAGTTTCTGGAGCTCATCTGCATGTTTTAAATACTGCCATCTATTCCTTCACTGTGTCTTATGCTTCAGGCATGAACGTGGCATTTCTCCAGAGGAAAAAAAGTGTCTTTTTCGTATAAGAAAACATGGTTGGTTTTGATAGGTATATTTGGATTGGTTTTCTTTCACCTTGCCATTGCATTTGAGCAAACATATTATCATTGTACCATTTTAGACTGCAGCTTGAAACCAAAACCAGGTTTGTATCCAAGTGAGGATTAGGGCTGATGATTTTATAATAAGGGCATACTTTATCAATATTGTTAGCTTTTCTTGCTTTACTGTAACCTTTTGTTAACTCTTCCTCTCATCTTAAAAATAAGCTGCCTTCTATTGTGAGTGTAGCCGTAGGAATGTGACTACAGAAAATACAAGCGGTAGTTACACAATGGCTCTAATCAAAACAAAAAATCCTGCAATTTATTTTACTAGACCCACCTTCATTCCCTTCTCCCCCAAAAAAACAAAAAAATCCACAGGCGGAGCTGTTGCTCTGGGTCACGCAGGGGAATGTAAGAAGTGCCTTCTTCCTTTTATGTCTCTGATAACAGGACCAAGCACCACGGGAGACCCTGCGTAGACGTCTGGTTGCCTTGAAGTCTCTGCCAAGCCCCCACCGGCGGCAGCATCCTGGTGCAGGGGGTGCAGGAGTCGCGGAGGGGCTGGTGCCGCTTCCTTTGCAGAGATGACAGGAGACCGCGCAGGCAGGGGCACTCCGGAGGGGCACGCTTCAGCGCAGCACGTCAACAGTTGTAGCAGACGGATCAAAGGTTTTATAGCTGTCTCTGTATCGTCCTGCAGGAGCTCACTTCAGGGCAAATTCTCAGACAGTTCACGTTGTCTTGGCTTTGGACGTGAAGGATATGGTGAAAGTGATCTGGCTGATAACCCTGTGAGTGCGGGTTCCCGCAGCCCCCCAGCAGGCAGGGTGACCCGAGGGAATGCCGCTTCTCTGCAGAGGAACCTCCCACGATACTGTCATAAATAAAGGACAAGGCCTGTAGTCATCACCAGGGTGGTCCACCTCCACAGTACGGCCGCAGGGCACCCAAACGCAGTGTGGCAAGGCAGTCCTTCCTCCCCAGGGTCTCAGCTCTGGCATTGCCAGAGAGCGTTAAACAGGGATTGCCTAGCAACCTTTTACATATTGGCCCAAGATAATGCCGACTAACTACTAATCTAGTACTATAGACGTGCCTATATGTGACGTCATTTTGTCCCACTGCAGCTGGCTGGGGAGCCCTCCCTCATCCTTTTCCCAGGGGCCAGCGGAAACTAACTTGACCTATCCAAGAGAAATGACAAGAGATATGCACAGGGGAATAGACTAAATTATTATGACACATTCCAGCCTTAATTTAAGACCATGCCAATTTCTGCTGTCTCTCCATGGACTCTCATACTGAAGGGAAGGCACCAGGACAATGTCTGCACTGGTCTGTTGGGTAGCTGCCCAGGCTGTCCTCACCAGAGTACATGGTGGGCGAGCAGCAGCCATATCTCAGGCCTGACAATTGTTTCAGAGTATCCCAGATCTCCCCGTCATTGCATACCAGATACAGCACCTGCCAGCACACCACCTTACATAAAAACTCTTTTTGACTTTTATGGCAAGAACTTTCTAGCATTTGTTCTGCCACCTGCTCGTCTGCACTATGCAAATATCATAACCCATATGGCATGTTCTCCTCCACCATTCATACTGATAGTTTTGGAGCAATGTGTTGCAACTGTTTGTGACTTTTGATGTTCAGAAAGGGCAACAGAGCATTGGAAACTTCACTCAGAACCACACAGAAGGAAATACTATTATCTACACTGTGGTACCAGCAATTTGACTCTTATGTGAGAGATACTGCTATGACTACAAGTCATTCTTTTGTATTCCACGCTGAAGTGTGTTGGTGGTGCTTTGGTGGTCTTGGGAGGTTTTATCACTAGCAACTGGTAGTGTGTCCTAATTTCAGGATGTAAAGGCCATCTTCATATTCCTGTGTGAAGGAGTGAGCTATGAGCTCCATAGCAAGAGTACACCTATTTTATGACTGCCATTCCAGTTCAGAAGTGGGTGGGTATTGCTCTTCTTGAGTATAAAAACAAAAGTCATCTATATACATGGTACAGCAGCTCAGTAGCAAGTAGCTGTAATCAACAGCAAGTTTAAAAGGTATAAGTGTACAGTATAGATCTGGCAGTTTAATATGCCCAGGACAGCATAGCAGCATTCAGAAGACATGACATCCACAACTGAGCTATAGCCATGAATGCAATTCTTTACCGAGGTACTATCCACATGGGGAGTCCCATGAGTATTGGAATCATTCTCCAGAACCTCACTGATGATAATTTTCTTATGCACTTTGCACAAGGCTTCAGAGGAAAAGATGCAATGGAGACTAAGACCTCTTCTGTAATTTAGTAATGAAATCAGTACTCTAAATTCCCTAGTGATTCATCATCCTGCACGAATGCAAAGCATCTCCCTTTTCACTTCGAGACAAACAGGGCAAAACAGATACATAACAGGAAAGCCAGAACAAGGAAGCATCCAGGAGGAAGTTCTTGCAGGTGACTGTGTAAATGCCAAAACAAAGAAATATGTAAAGAATATTACCCCCTCCTCATTGTAGCTCATTCTCATTGGTAAACACAAAACCCACACAATTCTCTGCAAAGGTTGCTGGAAAATACTGTCTCTGAGAAGTTGAGCTTTAACACTGGAAATAGTTTAAATATTACAAAACAGATGACTTTTAATAACTCTTAAACTTGAGACATGCATTGAAAATATGATCCATATGTTCATAGCCATATATTTTGGAAAATACATATTCATAGTTGATGAAATCAGTATAATTTCTTGTGCAGGATTTCAGTTCCATTTCAAGTAATGAGAAGTAAAAAAGCTTATGAGAGCATAGTCCATTTTCTATCATTTCGTACTACCATAAAGCCTACATTTTAATTTGGCTTTTTGTACTTGCAATTAGCAAGAATATGCCATTTGTCTAGACAACAGAGTAGCTGACTGTCTGGCATAGTGTTTCTGGCATTATTAGGGTGGACTAAGAAAACACATGACTATTTGTTGTAAATTCTTTTCTAGCATGTAATATTTTAATATGCCATCAAAATTCTTAGGTCAGATTGCCCTTAATTAACCCTCCATTCTCGACCTTGATTCTCTTTCACAGATCTGTGGTTTTTAGAAGGAATTATAATGTACTTCACTTGAGTGCAGTGGGGTTTTTTGTCTCCTTCTTTTCCTCCCCCTTGATTTCTCCCTCAATATAATTTCTGCTCTGTATTAAATTTCAGTATTGGTGGAAAAAAACTAATTTGTCAGAAGATATTTCTCCAGACATTTCATAATTATAGTGTAAGTTGGATCATGGGCAAGAGGGACCTCAGAAAGGATGGTCTGAATTCTAAGGAAGCATAACTAGAGTAGGATCAGTTCCTACCCACTTTTTGTTGGTATCAGAAATCATACCCCATCTTTAAACAGAAAAAAAAAAAAGAAAAAGAAAAAGAAAAAAAATATTTGAATGGCATGGTGCAAATACCAGCACTGCTATTCACCAGTCAGTTTACACCAGACTGCAAGTGATCAGATCTCCTGTGCTTCTTCAATCACTCTTTTTTGAAGTTACTGCTTCCCAGCTGAGGTATATTAGCTGACCCTGGGCATGTGCCTAATCGTCTGTAAAGTCTCAGTACAACAATTGCTAACCACTTTCACTTTTACAGCCGACCAGTATTACATACAAAGACATAGAAAAACAGTTTCTAATAATGGGTAGTTATTTGATTTAGGCTATTTAAACTGAAAATTCCTGATGACTTGAAGTAGATAGTAATGAACTTGCAATACAGTCCTGCAGTTTACAGTTCTGGTATGAATGCAAACCATAGCCTTAACAAGAGTCGCTTTTGAATTCTCTCCTATCTGTGTCATGTAAGACATATTTCATACTTTTCCCTCTTCCTCCAGAATTCACAACACAAAACATATCCCAGAGTCAAGACAGTAAGAACAAGCCTACAGGTCTGTAGCTTTCTCAAGAAACCCTTTTTTGTATGTTCAAAATGATTATTCGAATAGTAAAAAGACCATTTCCTCTCTTCTGCACTTGTGTCCTACTTATTTCAGAAATGGCCACCTCCAACAAAGAATTGCCGAGCTTGTTCCCCAGCAAAGCTGTGGTGCACCTGGTAACACACAGTCTTGGCAGAAGAGACATTCATGTTCACTTTATTCGTGTTTTAAAAAGTGTCAGATGTCAGATGAAGACTTTGCTCTCTGATGCCCTTACAATCAGCAAGACTTACTTTGTAGCGTGTAAATGCATAAACGACTTCTGAATTCTCAGGTTAGTTTTATGCAGGTGAAACTTTACTAAAAGCAATAATTTCTGGTTTATACTATTTTAAACAAAAGAAAACATGGGCCTTTGCATTGCTTGTAACAAAAAAACTCCAGTCCGCACAGTGCCTCTGTTGCTGAGATCTACATGATAAGGAGACCATCTGAAATACAGCCGGCAAGCAGCACTGTTTCTCAAGTACTGAAAGTTCCTAGGCAGTATGTTTGATGAAAAACACATTGCGTGTTCATTTATCCCCTATGTCTATTTAAAATGTGAGATATAAACATCTCTTCCACAAACATACTCAACAAACCTATATCTGGTTTACCTCCTTCAGTCACCGCAATGACATTTCGTTAGCTAATCCATTGTGGAACTGATTTTTAGCAAAAGCGAAGCAAATTCAATTTCTTAAGTTTAACCTGATCATGTAATACCCTTCCAGTAAGTCTACCACTATGCTCCTGGCTGCCTTATGTTATTGTTTTCTGGTGACTGATCGGCTGCTGCAAATACTTCTACCATAATTAATCTGCTCCAAGGGGGGGGCGGGGGGGGGGAAGAGTTGAAAGTAAACTTCTAAATTACATGGCACTGCACCTTACATTATAAATGTGTCCTTGTGATTTTTAGCTCTGTGAAGATAAGACAAATCAGACAAAGCAAAACTCCATGCGGTGACAGAGAAGAAGCAGCGTTTGATAACTCTATGACTGCTAGATAATAATCATCACTGACAATGTAAGTTTTGGCACTAGGTTGCTTCTCTAACTCTGCCTGTTGGCTACACACTGATCTACTGTTTTCACTATAATTATATAGTGTTTTATATTACCTATTTAAATGAGAAAATAATTGATCAAGATCTCTCAGGGAAAATCTAATGAAGAAGAGAGTTCCTTCCCAAATGAGATTTTTCCATGCCTCCTCTATCCCATCATCCCATCAGTTGAGCTCTGCAGAAAGGTAAGAAAATGGAGAGACTTCTACAAGAGTTCAGTGGAAAATTCAAACCCCAGGCATTTCCCAACAGTTTTAAGCAGCATCTGCGGGTGCTTCAAGTGACCCTTAGGGTTTGGTAAGTTTATCAATTTGTCTATCAGCAGTTAGTTACAACAAAAGATGCTTCTTAGGTGCATGGTCTGATCTGTGCCCCAAATACCCTGTACAGAACCCAGCCATTTCTAGAGATTTCCATTGCAAAAGGTAGGAAAATGTCTTAATCTAGCCCTTCTCTCTACAAGTAGAGGCCTTTGAGATTGCAGGGATAACCCTTTATCTGGATCTAGTGACCTGGATCTAATCCTCTCCTAAGAACACGCACCTCACCTTTCAATGATCTGAACATGGTTGCCCTTCTCTTTTAGAGATTGTCTAAAGGAGGTTGTTCTGTCAAATTTTATAAAACAGCATGGCAAATCAGAATACTCAAAAGCTAGTCCAAAACTAGCTAGTCCCAATTCCAGAGACTGCTTGTGCATTTTCTCCAGGGCCCATGCAATGTATATACAGAAACAGTCTTTGGAGCAAAGACTAGAGTCCACAAGTGATAAATGGGTCACAAGGCTGCAGAGTAACAGAATCATGGAGGAGATGAGGTGAGAAGACAGCTCTGGAGATTGTCTAGTCCAACCACCCTGGCTCAGAGCAGGCTCAGCTAGAGGAAGAATGCCCACAGCCATGTCCAGCTAGGTTTTGAGAATCTCCAAGAATGGAGACTGCACAACCTCTCTGGACAACATGTGCCAGTGCTCGGTCACCCTCAGAGTAAAAAAAGTTTTTTCTAATGTGTAAGTAGAATTTCTCGTATTTTGATTTGTGCACATCACCTCTTGTCCTATTGCTAGATATCACTGAGAATTGTCTGGCTCCATCTTCTTTACTCTTTTACTTCAGATACCCATACTCATGGATAAAATGCCACCAAGCCTTCTCTTCTCCAGGCTGAACAGTCCCAGCTCTCTCAGCTTCTCCTTACGCAGCAAATGCTCCAAGCCCTTAACTGTCTTTGTGGATCTTTGCTGACCTTGCATGTCCATGTCTCTCTTGTCCAAGGGAGCCCAGCACTGGGCCCAGAACTCCAGATGTGTCTCACCAGGGCTGAGTAGAGGGGAAGGGTCACTTCCCTCAGTCTTCTGGCAATGCGCTGCCTAATGCAACCCAGGAGGCTTTTGACCTTCTTTGCTGCAAGGACACATTGCTGACTCATGTCCAACTTGTCCATCAGCATCTGCATAGCCTTTTCTGCAAATCTGCTTGCCAGGTGGTCCCCATCCTGTACTGGTACATGCGGTTATTCCTTCCCAAGGGCAGGACTCGGCATTTACCTTTGTTGAACTTCATGAGATTCCTGTTTGCCCATATCTCCAGCCTGTCAAGGTCCCTCTGAATGGCCGCACAACAAGGCAATGTCCCCAGCAAAGTTAGATACCTTGCGTAAAGATAGAGATCTGTGTTTGTCTCTCAACCACCTTTAGAAAGGCAGTGACCATATTCACTTTTTTTCAGAGGCCAGTTTACACATTAGGTGATTTTGAAGCACGTCTTGATGGGGCCTTACAAAATACTTAGTTTCTAGATTCTGAATCCTTAAGAGACACATTCTGATTTGCTCAGACTGTGACAGAAACTGAACTTTAGTGAGCTTACAAGTCAAATGGGAGTTAGTGTGCCTATGTACCTCTAAAAATTATGTATCAAATGAGTAAATGCTCCAGGATTGTGGTCATTGAACTAGGTGCTTGGGTTGTGCTTAAGTCCTGATCCAAATATCTTAATAGTCTATGGGCTCTAGAGTTACAGAAGGAAAGCAAATGTCTCAGCTTTTGGTCCAAGGATATGACATATAGCAACTTTACCCTGAGTTTGTCCTTTCCATCCAGCCTCTCAGCCCCCACAGGGTACAACACTCACTGTCACACTGCTGCTACGGAGAAGGGAGGAGAATGAGACATGAGACAGAAATTGCATAGTTATTTCATCCTGTCTAACACTCCCAGCCTGTCCACATCCCTGCAAATTAGTACAGTTTATTCTGTACAAAGAGTATTTGAGCTACAGATTTTTATGTTTAAAAGTTTAAACAAGTAAGCATTTCCAAAAAAAACCAAAAATGAAAATTGCAAACTCTACTTACTACCTATCATCTCCAGCCACTTCCATTTCTGCCAAAGCTATGCAAGTAAGCAAAGCACCTAAACACTGGTTCATTACTAAGCTTGTTTGGAAATCTGAAATTCAAAGAATAACATCTTTTCATAAGTTAACAGTTTAATTGCTGTCAGCAAACTTCTTCAGTTTCTTGCACTGCACAGTTCTGACTGTACTAGGAGCTTTCCATGCTTTTGTTAATCCCAAAATGTGCCCATCAGATAAAATTTTCTATTTGTCTAGCACTTCTTGTCTTTCCAAAGTTGTTCATAACTCTGGGACATAAGCTTTAAAATGCCAAGTTACTAAGACATCTTTTTATCTGAGTGAATGAGTCCTCAGTTAAAGCGATAGTCCCTTGCCTTGAGAGAAACCAGGAAGAAATTAAAGATAAACATGAGTAGTGAACTACAATAATGAATTCAATGTATCTCAAAGGTGTTGTCAATGCATTTGAATTGTATAATTTAATTTAATACAAATTTTATAAATCACAGATGCTTTGATTAGCATAGTTTTCAGAGCTTCTGCTTTGTTTCCATAGCAGTTTCAGGCCTGACTCCTGCATGAAGTCACTGAAATTCATCTACTCAAAACAGTCCTGCACCCCTACAGGGATGCAAAGGGGCCATTTTAACAGAAATACCAGCTGACAGACTTCAGAGCTCCTTTGTTGTCCTGGAGAGCCCAAAAATGAGAAAAATCTGTACCCACAAAAGAGAATTGGTGTTGTAGAAACAGATAATATGCAGAATTGTGATTCCTTCAGAAGACCGTAGACATTTGTGGGTAGAAGGGAAGCAGGATTTTTGCCTTATTCAGTATTTCATCAAAAGAGAAGAGAAACAGTAATCAGGTAAAATGTGAGACATGAGAAGACTAGAAGGTGTTAAACAAGGCAGACTGTACACAAGATAATGGTTCTCCCACAAGCAACAGCTTCTTTGTCTCCTGTATACACGATGACTCTCTTACTTCTGCAAGCTGAGAGAGAAAAGTGTCACCAGATTTTGGCCCACTGGCTTCTTCAGCCCATGTTGGAGCAGCTGAGTTTGGCCTGCTCTTCTCCGTGAAGGCAGTCACTGTGGTAGTGCTCCTCTATCTAGTCTCGTCTTTTCATCAGGGGTATTACAACTTAGTTATCTCTAACTCTGGCAAATTTAATTGAGACAGGAAGCAGGGGACAGACTCATTAATAGGTCATTTGATCATACAGCTTTTACATGCTCTAAAAAGCTAAAAGAAACACTGTAGGGTGTAGTTCACCCTGATGTTCAAAGCTTTAACAACAATTTAAGTTTCAACAATATACTCCAAGTTCCCTACTCAGGAAAGTTTCTTTAAAGGCAAGGCAAGCTTCTACAATGCTATTCAAACACAACAATATCCAAACCAACACTCCAATTATCAAAATTCAAATTCAAAATTCAATTAAAAATTTAAAAAAAAAATAATTGAGCACATGTAGTCCAGCTAAAGCCTAAAGAGGACATGCTATCTAAAATATGGTAGCAATATCAAGTATTTGCTGAACCTCTGGTGAAGATTTGTGCTGCATTGATGCTGTAAGTATTTGTATTTTGTAGACTGAGAGGCAAACACTAAGTAAGTTTAGATTGCTTCTGCTTTATGAAGTGCTGTTAGTCTCCCATCTTCTCAGCTGAGCTCTATGTCTCTAGGTAACCTCATAATTATACAGGCAGGAAAAGAAAAATATGTTTTGCTTTGGTCTAGAAAATTATGAGACTAATAAAATGGTAAGACAACTCCAAAAGATACAGAGAAAATGCCTCTTTCTAAGTGTAGGAATCAGTTCATATCTTTATCCTTCCACAACAAAAATGGAATTGCTTATTTATTGCTATCAAAAACTTATTGGCATTTATAGCTGTAAATGTAGTTACCTGCCCAACTTTTCCTCTGTAGAAAACCAGAATTAAATTATTTCTTTAACAATGAAATAAGTACTTTGGAAGTTCACAAACATACACTTCTGTGCTGTTTCAAGTACTTTTAGTACTTTGATCATATGCTTTCTCAAAGGTTTATCGGGTGACTACAACTAGCTAGCACTTCACAAAGGTGTTACAAAATAAAGTGGAATACAGTCAGTGGGTTTATTGCAGCAATACTTGCTCCTGTTGACTTTTTTCCAAAATGTTCAACGTTCAGTTACTCCAGCAAAAGCTCTTTTATTTGCCTTAAGACTCATATTTTACTGTGGTAAAATGAAAGGCAATCTCTTTCTTGTGCTGTAAACAGCTAGGGAATTAGACACAACTCTGATTCACCCAAGGAATGCTATGTTTCACTAATATTTAATCCCAAATAAATATGTCAAGGGATTTATTTAATGTGAAATCTTTAAAATGCTGTTTCCTTAAGAAGTATAACTCCTGTCTTTTCCATGACACAGGTTAGTAGGTTTAGCGTAAAATCTATTATAAACTCATTGATTTCTAATCCAGTCTGTTTCCACCACGGAAATTTTTAGATATTATTTCTTGACATCTTTTAGCTATAAACATTATAAACCAGAAATTGATGATATGGCTTCTCTGGAGAAACTTGTCTCTATTTGATAAATGCTGTAATTTTTTCTGGGTCTAATACATGTTGCTCATAAAATCATAGCAAATACCAGTCGATATCAGAAATCATATGAAAATACTAACATTTTTAGTAGTGACCCCTACCTGTATATTGCATGTTTGCCCTCAGAACACATTTATGGTCTGAAGAAAACCTGAAGATAATGAAAGTGGTAGTAAATGCATTCTTAGGAATACTGTATACTTCATACTAACCACTTATTTATGGTGTGGGCCAGATCCGAGCTAGCAGAAAAGAAAATTAATAGCTATTTTCTGGCAGGAGAGTTTATTCCATTATTATGCACTGGATATCACAACAAAGAAGGGCTGTTTCTGTTTGGGCTCTCCCAGTGAATTGACAAGACATTTGGCTGTCATCCTTAAAATTTTTGGATATACAAAATGAGGCTTTGCAATAAATATTTACATTTGTTGTTTTACATAAAGCACTGTGCCAAGACCAAATGAGAAAAAGTCTTTAAACCTTCAGAAATGTTGAAGTAATATTTAGCTTTTCTCATTTTAAAGCATTCCTTTCTTTTAACTGTGTTTGTGCTTCTCATTTGGGAATTCCTAGCAAGATCAAATTGTCTGAGGCTTTTAACATAATGGAAGAGAAAATTTGGAAGCTGCCATGGAAAACAGGTTATTAAGTCATGAACTTATTTTCTACCAAAAGTTTTACAGATGTTCAGAAGCTTACGTGGATATTTCAGGTCTCTTCAATGAGGATATTTTGTAAGAAAATAATAAAATCTATCTGAATAGATCTCATTTTAAGCGTTTGGGTATTTTAAACAGTGGCTGGTACAAAATCTTGAAGCAAGAGTTGTATTTGTTCATTTATTTATTGAAGAGGATCGCAACCAAAGTGAGCTAAGTTGCATTCATGTGAAGCTGCTACTGAGAAATGGAAAAGATGGCAGTAAACGTAGCTATAGCGTTTCCTGCTTTTTTCATCAGCCTGTAGAGTAACGGAGTCTCAGGGCGAGCGCGGTGGATTTGCCTGGCGTGCCCTGCTCAGGGCGAGGTGGTACTTCCCCAAGTTTCAAATATCCACCAACTGTGACTGTAGAGGGGAATTGTGTCAGGACGGGGATTAGATAAATGTGTCACGCAGGTTTGTTGATTACGAGCCAAATTTTGATTCTTTGGTATTACAGTACGACATTATTACATCCATACAGGGAAGAGATGTACACTCGATATTCCAACCTGGTTTTCAGGCTACGATGCAAAACAGGCTATCTAATAGCTGTCAGTGTTATAAATTCTCTGAAGGACAATAGTTCTAGCAAATTCAGGGAACTGCAATAAACCTGCTTCATCTTACAGCAGTTTTAATATTCGATAGAAGCCCAGAGCGCTGGAACAATCAAA
Source organism: Aramus guarauna (assembly GCA_013400195.1). NCBI lineage: Eukaryota > Metazoa > Chordata > Aves > Gruiformes > Aramidae > Aramus > Aramus guarauna. Next base: position 643,389 of record VXBL01002748.1, on the reverse strand, counting down.
CTAGAAAAATCTGATCTCCTTTCTGGAGTGACTTATCTGGCAATGCTCGGAGAACCTGACCTGATTTCAGCAACCCTTCTTGCACTCAGGCTGATATGAAATGTGACAACAGCACTTAAAAACTATTCCTGATAAAATCTCAGGGGCAAAGGGTGGCTTGTGTCTGTATCCTATCTCATTACCCCAGCAGGCAGCTCTGCAAACTGAGCTGTCTTAGCTGGAATCCAAGTGACTCATCATTTTAGACAATTAAGACGCTAACATAGATTTAAAGCACGCATTCTATAGTAGCTCGAAACATTCCCTATGGCCTGTAAAGGAGATGACTGTTCATAAATAAGAGACCATATTTGTATTGTTAATGTTTTCCTTTTCTTTTAAATATTTGATATAATCATTCCACAATAGTTTGTTCATAGCTGGGGTTTTTTATTATTATTATTACTTTTATACTGGCCTCCTTGATAAGATATCCTTTATTAGGCTTGCTTTGCATTTATGGAGCTGAAATAAAATACTGCTTTTTCAAGAAGTTATGGCTAGACCTGGTACAAGCATGGTATGATTGTCCATCAGCACCACTGGTGGTATGGGTGTGATGTTTACAAGTCTCTCGGGAGAGTTTTGTTGCTCACAAGTAACAAGTAACACTAGTGAAATATTATTTTTGGAAATACTGTCATATGTACTACATTTTTACTAGCGGTATTCTCGTGCATGAGACTAATGCTGTTAGAAGTTTGTTCACAGCATCACTGTTAATCTGAGAAGCTTTCATGGCTGCTACAACCCATACATGCTTAAAATAACCATGATGCAAGTTCTTTAAGGCTCTAGTAATAAAGTCCCCAGGTAGAAGTGCATTGAAAACACAAATTAAAGTCAGAATAAGTACCAGAGCTCAAGGGCATGGAACAACATGGAACAACATGGAGCACTAGAGCAACTGCTGCTTTGATGAAAAGGTAGGAGCCACCAGAGAGTAGACTGAGGAATTTTAGCCTCCAGAAAGTGATCAGATTTCTTAGGCAACAAATTATATTTTCATGCTGTATGATGGCTTCAATGGCTACTGAATCAAACAGTGTTTCAAAACCACAGATATTTGATTGAGTACCAACTCAATATGCCAACCTGGGAGGTACGTATAAGCAGCCACGAGATAGTTTTCAAACTCAGTCATAGTTTCTGTGTCAATGAACCTTGGGTTTTGATTCTGCTCCCCTTACAGCTAAAACTTTTTCCGTGGTACCTATCAGCACAGTGTAGCTTTTTGACATTTTGACCTTTGTCTAAGTGGGATGTACAGCTCTAAATATGGTTTTCTTTTAAACTTTGTGAGAAGCAACTGAGGAGCTATAGAAGCAAAGATCTCTTGGCATACACATACTTACTAGAGTGAAAGGGAATAAGTCAGATAAGCCAACATTCTAAAATCCTTCCAAACTAAGATTAATTACCAGATGTTCCAGGAACTTTATCATCAGTCCAGACAGTCCTGATGTCCTCGCTTTGTGGTATATGCGGTAGTCGCCTTTTTGACACTGTATATTATTTCCTAGAGGGCTTCAAGGGCCGCAGTTACACGGCTTCTTGCATGAACTGATTTTACTGCACACATTTTTAGGCTACAGGAAATACGAGAAGTCTGTATGGTTTCTCTTTATTATAGCGCAATCTGGAAAGTACCACCACACGAGCCTGATCTGTCTTTGCTCTAAATGCACGGAGATTAGTGCTAACAGACATTGCATGAGAGGCTCACTCAGTATCCAGAGAATAGCCAAGCACTGCTTCCCATTCACGAAATCCTGCTGTGTTTATCTTAGGGCATTTTGGCCTCATAGTTTCCATGTATGTAGTCATAGCCACATGAAGCAATCTCCAATTAAACCATCTCCCCTCTAAAACAACAAGGAAAACAAACACCAGAAACGCAGCGTAAGCCCTGTGCTTAGCTTACCTGCGAGTTTCGGCGCGTATCCACGACAGCCAAGGATCACACAGGCTGCAGCCATAAATCACAGCTGGCTTTACAACAGCTGGCCGGCGCAGGAGAGGCATGCTTGCAGCAGGGCAGAGCGCAGCACGCGCCAGCCACCCCAGTACCACCAGCTTGCTCAGGCTGAATTCGCAGCCCTCGCTGAACCCCGCCGCTTTCCTGTTATCCCGGCTGGCTCGCTTCGGCCATTTGCAGCACAGACTTCTGGCTGCCCGAGGATGCGCCGTGAGAGATCTTTACACACTGCGCTAAATCGTGTTGTCACAGACCAGTTGTTGTTCCACAGCAGGCTTTCATTTACCCTTGGCTTCATAAATCTTTGCGGATCAGCCGTGGGGTTTCAAAATCATTTTGAAGCAGGGGAGAAGGTGATGAAATAATTCGGATTTCCAATTTGCAGCAATTCTCTCTCAGCAAAGCCACTGACTGACAAATATTTAACAATTTGTATGGGTTTTTTTGCTAGAAATGTGAAGATGCAATCTATCTGCAGATGTAATTCATTCAGAATATTAATAACATCTTGGGATATTTTTACAAAGAGCAATGTAAGTTGATATAGAGATTACGAAAATGCTTCTTGACAAGGCTGATACTTGTTAATCATAGGTCCCACGGAGAAGTGTAATTTCTTACTGACAAAGACAGGAAGAAGTTTCAAAGATCACGTGGTCCTTATCCAAAACACCTCACAAACAATGGAGGGAGCTGATTGCGCTTCTGCGGCAGTACCGCCTTCAGGGCTTCACACTTTCGGAAGACTCACCAGCGCTGCTCCAGCCCCGGCAAAATGAGACAACACGGCAGAGAGCACAGCCTGCCAGGCAGGGATACCCCGTTCACGTGTTCACAACGTGATTTTCCTATTGCTAGCCTGGATGGCTAAGTAGAGATTAAAACTGTTGGGAAAAGATTTTATATTCTATAGAGAACAAAAGCTTTTCATCAAATAACACTTCTGGCTGTGCTTTCACTTTTCCAGTCTTGCAGGCCTTTATTATTTTTTCTCTACCAGAAATTTTCTTTTTTTTTTCCTCCAGTTTTTTTTTCACCAAACTTATCCTTGGATCATAGACAGCTCAACCTAAGCTACGGGTTACAAGTGGGGTTTACAATATGTTTTTGTCAATAAAGTTGGCCAGTCAAATCTAGTCCTCCTTTATTGTAGAAACTATAAACACAGTTACCAAGTATTTGCATCTAATTACTCTAAAGACTTTTGATTCCAGTTGTTTGGGTGATGACAGTGATTAGGCAGCAAACAATTTCAAGATGCTAAACCTTGAAAGACTGGGTTTTGGTTTGGGAGGGGATTTTTTGGTTTGTTTTTGTAATAAACAGATCCTATACACTTGTTGCATATGGCTCCCAATCTGATCATTAAATTTTGAATGTAACGCAAGGCTACTTCTACCTTTCTGAGGTCTGATAATCTAATCAAACTACTCTTTCATAATATTGTATGTGCTACCTGGGTTTATTTTCAAGTACTTTCCTTACTGAAGCATATGCTTAGTAAGGAAAGTTGTGGAAATGTTAGTGAATGCTGTATGTTCCTTTGCACTGATGGGTTGCAATGCATCATTTTACCTCCTGGACAACCAGGGTTTTTTTTAAGAACTGTTTTTGGAAAAGGAATTATTTTTCAAGCATGTTGTGTTTATAGTTTTTGTACTTGTATGTTACATTTACAAGCAATCTGTATTTTTAATAGTTGTGATGGTCAAAAGTAAAATACGCCTATGCATTGACAAAACGGACGTATGGTAACTGTGCTGAAATAGTTTTGGTTTCTGTTTGTAAGGATAGTTTGGTTTCTAATCTAATGTCTGGTTTATTACCCAAAAAACCACAAGGGACATTTTTAGACATGTAATATCAGCTTTGTTTACCACTTGTGTTTTCAATATTTTTTGTTGTTTTTTTCTGGTTTTAGTGGGATTTTTTTGTTTGTTTGTTTGATTTAACAATCAGATTGGATTTCCTCTAAAAGATCTTGTGTAGTATCTCTGAAACTTAAGCTACTCCTAAAGCACAAAGTCTGATCTAAAAATGGGATTACTCTCATAAAATGTGATCTGAACTGAGGCTCCACAGTAGTAAAGAGCAAAGCTGAAAAGCCCTGCTGAGGTGCCAAGTGATCTCAGAGGCACTCAACTCAATGGACGTCCTGTTTCTTTTTAGAGTTGCACCTGCGAGCAAAGACTAAGCACCCTTTTTCCCTACAGAACACCTATAAGAATGCTTAGATCCACATTACTTATCTGTCAGGAGGTTCCCGTAACTATTGCACATGGTCTATTCTGAAAACAAGGTTCCTTGGGATTAGGAATGAGGGGAAGAATAAGTATTTTTTTAATCTAATGGGTGAATATTCCAAGAAGATAGAAAAATCCTGAGATTTGATTTCTGTTCTTAAAGTACATTTGAATTTATCCAATGCCAATTTTGGTTAAAAAGCCAGAACAGTTTCACCTTGGAAACATTTAACTGTTCTGTACTTCCGTGTCCTGATCCATAAATTATAATTTCACTGGTTTATTATACTATTATTTCTAATCAACATTTGAGATCTTTCTGTGCAAGAAACCATAAATAAAAATGTTTGAAAAAAGTTTGCATTTAAATTATACAGTGCAAGACAATTAGAAAAATTACTAATTCTGTCAGACATTCAGCACAATAAAAGCATTAAACGTACTGGAACACGTACTTATTGTGCATGAAAGACACATCTTGAAATTGGTTAGTTGAAGCATGGTAGCAAATGTAGAAACTGGTGAATTTTCTTACAACATACAGAATTTAGCTATGCAAATGAAGAGATTATATATAAACACTATACTAGATTGCAGTAAATAAACTTTTATTGCAGTTGCAAACAGCAACATGAATGCTAATTAAATAGAGTTTATAGACTGTTATTGCACAACAGCATATGTGCAATCCAAGAAAAACAGAGCAGAGACTCAACTACGTAGTAAACTGAGGATGCAGTGTGGAGTAGCATGTGTTTTGGCAGCAGCACTTTATGAGGTGCACCTAATCTTCTGTTTCTGAACTCGCAGAACAAGAGGGATATAAGAAGTTTCTTGCTCCTACATGATCTTCGTGCTCTGCCTGATACTTTGGTGTGCCCTCTGCTTGCATTGCTGATTGGTAAGAAAGGCATGTAAAAGCCCTTATTACAACTTTAACTAACTTTAACTTTATTTATTTAGGAAAAAAAAAAACAACAAACCCAAACCCAACAACAAACTAATGCTTATAGGACGAACTACACAGCAGATGAAGTTGGAATCACTGAATGGGTGACCACCCTCAGCTGGCCACCGTGCTGCTTTAGGACATGGCTGCCTCAGCAGTAACGATGGCCAAATGACTCTTTTACTGGTTGGGGAACTATGGCACTCAACATACGAGTGAGAACCAAGAATTAATCTTGTTTTAAATTAGCATACTGGATTTGAAACAGCAGGAGTTCAGGAGTTGATTCATGAACAATAGTTTGGCTGCAAACAGCTAAAGTTTCGGTCCTGACTATCTCACTGTGTTTACTGTCATTGTTTCCTTTATGCTGGGTGACATATATAGCAAAACTGAATAAAACAATATTGTTTTTGGTAAAAGCATGCAGTAGAGATTTTTCTCAAAGAAAACAACCTCACAGTGGACCAAACTGCAAATCCCTTAGCACTTAATCGTGAGATTCACACTGATAAGTAATTCTTACGACATTGGCCATATTACTTATGCAAGTAGCCATTCACCAATGTATTATTCTATTGTTAGGAGACTTACTCTAATACACAGCGCTGGCTTTTTCCATGTGTGTTTGATCTATTCTAAATGTTTTGTGTCAGCCTGTAGAAATGAAAACGTGTTTTTCACTATGTGTTGAATAGTAGATGAGCATTTGGAAGATATAAAAATATTTACTGCAGTAAATATTGAATTAGCTTGTATAAAGTGTTTTGGAATAATTGCATGAACTAAGAATTGTGTTAGTGTTTATAAGCCATACTGAAATACATCCACGAAAAAGAGAACTTGTTATTTATTATACTGGCATGCAGTTAAAAACTAGTGTGGAGCACCTCATAACTCGTGAAAGGTTCTATGAAGCTAATGAAGCTACTTACATGAATGATTTGCAGGACTCCTTTTGGTGTCCTTATATACAGCTCCTTCACAAACCTAGAAAAACTAAGGCTTAAGTAATAAAGATGAACACAAATTGTTCTCTTTTTTGATGCTTTTGTCTTCAGGTGGGCATAAAAATTGCACTAGTCAGTAGGATGAGTAACGAGGGCTGGCGGGCTTCAGGGCTCCATTTTACCATTAGAACATGAGTAAATTGTCCCTCAATTTCTCTAGCCAAATCTGGATGTCAGCAAATGAGCAGGTGATCCTGCTGAGAGATGGCTCAACGAGGAAGCCAACAAGATTAGAGGTTAATTTGGAAAAAAAACATATGACTTCAGCAACCTTCACATATGTCTTTGATGTAACTTTAAGTTAATTTAACACAGTATCAATGTCAAGCATCACTTAAGCAAGTGCTTAAGTGCTTATGCTTTAAAATTGTCTCTGACTAGTTATTTCAGGGGTCCGAAATATATCCATCTCACTAAAACCGTGTTGTTAGGAGAAAATAAGAAATTTTGATGATGGAGTTTCTCTGCTTTTGTGAGCTCTACGGTGATTCACTCATGGGGAAACGTAGATTCATGTATGTTACTGTGAAAGCTGCAACAACGGATTTAGAAGACATTTATTTTTGTGGTAGGGTAATGTAGGTATCAACTTTAAAAATTTAAGATGTTTCATATTTTACAGATTTTCTTTAATGTTTGCATTGGTTAATATGGCACTCAAAAATAATTTTTCTGTCTTCATCAACTCCTTATACAGAAACGGTCCACAGGCACTAGTCTGGCAATAAATGGCTTCAATATTCTTGTTCTTATAGTAATTCCTAGTGCAGGACTTCAGGAGCTGCGAGTAAATAAACATATGCAGACTGACTATATTTTAAAAGAAAGAAAAAAACAACTGGGTGAAATTGGTTTGAATATTGTCCCAAAAAAGGATGTAAAATCTCATCTTGAATTTATTTTGTTCTCAGGAAAAATCATTGAATGTACAGAAAAATTACTAATTACCAAAGACCGTGATCCGCTTCCATTCTTGAGGAAATTTTTTAAGGCTTTGCTCATTATCACTGTCTGAAATGTATTTTTCTGCCTCTTGCACTAGAATATGCTCCACATATCTTTGTAGAATTAGGGCTCTGGCTAACAGGCTGCTTCTTTAGCATTTGTTGCCATGGAGCTGCCTCTGCCTATTGAATTCACCTGGGTGGACTTCCGATGGCACACTGAAGTTGATTCAGTCTGTCACAAACATGTGTCTTTGGTGACCACAGAATTTCATAAAGGCCATAAGGAGAAGCGAGTCCTGTTCAGATTTCCTATTAAGGGATTGTTTTAAGTAAAATTAAAGGTTTGTTTTTTCATGGGATGCTTTGTGAGATCATTGATGGCACAACATACCCTCCTTGACAGAACAATGCTTGGTCATTATTGCTCTTTTCTGCCTTTTTCAGAGATATCCATTCAGGAAACTAATCCAAGAGCGAAGGTGGATGTGTTTCACCATGGCTTTCACCCAGCAGGGGTAGGACGGTATTGTTTGATTTTTAATGTCTTAAGTGTCACAGATTTGGACACCAATACATTAGCTGTTGGCTTTTAACAGATACGTCATTTAAAAAGTTGATCCTTTCCTATTAATTTTATCAGCGTAATTCCATCATTTAAAAAAAAAAAAAAAGAAGAAGAAAAAAACAAAACCAGGATTGTTTATTTCAAGCTATTTTTTCTACAAAATAGACCAGGGCAGAATTTAAGGGAAATTTGTTTTCTTAGCATCTAATAATATAATGAATCCATCCAGATTTGAGAAACATATCATAGAAAGTACTTGAGAGTGTATTTTAAAAATACATGGTTTAAAATTAACATTAAAGTACATATTTAGCTATAAAATGTAGCGTAAATCTGATTGATGCTTGCCATGGTTTTCTTCTTTGTACATGACTAAGAACAAAATGTTGCTATTAGGCTTCTGGCATTTTTTTCTACAGAAGTCATAGAGGATACCATTGTGATGTTACAATAAAAAACTATCATCTCAGCACAAACTTAGTTCTTAGGTTTTTGAAGGACACTTCAAGGACAGTTATCTTAATGAAATGTAGGGCAGCACAGAATCAGAGGGGAAGATGGTGAAGTCTTATGTGATGTTTCAGGTTTCAGGTGGACAAATGTTTCTCTCAAAATTTTACTCTGGAAATAGATAAGATGGTTTTGATGGCAATTAATTTACTGTGGCTAAAACAGAATTTACATCATGATGTTAATGTGACTGCCGATACCTTATTTTTCAGAATAATTTTTCTTATGAAACTCGAAGGCTGCTCAAACTGTATTGAAAATTGCTTCCTTACAAATAGAGAACTTCAATTTTGGTAAAAATTGGGCAGCAGTTGAGTAAAAGAGGCTTAGAAGTAAGGGAGAAAAAGGAGGAACAAACAAAAGCTGGAAGACTTGTCTTTCCTCGCCCTCCTTTTGCTGCATGAACTCAAAGTACTTACCAAAAATTACTTTTCAGAAGCCAAACCAACGTTATTCTGCAGTAATGTTTTCAAAACTGACCCTGGTTGCAGTTTGATGTTTATAGCTAAGCTGCTCTAAGGGCTGGTGTGCTGCCAGGAAGGAATTCCTGCAGCCCTGCTCTAAGCTATGTGTTCCTGCTGTCCCCCCCTTCGCCTTTCGCCCTGGCAGTTGCACTTACTGGACTTCATGGTAAGATGGCTCACGGAGATAAAGCGGCAGAGAATTAACCCTATGGAAAGGTAATACATTTTCTGCTACGTTTTGCTTTTAATTCTTGAATGGAGTCCCTCGCGCTCCAAGAAGCACAAGTGGTGTGCAATGGAAGATCAGGTTAGTGCAGCCAAGGTGAGGAGGGAAGGCAAATGCTCGCTGTTACAATTGACTTGATGGTAACATGGAGCTGTGCCATCAGTGATCTGCGCTTCAGATCTGTGCATGTATAAATTGGCAAAGGATTTGTAAACTCTTAGGTGTATTAACTCTGCCAAGAACCTTGGTAATGATGAGTTAACTGTCCACCATGTTGATGGTTTTGCAATGCCCATACAGATTAGAGGTTGCCATTGTCTTTTCTTACACCATTTATTGTGAATGAAGTTTTGCTTCAGCGCCACAACTAAGTGATTGTCGGGTGGAAAAAAAAAGCATGTCTTCCCTAAAGCAGAAAAGCCCAAGCTGAGCTCAGGGCTTAATGAAGGATAGAGGGAAGGCCAACCTCAAGGAGCTGAGAAGAGCTTGGATGCTGTCCTTGGACACAGGCCGCACGGTCTATTAAAAGCTGTCTCTCATGTCAGTAACTCACATGGGCTGAGCATATTTGTGGGTGAGAGTGCTATAAAGCCTTTTTGTGCTCTTGTGATTCAAGTATTTAATAATAAGAGAGCAATAACGCTATAAATAGGAACACCATAGTTGGTAAGGACTGGGGATACAAAAGGAGATATGTGGTCTCGGTTATGACAGAAAGGCAAAGAAAAAGGAAAGAAAATATCAACTGAAACCAGCAACTTCTGCAGAAGCGCTTAATCAAACATGAACTCTTTATACAACCCATCGACAGCAAAATTGCCTCTCGCAAAGTGAACAGCTTGCGAGCAGGAGCGTGCCTTTTTTGGTCACGTTTTGCAAAGGGCTGAAAATATGTGCTTAGTAGGTGTTGTGGCTTTTGCAAGTATTGCGAGCCTTCCTGTGCATCAGAAGCATTTTTGCCGGTGTTTGTATCTTGCTCATATCTTCCATCACGTAGAAACCTTGCTCTTTCCAGTCCTGTCCCCCTTCCCCTGAACATATCGTAACAATATCAATCAAGGGTTTGCTGCATGACTCCTATATCCTAGAGAATAAAGCATAATAAACACAAGCTGGAAGAACAGATCAGTTCATTAAACCCAGCCAGGCGGTGTTGTGCTCTAATACAGACTGATAATGGATTCGTAAGTGAGCCTGCCTGGAGTGGTTTTGTTCAGACTTGTCGTGTGAAAGATAAAGTAAAAAATAGGATGATTCTCTTTAGTTTGCACTTGTGACAGCCAGCTTCCAGTTTATCACTGGAGAAGACGAACTATGTCTGTTTTGAGATGTTAAATCCAGGTAACCACGTGAATTCTTGTTTTCACAATATTGAATTTCTAGCTACCATGTATTTTAAGCAGGAGGTAGCACAGTGTAATAGATGGCCGGCACTTCTTTTTAACTGATATTCCTAAAGAAATTCACTGTATCAGGGCTTTAAACATATGCTCAATTAGAAACATTTTAGTAGTTTTGTAAGACTCATTGTAAGCTCACTGGCCTATATTTATGCAAGTTTTTAATGATTTCCCTTGGGCCTAAGCTATTAGCTTTTAGCTGCATTTACACAAATATCAGCCAACCATCCTAGGCCTATTTTTGCACATTGAGGTGATGGTAATAGACTAAATCAATCCCGTACTCACTGTACATGTGTGCAAGGTTAGGACACAGTGCTGACATCACATTCTTATATTGGTGATAAAGGACAATTAAACATGCAAAGCAATACAGCACTCCTCGCTCGAAAAGAACATCTAATCTCTCATACAAGAGAAAAGATATTTTTTTCTGGCACCCAAATCTTCTTTATCAGCCTAAGGTTTTGGGGTTGATTTTTTTTTTTAAAAGAACACAAATCAAAACAGCTTATCCTTTCTTCTGGTCTTCTAACATTTACATGTTTGTAAAAATCCAAATAAGCATGCACAACACCTCTCCATTGCAGATAAAAGTGGAAAAAAATGCAGCAGAGTGGTTATCTGCTGAGAAGTGGTTAGGCATAGCAGGTTGTTTTCCCCTTGAGGAAAAATGAGCAATTTGGACTCTCTGCCTATTGTTTTTACACATTGACCCTTATCCTGGAGCAGATGTGGCCAAAAACAGCACGCAGAGGGATGACTGCAGGCGTAGGTGTTCAGCTGAAGGATTTTCACTGAACATTTCAAGATTAGAGAACTCTGTTCAACTGGTAAACAAAAGGAGTGAAAGATCAAGATACTTGCAATTATTTTTCTAGGCTAATCTTCTAGCCACTCATTACATCAAGGCAACGAATGATATTTGCTAGGTTAGGTAGAGTATTTTTTCTCAGGAATAAAAATGAAATAAACTTCCTAGAAATTTGGAGGTGATGGGTGTATGTGGGGGTTCTTGTGGATTTTTAGAGAAAACTGTACACCACCACTATTTATATTTAACTTTTCTTTTTTTTTTAAAGTCAGTGAGCTCCCTTCTGTTTATTTGTGCCTTAAAAACTTCTTTCCCGAGTCTCTGCTTTCTACAGCCCTTGTATGTGTGTATATAAACAAGCAAAATCATTACCTTTATCTTTTTATAATGTAAAGAAAAGATATAAGACTTAGCAAACAAAAAACGAATTTCATTTGATATATTCAAGCTATAATTTATGAGAGAGTAGAAATATCCTTTCAACACAGATACACAATTTATGGTTTTAGAAACTGTAATGCTTCCAAAATGATCTCTACTACCCTGAAAGAAGAATGGTATACTTGAATAACATGCTATGTTATTTATATACTCTTTACAAAGTGAAAAATTCAGAGGGCAATACGAAGGACCACTGTTACATGATTAAATAACATCCACTCCTCTCACTGCGTGAGAGAGAATAGGCAATTTCTGACGGAGGCCTGAAAATTTACCAAGTAAATGTACTGAATCATGGTGGATCAACTGCCTTTCACAGAGAATGGTCTGAAACAGAAGGATAAAAAGCTATAAAGGTGTTAGAAAGCTATAAAGGTGTTCCAAAGCTATAAAGGTGTTAGAAGTCAAAGCCAACATCTTTCGATAACAACACCTCTTAGCAGTCATTAACAGGAATACTGTGTTTAGGTTATTTTGTAAATCTTTCTTTATGCATTATCCTTCCTTAATTATTACGATGGTCACAAAAAGTAATGCCATTAAAACAATCAAATTTGGAAGTGACAAATAACTACTTTAAGGCCTATGTTAGAAGGTGAAGTATCCATTCTTCCCACCAAATATGTAAAGATAAAATACCTTTTTGGTTATAGCCACTAAGAGAATATCTGGAAGCAGTCCAGGGTCTAGCATCTTCACAGCTTCAAGATTATTCAGCATCTCTATTGAAAAGTTTGAAGGAAATGTAAGCACGTAACTGACATTCTTTTCACTTAAAACTAAGGTGCTGTTTTGCTGCAGACAACAACTTGGACAAAATTCAAGAAATTATTTTTGAAGAATACTATGACATCTTTTCAAAATGAAATACAAAACTTCTCGGACAAGTGAAATTTCTCAAGCTCCTTCAAACCACTTCCACTTGCAAGGAAAGGCAATTCCTTCACAAAAAATGGGTAGTTCCTGCAGGATATTTTCACTATTCATATAGGAAAGTCCATAGGGGTAAGCTAATTCAGAGAGGAAGTTTATTAGCTGTTATGAAAAATGAGACGAATCAACCACATAAATGGGAGAAAGCTTGAAAGTGCATCTTGAAGCTGAAGTGGCTTTTTGTGCTGGTTTAGGTTTGCTGGCTTCTTTTCCTGTATGTGACTATTATAGTGCTCTTAGTAATGGTTGTGATTTTAAGCATATGACGTTAGGCCCCTCAGAGTTTCTGTATTGATTTTTTTTCCTGTTTACAATCAACTGATAAGAGATTTCACAAACAATCACACAAGTTTCCCTCTTGTGCTGCGTGGAGCCTGGCTAGGTCCGATCCAAAGACAACAAGAAGAGGGAACAAGTCTTACTCTACAAAATTTTCTCTGACTACAAGTATCAGTACATTGTGTGCTTATGTGGTCAAAGGGTTTAGTCTCTGTTGGGACAGTCTTAATGTTGGGGTTTGTTTCCAAGAAATGAATGATAGACCATCTCAGGGAATGGAGGGTGATTTTCCCAGGTCTGGTTTTGAACAGGTCTTTCAAAAGCCTCCTGTGGGATATCTGGTAACATGATTGAAACTGTGCTGCTATAGGTTATATAAAATTAGACAACGGGCTTCATTTTGCCTGCTAGCTAGGAATTACTCATCCTTTGTGTTATGTGCACGGGAAACTCTAAGAACTACAGGAAGAAACGGTACGAACAAGACAGACCTATATAACTTTCTCTTTGGAAAGTGCAGGTGTGTTCGCTAAAACCAACCATACACCATGACTTCGGCTTCCATATGGGTTGAGATGTGCGGTGCTGTACGGCCAGGGCCGTAGGGTGCTCCCCGGTCTCCCGGGCGTACCTGGCTGGGCGGGGAGGGCTGCCCGGGGGGGGAGCAGCGCACCTCTCCCTCCGCTCCTACCCAAACTGCGCCCGGGAATGGGCACTCCACCAGCCGCGGAGTTGCCTGACCGGCGGGAAGCGTCATTTGCCAATGACTTACTGACGGCAGCGCATTCCTCCCTCTCGGTCATGGCCACGGTCACNCTGCCCCGCCGAGGGGCTCGGCGCCCAGCCGCCCGCTCTCCTCGCCAATGGTCCAGAGCGACATGTCCAAATCGCCTCCCAGCCCGGCGCAGGAGGTGCAGATGGAGCTGCTGGACAACCCCCTGCCCGCGGCGGCGGCAGCGCAGGTACCGCGGGGGCGGCGGGGCTCGGCCGGCGGGCCGGGGCTGCGGCGGAGCCCGGCT
>VXBL01002748.1:607013-629469 GCA_013400195.1 Aramus guarauna | reverse complement strand
GTCCTTCAACTTCGGGTCCCCGCCGTCAGAAAAGTTTGACGGCTCTCCTGAGGCGCCCGAAACCCCTGTCCTCGCCCCCCGCCCCCCCAAATGCCCTTTAATTAACACGCACAGCGGGATGCTCTGTGCCACAGAAGCTTCGTAAGTCAAAAGAAGCTTGCAGTTATCTGGAGGGCAGATATATAAGGAGACGTTGCTATTACGGGGCTCTTCCGTGCATGTCTGTATTACTGACAGGTTAGGGCTATTTTTCCCTGCTCCAGTAACCTGTTGTATCTGTACCTGATGCTTACTACGAGCTGCTGAAACCTTCCTCGTCTGTTACACGGGCTGGTAACAGTCTGTGTTGATGGGGGAAGGCGATTCATGCTGGTTGTCGAGCAGGATTTTTGGGAAGGCTGAAGGTGTTGAGCACACTGCAGATTTAAGATGCTCGATTACCGTGCAGAAGGTGGTTGTACAGTCATCTCTGAAATTTTAACGGTTCGGTCCACGTGCACTGTGTTCAGGTGGATGAATGAAGAGAGAGAGACAGGGTATAGATGTTTGCACGCTTGGTAAAGACTTTATATTTTGAAAGGTGGTTCCTGTTTAATATAAGAATGTTGCATAATGTCTTCGAGTTTGCAATAGTTGGCTACAAAGACCTACGGTGCTATTTTTAAACCCAGTAAAAGGGTGGTAAAATCTGATTGCGTGCGTTTTAAATTACAAACATGCTTGTTCTTGTTAGGACACAGATTTTTTCCTTTTGGGGTGGCAGTTTTTATTGCTGCTGCCAAAGCTATCTCCGATCCCTTATTTTCTTTGAGAAGGTGGTCCAGTTTCCCCACAGAAGCGCTTGATTGCCAGAGCAAAATGCTGTCCGTCTGTCAAAAGACTTGCTACTTGATCTTTACTTACTGGGGACCAGTGATAGCAGAACAAAATCCAGCCACTGAAACAGAGACTGGGTTAAGCTAAAAAAGAAAAAAAGTGTCTCTTTGGATGTGAATTTGACTGCAGCCTCCAAGCTCAAAACAGACGTTTCAGTAGGGCCATATGCTTTGCCAGCTTCTCCAGGAGCAGTGGCAAGGCAACTAATTTCTGACCTACAAATCCCCCCCTTTTTATATCTTTTCAGCCCTAAGCACAGAATCGGCAACTGTCAAATCATATGGTGCCTCTCTGCTGTGGACAAATGTCAAATACTGATCATAAAATTGATTTTCACCCCTCCTTTTAACTAGGCATAAAGAACCTCTATTTAGAGAGGCAGGATAGTTTGCTAACACACGCATTATTTATGTTTCAGGTAAAGTACTTTTGTTCTGTTTTATTGAACTGGTTTCTGAACACTCACAGCCAAAAAGATCCACTTTTTAAGACAGTAATAATGCATCTTTTTAGTTCAGGGAATATTTTTCTGTTTTCGGAACCAAAGCCATTAGGCAAAGCAAGCATCATATTTTTTCCGTATATACATGTTATGGTCGTACATAAACATTGGGTGTAGAGGAAATAAGATTATGGAGGCAAAAGAGCCCTTTGTCTGAATAATAATGTTAGTGAATTCCTTAGCATGCCCTGCACTGAGAGACAATTATTCTGATCTGAATTTTTGCTCCATTAACATGATTTCCAAAAAATCAATATTGTAAGACCTTGCTGCTTTAGAACATACTCACAGTGAGAAGGAGAGGCTTAATGAGAACATGTGAATCATCAAGTAGATTGCCTACAGGTACTTCAGTTATGCCCACCCCTATCTTTTTCACTGAGGTACTTGAGTATCAATCCTAGAAACATTTCATGCCAAGTAATGCGTCAGGGGAAAAAAACCCAACATTCGAGCTTATGGAGTGATATCACTCCTAAAAGTATTCTCTCTGAAGTGCTATTTCTGAGAATTATGATTTAGCGAAATTGAATTGAAGAGCTTTTGCAGAGTTGTAACAAGCCGCAAAATTTCTCTTATCCAAGAATTTTGCTTTTGCAAAGCTGAGGATTTCTTTTAACCTGGCAGTACATCACGGTCAATATCTTGGATCGTGCCTGTCCATCAGCTTTGGCCAAACTTGCCACCACTTGGCAGAGGAGTGAATATAGTTAACATTCTGGAAGTAATTACTCTTAAAAGCTAGTTAAATATGTGAAATATTCCTAGATAGCTGCTATTTCTTATTTTCATAATGCATTTTCCTAACAAGATCTGAAAAAAAAAAGAAATCCTTTTAGGTGTTGATTGTGACAGTTATACTGTACTCTCCCTGGGAAGTTCTTTGCAATGGGGACAAGGTATTGGTGCGTTATTTCTGTATTACCTAAAATTGTGTGGCTTTCAGGTCCACGCTACTGTAAAAACATAATTTGAGGTACTCACTGTGATCCTAGTCCAGATGGGGTTGTGGTATAGTTTCAGATGGCCAGTTTTATCCCGATGAGTGTACATGCTAACAGTTACACTGTGGAGTTATTCACAAGGTCCAGGTATATGTCAGTAAAAAATGGTAATTTTAGGTGTGGCCCTTTTATAGAAAAATCAGCATTTGATTTTTCTGATATCGTAAACCAAGCAAACTCTGTTCAAATGCAGCAGTATTTGATAAGCAGTGTCTGTTTTTTAAAAAAAATCAACTCCAGTCCTCTTTTAAATTTTTTATTTCAAGAACCCCTTAATTCCAGGAAGATGGGTGAGTAGAACATTCAGTTTAATAATTTTATTTAACTCAGATGCGATGCTGATTTGTTTATAATGTATTATAATGGCATAGCATATGAATACTTTTCATGATAACTTTTGGCCTCTCTTCTTTTCTTTTCCCTCCCTTCCATGTAAATTTTTTTTCTGATCCTACTTCAAAGTTCCTCAGTCCCCAGAAATCATTAGATTCAATTTCTATTGCTATTTTCTCATCATAAAGCTTCCTGTCTTGTGTCACAGGAACAGTCATAGCAAATCAGATCAGTAAATTATACGAAATGTTTCAAAGAAAATATAATGAAACCTTATATCAAGCGACTACAGACTACTTTGTGGAGGGAGAAGGTGTCTTACCCTGGATGAGTTCCTCCCTATTCCCCATTACTATTTTCCTCCTGTTTCTCACCACCTTACACATCATCTGTCAATGCAGCTTCTAACAACCTGACACATTTTAAATGAAAACAATTCTCTTCTTGATTGTTTTCTTCAGTTCTTTCACTTGCATTTATATTTCCTCTGTGCCCCGATACTGTTACGTGCTTTCCCCCTTCCAAGTCTAAAGGCTTCATCATCTCAGGAGCGCTTGGCTCCCGCTTGGATGGGTTACATTGCTGAAGGTAACCTGCAGGCATGGGGTTAGGGACAGGCTTGTTCAGTTTTCCATCTGCATTGACTGTGATTGATGTTAACGTGAATTTGAGAGTAATGTGCATGCAGTGACTCCAGAATATCAGCTTAGTTATTTGGCCCTAGCACTCACTGTTGTCCTTCCTGGATCTCCAGCTACCTTTTCAGTTCCATAGCCCCATCCCCTCACTGCCTGTCTTGTGGTAAATGAGGAATGGAAAGAAGAGCCGAGAGATTTATTCTCAGCAGATTAATCACACTGCCCTCTGCTGCTCTCTTTCAGCTGAGCTGGTTTATCACAATTCATACCATGTCTACCTGTTCTTCAAATCAACATTTTGTAACAGCATATTTCCCAGTACTGGCTTGTAAGCATACTTTGTAAGGGATAAACAAACAAAATTTATATCCCTTTGCTTACTTAAATAATAACAATAACCATTCATTGTAGAGGCATGGAAGGTTTTACTCCCTGCTGGCAGCATCCCTAGAAGCCAGATCCAATGTGGCAGCAGCTCAATGGAGTATATACCAATGAAGAAGAGATGAAATCAAGCTCCATTCATTGGACTTTCTCATGGTCCTCAGCAAGAGGTAGTGTTTTCACTCCTGATGTGGGAACCTCCTTTCGGTGTTGTACTGCTTACTGACAAAAATAAATTTTAATCCTCCTTCACTAAAGAAAGCCCTTCAAGTTTCAGCTGTTACTTTTCTGGTGGTTCTTCTCTGCTCTTTGGGTTTCTCTTTCATTGTCTTGAACTCTATTAGTCATAGGTGATCTTGCATGGTCATCTCTTCCAGAGACTTCTATTTGCCACTTGGCTATTACACATCATCAGCATATATGGTCTATAACCATTGCACTTCACATTTTCCTAGAGTGTAAAATCCCTCTGAAACAATTCAGCAGTTTCAGTCCTAACTTATTTGAGTATCTGGTAACCATCTTCTAGAGACGATCTCTGTTTTTGTCTTGTTTTGTCTCTAGGTTTATAATTACAAACTGTTAGGAATGAAAAGTTCCTGTACTCTTCCAAGACTGGCTTCTCTGGAGTCTCAGTTACTTTTCTGCTGCTTCTTTTACGCATTTCTTTTCTGTGCTGGGATAGAAGAGATTCAAAATAACACAAAACAACCAAAATCAGCCTTCTTGCCCTCCAAGGGCTTGCCTTCGTCTCTATTGGCAGGACAGCAGACCCTTAGCAGAGGGAAGCTTCCCCACAGCTGGCTGTCGCTCCCTGCAAATATCTTTCTGTCACAGTCAGATCTCCTTTTCTGTTTGCTTGTGTAAGAGGAATACAGAAATCCATGGAGAGGAGGTAGGGAGGAGCAGACACGTGGCCTACAACTGTAGCTGGCAATCTTAAAAGGCCGCAGGGGGCACGGTGGGGTTTGGGCATGAGCTTCAACACCTACTGCTGTTGGGTGCTCCTGTTTTGCCGAGTTGCAAGCAGACATCTCCATCACTGGCGTTACAGGAGGCGTGCAGCAGATTTGCACAAAGGTGGGTTCCCAAGGCACTGGGGAGGAGGAGAGCAGGCCAAGTCCCCTACTTCTTGTCTGGCAGGTGGAAACTGCCAGGTGACCTGGTCTGAGGCCAGGGTGAGAGCAGAAGTGTAGGAACTGGTGAGAATTGGGCTATTTCTAGCTGCAGTACTGACAAGGCTTTACCACAGGCCAGCAAAAAAGAGCATCAAAGATTTAACCCTGTTACAGATTTCTCAGCAGAAATGGGTTTTCTTTTCTTATGGAGGAAAATGGAGCATCTGTCAAAGACTTATTTTTGGATTATATATGCAAGTTTGGATAAATAAATTTTTTGTTTTGTTTGGTTGGATGGATTTTTTTTTTATTTTTTTTTTTGTCTAAGCGAAAGATTTTATAAAAGTGGAATGGACTTAGCAGACTCATCACTGTAGCTTGTGTGAACTCGATGATTGTATATGGAGATCCTCACTTTGACAGGATTCCTGAAAGGAAGTCTTGTCTTTTCTGAATGGTGTCCTGATAGTAAATGGTGTTTGTTTCAAGAAATCCAGGTTTTGAGACCTAACCTTGGGATTCTTCTCTGCTCTGACATGAATTTGTGCTCCTCAGGAAACTTTTTCACAGAAGGTATGTCACAGGGCTGAGCACCTGTCACAGGGCTGCGCTGGTGGTGATCGTGTAGGGTGACCTGAAACCCTGGCCCTGAGACAGAGGCAAGCCAGGACATATTGCTATCTCCGATATTACCCCATTTCCGCTGTTCCCATTGTGGAATGGAGCTGTGGAGTGCTGAGAAGCTCATCACCAAGGTCTATGTACATCTTCCAGCCCTTGGCTGGATTGTCAGCAGGGTGACCGCCCCTCAGTTACGAGACTAGTGTGATTTGTGGTGCAAAGATCAGAAATATTCATGCCTCTTTTAGTAGCTAACCCTTGATATCCAAAGACGTGCAGTTTGTGGTGTTTGAGTGTGGGTGTGGAGGTTTACGGTTGCGCAGCTGATGCTGGAGGCTACACCACCAAGTAGCTGGAGGATGTTGTTCCTGAGTGGTGGCAAGCCTGGCCATTGACCAGAGAGGCCTCAGGAGGTCTGACCTACAGGAAAATTCTGTTGCTTTGTTGTAAGGAATTGATTAAAATGGCAATTACTTGTTTTTCCAAGAGGCGGATGGAGCTGGACATGTGTGTTCTGCACTGTCCTGGCATGCTATTCTTTGTCTGAGACATGGGCATTTTTAAATATCTTTTAAAGCTTTTGCATGGGAAGGACAAATGCTTAGTGCACTCTTTAATTTCTGCCCAAATCATCTGCACCTTTCCTTTATTCTTTGCATGAGACCAGCAGGATAGTTTTTAGGGGTTTATGTTTGCTACTAACCATGATATCAGTCACAATGACTGGTGCTATTTTACCCGTTATAATTAGTAAAGGTTCAGACTCAACCCTCTATATACTGCTTTTCTCTGCTTTGATGTAAAATACCATTGAAGTAGTTACTCATGAAGAGCATTGTAAGACTTTTAATCAAGATCAGTTCCCTGGTTGTAGATAGTTGGTCATTTTAAATGTTTTATATTCCCTCTTCCAGATGACAGTATTTTCCCTACAGGGATAAACCATGCCTTCTGCTTGTCGCCTGTGTTAGAGGATTAAATCTTACGGGTGCATGCTTCTCATGTGTTGAGGAAGAATCTCATTAAAATTAAAAGGTTTTACTGAGTGACACTGATCTCACCTGCTTGCAGTAACAAGTAATTGTATGTGAAACTGTTAATTATGAGGAAACTGCTATGCATGCCTCTAATACTTCATAGGATTCCCATATTTTGTTTGATTAGATGGGCTGGATGAAGGTTGCACAATGTACTTTCACGTCAGAGTTGGAAAGCAGAGTCTATCTTTGCTTTATTAAGACTTTGTTGATGAAATGTTTTTAACGAGATTACTTGGTAGGGCTTTCTTTGGGTTTTTTTAATGTTTCACATTGTCTGCCAGGTATTTTAAGAAACTGTAGAACACAAGTGTGTGTGTTGTTTCTCTCATCTCTAGCAACTCAACCAATTTTAAAAGAACTTCACACATCTGACTAATAAACCAAGCTACAGTTTTGGTCTTGTAAACACTTA
This sequence comes from Aramus guarauna, assembly GCA_013400195.1. Classification (NCBI taxonomy): domain Eukaryota; kingdom Metazoa; phylum Chordata; class Aves; order Gruiformes; family Aramidae; genus Aramus; species Aramus guarauna. The sequence continues at coordinate 622,541 of VXBL01002748.1, read as the reverse complement.
CATGTATACATAACTTTATTTGCGTAAAATGTTCTGCTGAAATCCAGTGAGAATGTTCCTGTCAGCAAACTTTTTTTTACATAAACAATCTTGCTTGCAGTGCCGGAGTCGGTTGTATTAAAATGAGCTGGGGTGAATGATGGTACGCCATAGGCAACCAGTTATGATGGGTTTTGAGACTGTTACCGTTGGGCACTGTATACTGGGGTGCAGAGACTTTTGGTCCCCTATGGTTGTTCTGCCATATATATATAGAGAGAGAGAGAGAGAGAAAGTGCGCTACCGTATAGGTTAAGAAAAACTGCCCAGTCTTGCTGCTTTTACTGGCCAATGTCCGCATGTCATGATTCAGCCCTTTATTTTTAGCTACCTAATTGCAGCCAACTGCTGCAAAGAACACAGATAAGGAAGCTAATTTTAATATGAAAATCACAGTAACATATTGAGTTCATTGTGAAAAAAAATTTCTTTTTTGTTTTCCAGAATTGAAAGTAACTGGTAGATTTATTTTTTTTTGTACAAAGGTCTTGTTCTCTCATTAAGCTCTTCTGGGAAAATACACTCAAAGAAGCAAAACATAATGAATGTGGCAGGATAACTATTTGTGATTCTCCACATGGCAGAGATATTTAATAATTTTTAAAAATATGTAAGATTCTGTTTTGTTTATGGAAGACTTATCTCATTTTTAGGAGAAAGTTTCAGGCATTTCTCACTGTGGGAATAAGCTTGAAAGGCCTGGAGGACAAATGTAATCCCAGATTAGCATCCTTTAAAATAATGAGAAGAGTCATCAAATCCCACTTTTCCCACTTGCCGAAATTGTCCCCCTTTCCTCTGATTCAGAGTTGCTCTGTACACAGAAGCAGCTGTAAAACTGACTTTCCCTACACTGCGTAGCCATGGACTGCCAGCATGTCAACTGGGTGGGTTTTTTTTGTGTTTAAGGTTAGTATTTAGCTTGTGCTCCTGAATAGATTTCACTTATGTAAGACTAGAACAAAAATGTGCATGTTGCTATGCACAAAAAAAAAACAAACAACCCAAACAAAAAAACAAAAACAAAACAAAAAAAAACAACCCTGAAAAATCAAGGTAAGTTTCAGTTTGAGCTGGATTTGCTGAGTGATGTTGCCCAAAATAAATGCTTTTAGGTGTTGCTCTGCAGGTACAGAAGTGTGCATTTTATCTGTGCTTGTAAGTTGTATTTATTCTGCTCTTGTTTGTTTTATCCTCATCACTCTAGACACAGTCCCTCGTCTGCCTTTGTAGTATTTTTTTGTGTTATAAAACTGAACACTATGATTCTGTAAATAAAATAAATATTGTAGAAACTGGGTTCAAATAAGAAAATATGACTGTGTAAGAGAATACGTGTACATTTTTTCTAGTATCTCCTTGGGGATTACAAAATGCTATCCTGTACACGATTTATGAAGTTGCCTAGATAGTGTGATCTTTATGTAGATGCTTTATATTCTTGAGCTGCTATGTGAAAGTTTTGAATTCTTTATTTTTTTGTAAGTATATGTCAATATTCTTCCACAAACATTGGAGAAAAGAGGGTCAGAATGTTGGCAGGTAACTACAGTTACCTCAGTAAGAAACATTTTTAAGAGATAATATTTAAAGATGTTGTTTTATTTGAAGACTGCTGATGTCAAAGATACTTTTAATGTATTTTATGTACCTTAATATTATATTAGGTGGAATATTATATTATATTGGAGGGAAAGGTGGTTCTCCTAGAGCTGTCTATTCTAACAGTAAGTGGAAAATGTTTTGAATAATTTGCAGGCAACAGTAGTTCTGATCCAATCTTTATTCTTACAGATCTATGAAGACCTACCTATTATCAAAAAATTCTTCTGCTATCAAAGATCCCTTATAGAAATACAACCATGTAAAGTCATTCGTCATTCAATTTTCATTTTACAGTTTGTGATGTACTGGGCCACAGTTCTAGACTCATCAGAAAGTCATATTTTCATCCCCATAATGTGTAGCGTGCTAATATTTATATAGCTCTGCCCCAACCAATGTGTATAGCATCAGTTCGTGTGCCTTTCAGAAACTTATTGCATGGCTTTTTTACAGTTTTGCAAAAATCATATGAATTTGGCAAAATACCTTTCCCATAAATCTATATAATTGCTTTTCTTGTAAGTCATTGTTAGTTCAGTGACATAGCAGATATTAAATTATTTTTGCTGAGAATCAGTGTCAGGCTGACAGATCTATTGTTACTCGAGTCATTCTTTCTAAAAGATTGGTGTAATATTAGATTTCAACCAGTGCTCTGAACTTCGCCAGAGTCAACACTAATGGTCCAAATACAGACCGAGATGGTTGTCGTGCATCTCATGGCGACAAATTACCTAGATTAGTCAATTTGACAAATGATCTGAAATTAGTAGTGGTTATCTCTCGTCCTCCTCAGTTACTCTTAGGTTGCAAAATATTCCGTCGTATCTACCATATGTGTTACTGCTTAGAGCTACAACTCAGGTTTTGAAGTCATGATCTTAAAAATCTGCCAATATGACATTTTAAGCATGCCTCCAAGCCTGCACCAGAGCCCACCCTTCCCTACCGTGAGAACTGATGGGACACGGCCCCAGAGCTCAGCATGATGCTCCAAAGACTGCCCAAGCCCCGAGGACGTGCTTTATGCACCCAACCAGACTTGTATCCCAGGGTTTGATTTATCCGGGCCAGGTTGACAAGAGTGTTGTGTTGTAACACGTAGAAACAGCCATGTTCTCCAGTAAACTGATCATAACTTTCTCGTTGTGCCTAAACCCAGGACCAACAGCGACTTAGGGCCAAAACCAGCAGCAGGATGTGGATGTATGGACTTGGAATTCTAGGAAATAATATAATTTATTAGTGTAATGTTTTGAGATACCAGCACACTAGTACCTTATTATCAAGAGGGTTTTTTGTTGCTGCTGTTGTATATTTTAAGGAGAACAATGACATTTCTGTAAAGGGGTTTTTATTTGTGGAGAAGGTTTGTGAGAAAGTATGGGGGAGGATATGAAATTACTCTCTGAAAATTTAGCATGTAGGTGATGGAGGCTGCTGTTTGGTATTGCATTGCTTTTTTTTCCCTCTGAGTTCTTGTGGAACTCAAAAGTTCGGTGCTGAATGCAAGATGAGAGCTAAGATTGGGAATAGGCCAAGGCAGACCTTGAAAGTGAAGACAAAGACCCTGTTTATTTCAGGGAACTGTGGGAGGGATTTAAAGACAGAAGACGTGATCCGGAGAGATGGATTAGTAAAATGACCTTTACAGCAGCATGATGAGTGAGGAAAAAAATTGCATTTATCAACCTCAAGGAAAATAATGTTTGAACTAGTCAAGACATGATTTTGATATAAGTTCAGATGAATTTAAGCAATGTGACTACATGGGAAGGGCTGTCTCTTCATGCAGTTGTGCAGAAGAAATCTGTGAGGTTTTGCTGTTGCTGGAAGGGATGCCCTGGGGAGGGTCTGAGGTGGTTGTCATGGCACAATTTACAGTCACCACAAAAATAAGTGGTTGCATATAGTGTAGTTTCAAACTCTTTCAAGTTTTTTGAAATTTGTTTTAGGGTATTCATCGATGGTCCATATTCATTGCACAGAACAAATAGCTTTTTTTTGGGGGGGGGGGAGGTAGGGCCATTTGCTGTGTTTCTAAACCATAGTGTAATAATTTTTTCTTCAGCCAACCACTGCGTTCTTTCTCCTGGTGTCTTTTTGATTTCCTAATAGATTAAAAATGACGCTTTGCTTTTTAGTTGTATATTATCCCATTTCCAGTTACATGTTTAGTCCTTTTTTATTGTTATACTGCTTCTACTTACTTCAACTTTTTTTAAAAAAATAAATTATTATAAATTATTCCTTGGTTGTAAGATTGTATCTGAATCAACAAGTTGTTGGTCACCTTTTGCTGTTTAATGTTCCCTCAGCTGACTTGGCTGATAGCTGTGATGTACTGGAGAATGCTCCAGTATCTCCTTTCCCAGCTTGTTTATTTAAACTAACTGCAAAACAAACTGTACTTTTTAATCATTGTGACTTGCATGAATAATATTACAACTATACAAGTCTATAAATGTTTCTCCAAACCTGAATGAGAAAAAACCCAGAAACATTCAGGGCCCAGTTGACCAAGCCCAGTTGTGTTGGTGAGCACTTGCACACGTAGTCCCATCAGTAACTTACTGAATCAGTGCTTATTAATTGGCATGAAGCTGATCATCTGAATCCCTGCTACCCTAGGAGACATTGTGATGCTTGTACTGAAAGCTTTCTGTGCAACAAAAACTAATGCTGTTCCTCTAATCTTTTTCTTTTTCTTTTTTTTTTTTTTTAGTCTTATGGTAAAGGGGCAAGAAGGAAAAATAGATTTAAAGGATCAGATGGGAGTACATCTTCTGACACTACCTCTAACAGTTTCGTACGCCAGGTAGGTGTTTTTCCTCTTTTAAAAGACTGGATGATTTGTTAATGTCAAGTAACTTTTTTTTTTTTTTTTGGTAAAGTGTCAAATCAAAGAGTGATATTGTAGCCTGAGAAATAGCAGAAGTCTTTGCTGGCACAATGAAAAATATTTGGTTGCTATTGTTTTAATCTTGGCAGAAAAGTACTTTTTCATTTCTTACTCATTTCCATGTATAGTAGTTTTCATTATTTTTGTTACACTAATGCCATCAGGTGATTAAAGCTAGAGGAGGAGGTGGAGTCTGATGGGAGCGCCTAAAGTGTCAACATTTGGGAGAAAGCATCAAAACCCTACCAGTCCTCAGGGTTTTCCTACTTAAAATAGTGCTGTACGAGGCTGTGTTAACTCAGATGCTTTCCTCCCACATCCCAGTGTTATTTTAAAGCATGGCTTGGAGGGGAAATCCCTGGCAGCATTTGTCCCCATCACTGATGCTGAAAGGCCTGTGGAGGATGGAGTGGTGCCTACATGTCTCTCCCTCAAAGGGGTGACCCAAGTGGAGCCTCATGGAGATCCCAGACCTGTGTGGGTGCTTGGAGGGACAGCTCAATCTGGTCAAAAGCGGTGACAAAAAGTGCAGGGAAGGGGATCCAGAGCCCAGTGTGGTCTTTGGCTGCAGAACAGTGCTACTGAAGCTGTACTTTTTTGGAAGGAGAGTCAGTTTTGATGTGCTTATGGTTGACCAGAATTGGAGACCATGAAGGGTACCCATGGCATCTCAGTGACTGCGCCTGTGCAGACTCTGAAATACAGTTCTTCATGCCCTGCTGATTTAAGTCATGGTTTTGCATATGCAGATCTTGCCCTCTTCTTTGGAAGGGTTCTGGAATTCAGCAGGTTTCATTGCAGTTTTTGGTTTTGCTGTAAGCAGGCACCAGACCTCCTTTTCTACCGGCTTGTCTTGCGTGTTCCTCCATCTCAAAACATTTAATGGCTCCACTGCTGTTGCATTGGTTGTATCGGTACACGTCTTCTATTTGCTGAATTCTGCTTTGTCCTGCTGTGAGCATGTTTTGTGATAGGCTGTGGATTTGATAAAGTCAGGCCCCTCTGATATTTCAGCGTCTGTTGGACATAGGTGTGAAATATTAATTGATCATGGGAGTTTTTCAGTTGCAGTAAACTGAAGTGTATACCCTGGATCAATAAATTACTTAGTTGTAACATTTTGTCCTGCCTAAAATTTCTCTGAAAAAAGCAGTCCAAGTAGTGTTTGGGAGCAGCAACAGGATCTCCCAGTCCCAAGGAATTTTTGTAAGGAAATCTGTGTTGCTGTTTTCCTTAGCTCCTAGTGGATGTTGAATTCAGTCTGGAACATTTTTAGCAAAGTATGAGTGTTTATTTTACACTAGCTGCACACAGTTCTTTGCCTTTCTTGTTTACCTAAATGAAGTCTGAAGTTGGTCTCAAGTATCTCTTCTAGCTGTCGTGAGGGGGAGCAGGGCAAAGGGATGTAGCACAAGGAGGTAGATCATCAAACTGTATATGGATGTTGAGGTGGACTCCTGTAGTCAGTGGAGATCTGTTTGGCTCTGTAGACTGTGGGGCATGATTTATAAAATCTTCAAAACAGATATATAAAACAGAGTTGGTGAGCTACAGTCTAGAAGTGTCTTTATCTTTCCCAGGGCTATAAAGGGAGCATAGAGTGTGACTACCTCAAGTGCAGTTTTTTACAGAAGAGATTTATATATTTCCCTGAAATAAAGCCAAATTTAGTAGTTACTCATGTGATATAATATAAATGACTGAAAGGTGAAATGGGCTTCTGTGAAAAAACAGATTTAATAGATTGCTGCAGCAAAACTCAGTTCTGAAATGGTATTGCCACTGAAGATAATGAAGGGATGTTAAGGGATAAATATACGTTATGTGACAATGTCCAAAACAAAAAATTAAAAAAAATAAAATCATCACAAGACATTCCTAGTAACTAATGTACAGGCAGAGCTGTCTGAGTTGTAGCAGATGTGTGAGAGAAGTGTCTCTTCACAGTTGCTGCTGAGAGTTTTATTTCAGAGCTTGGGCAGCATCTTCAACAGGCTTTCCTGCTCTGATTCTCCTCCTGGGACAGCTTGGTTTTCTCCTGCACTAAGGAAGAATTGCCACCAGCCTGACCAGGGTGCCCAGTGCCCCAGATATTAAAGAGAACGGGTGCAGTGGCTTTCTGCTGGCTCGGCTGCTGTGCCCTTCCCAGAAACTACCCCGGTGCTGCATATGGCTTGTCTCCGTCTTTCTTGGAGGTTGTTTTACATGGTATAAATGAACGTAATTGTTTTGCCATGACCATTTATTTGCAGGGGAAAAGGTGACTCCAAGAATTTGGTGTTTGTCCTGAGATGGGTGAAAGCTGCAGAAAAGCAGAGCGGACAAATGAATCCAAACCCAGCAGAATCGATGACGTACCCATTTATTTTTTGTTATTTTATTTTAGTGCTGTCTTAAAACTGGGAAGTCATTTTTTGCTTGGAAAGGGGTTTGTGGGTTTTTTTGGCAGTGGTTTTGGTCTAGACGTGGGATACACACAACCTGTTTCAGCAATGTGTATGGTGCCTATAGCTGCCTTTTTTTCCCCTCCGACTTCCTTTTTCCCCCCTCGCTTCCAGTCTCCTTTCATATTTACTTCCTAACTTGTCCTGCCGCTTTTCTGTGCATCTCTACAAGTACTTCCTTCTGCACTCAAGAAGGAATCCTGGGATTGTCCTGAGCGTTTATTGCCAAGGTCTGCCTACGTTCCTCATAAAGAAGAAAGAATGTTTGGAAGGTGCTTTTGCGTCACATTTAGCTGGCCTGTCCTTAAACCGGGAATGCTGCGAGAGGCGTGCGCGTTCTTGTTGTAAGCATCGATGGGAAGTGGACGTTTCCTAACAGAGAAATACATTGGTGCTGGATAAAAGGAGACAAATATGTCTAGTCCTAAAGAAATGTTACGCATGTGGAAGGCAGTGCAGGTCTTGTGCAAGAGGAAGGATGTAGGATTCGGTCTTTTGAATCCACTGAGCCGCTGGCCATTTACGTTAAAGCTGCTGCAGGAGGGAGGGAGTTAGTATCTATTATGCACACTGGCAAAGTTTTATTGTGTCTCCTTTTAACTATTTCCTTAAGGACACACGCACCTCTGGCTCCAGTATGTACCTGGCAAGTTTCCTGCGATGCATACCAAATGCTACAGTAGTAAAAATAGTGCCAGCTCAGTTTTATATGAATGAGAGAGAACAAAGTAACTTTTTATTCAAATTGCTTAAGTTCCCGCTGTTGTATGAGGAGAAGGAACCGCACTCTGCCCAGCCCTGTGCGCAATGATCTTTTCCATTTAAATCTGGTTTTCAGAGTGCTGAAACAGAGCAGAGCAATCTGTTCAGTATTGTTTCTAATGTATATAAAAGAAGCATTAAACCAAAGCAAGAGCATTTATATACATATAAAATACAAATTTAAAAAATGTTATTTTCAGTCCTGTTAAACGTCCTCTGTACTGTGAATTTTATCTATTGATAGAAAGTTTTATTTCTGTCTTTTACTTGTGACACTGTAAAAAGATTTTAGGAGAATGTTTTGGATCATGTTCTATTTGATTGTTACAAAAAACTGTTTGTTTTGTCTCCACACTATTATTGATACTGGAGCTTAAAAAAATAACAACAACTTGGCCTTCCTTTCCTTTGCCAGCAGCTACTGCTTGACTTTTCAGTAGCAAGGAAGAATTTTTTTTTTTTCCTCCTCTGTTGTGTTGTGAAGTTGTATTGGCAATTAAGCAGTGCATTTGGAAAGCAGATGGATCATTACACACCAGTCAGCTCCTAACTGACTTTAATCAGTTGTTCTTTAGCTCCCTAAAGACATTGTGTTATATATTTTCATCATCTTTTTTAAGCTTTGGAGTGATAAGCAGCTTGTTCTTAAGGTTAGCTATGAAAGACTGAATAGGATCTGATCTCTACTTGCTGCCATTTTGACTGATGCATAGTAATAATTTTGTTCCCAAGGGTTTTTTTCGAAATACGGATCAGACAAAATATTTTGCAGACAGCCCTATGGCACTTCCCAGCAACATTATTTTAAGCAAAATGCGTGTTCTGATAGCATTACATATTTTGTAGTTGCCCTTCTGGACCTGTCTTTGTCGAGGTTTTATTTTAAATCCTAATGATTAATCACAGAGGCAGTCTGAGTTCTTGGGATTTTTACATATTGCAAAGGCAGATTAGATTGTGAAATAGACTGTAGACTATGGACTTGCTTACTGAAATATTTAAGGTTTTACAAATCTGGTTTTTTGCCTTTAAATATTGGCTCGATGCCTGTTACACTGTGTTCACTCAAAAACACAGCTATAAATAATTATGTAGGGAATTCATTATTCTTCTACTTTCCTCTGAGGATGATTGCCTAGCTGTGCAATTACCTATTGAATTTTATGAATGGTAAAACTGAGATTTGCACTAAAAAAAATGATTTGAAAATATTGACTTAGTTTTGTTCATAAACATGCCTCTTAATCTTGAGTTCACCAGAGAACTGGGCCATGTCAGAAATGTATTCATCTTCTTTTAATTGCAGGGGGGGTGGGTGGGNATTTTCTGTTTTTTTTCCTTTTCATGAGGGGAAGAGCTTATGTATTCCGTTCATACATGCAGCCTGCCAGTGAGGTGATGCACTTACAGGCTGAGCCGTGAAGAGCTGGTGCAGAGTGGAGACAGGTATTAGCTTTGGTCTTGGTGCCCAGGACTAGCAATCTTATGCAGAAAACCTGCCTGTACTTTCTCTGCTAAGACTATTCCTGCTTCTTGAAGACTATGTGTGAGCACAATTGTGACTAGCAAGAAAATCTAAATAAATAATTAAAAAAAAAGCGCGCTCATTTGCAATTTAATATATTCTTACATTCTTTGTGTGACTCTAATTATTTGGCTTGTAGAGAAAAAAGGAGCTTTTCAGACTTGCCTTTAGCTTTTACATATAACACAACGAGGTATGTCAGAAATTTTTAGAGGTATTGTGCAAACACTGAATGTAATACATGAAAATGTATACCTACTGCTTGACTTAATTTTCTCATCTTTTATTTCTGATGCTAATGTCTGGGCATATTTTGTTAGGTTTAGGTTTTTTCTGGTCTGATTCTGCTGATTTCACTAAAAGCCACAGCAGTGATACTTGTGGCCGGTGCTTGCTATTGTGGTTGCATTGAAGTCTTACGCAAGTGCTACGTACTAGAACATCTGCTTATTTGAAACACATTGAAACTGTTATTTTGTGGGGTTTTTAATTTGGTGGAATTGTGGCATCCTGTGTTTTTCACTGTGAATTACAAGTTTTTGAAGGAAATGTATTGCACTTGGATAAAGCCACCTTACGCTGAGGTGGGTAGATGGAGTATGCCGTCTGTACTGCCGTGTTCTTCTGGCGCTAGCCGGAGCCGCCAAACTGCGGTTAAGCCAGCGGGTGACCTTAAATCATGGGCAGGCAATGTAGTTTTGGGTGATGTGCTGTTCGTATCAAGCAATGTCAGTTGGTTTTTAGTCAAATCCAGTGAGTCTGTATTTGTTATGATACAAAATTAGATGTCTCTAGGAGTAGTACTAGTATAGGAAAGCGACTGTTTTTTATGTATTTTTTGTTGCGTGAAGTATACCGAGTTCACCGCGGAAGAGTGGGTGAAGCACTTAGAGCAGTGTAGGGATTCATAAGAATATGTCAGTTCAGCTGTTGGTGTAGAGTTTCATTCATGGCTGATATCTCAGTTCCTCAGTGGTCGTAAATTTAGTTAGATGGCGAGTAGGAGGAGGACAGCTTTTAGAAGAGGTCTGGATTGGGAGTGTGTGGCTGGAGGAAGGAAGGGTGGAGGGAGGAGTAAGGGACTTTCCCTCTGGTTGCAGTTGTGGAGCTGCACTTTGGGCTCTGTAGATATGGGAAAATTGCATTAGGCTCATTGAGCTATAGATTTCCTCGGCTGTAGTAAGGGTTTGAAAAGTCTCCTTTTTTGGCCTGGAGAGAATAGAACAGATGCCCCTATAAAGCATGGGATTTTGGCACGCATGACTGGAGGGGAGATGGCTGAGAAAAACCCAGCGGAAAGGAAGTTCATTTGCGGACTTCAATTCTTTCATGGGCTCTTTTTTGCCTCAAATGGTTTCTAAGAATAGAAATCAAAACGCTGCCATGTGTTTAAAAAAAACCACATACCCTCTAACCAAAACAAACCAGCAAAACATCATAAAGCTCTTCTTACACGTCTGTTTACTCTTCTTGTAGCAGGGTGTGAGAAAATTACGGGGGGGAACAACTGAATATAATGCTTTATTAAAAACTGAAGGATAGGAGCCCTCTTTATAGCCTTGAATGGGCGTGTATGTTTGATGTTACTTTGCATTCAGCTGCAGTCAACACATCCTTTTCCATGCAGCAGTGGAAATTTTGAAGATGGGGCTCGTATCTGATGGCTGCTGAGATGATTGCCAGTGTTGCTTGTGAGCTTGCTAAGATGATGGGTGGGTGTTGCGAGAGGCCTCACAGGAGGACATATGTGGCCTCCTGTGAGAAGACGGGGGGAGATGCGAGCCCTGAGGTGGGAGGTGGTATCCCTGCTGGTGGCAGCTGTTGGATCTTCTCCGTTGGCCTTCCCATTGCTGCTGTCTCGTGTGCCTCCTGGTCACGCGCTTCTCCTCTGGGTCTGTCAGGGAGAGGAGGAATGGGGCTTTCCAGCTGCTCAGGAACTTCCACAGCCTGCACTCAAGTTTGGCAGCCTCAGGTGCGTCCCTTTGTAGCAGGGCGTTCGAAGGGCGCGACAGGACTTGTGCATCCCTGAGCCACGTGGGATTTCTGCAGGAGACGGGGCTCCCTCCATGCGGAGGAGGAGGAGGCAAGGTCTCAGCTGCTCAGGCAGTCAGAGATGTGAGGGGTTTTTAAGCAGCTAGGCAAAGTGATGGAGGTAAAGCATAATCTTTACAACTTTGCTAAAAAAAAAAAACAAAAACAGTTGAAGACTCTTTCATCATAGCGCGTTGCATAGGGAATGAGCAGAAAGGCTTAAGCCTAACTGTTTTTAGGCTTTCTCTTTGGCCAAATAACCTCGCGACTGGTGATTGCTCTCTGGCAGTCTCTGTCTTGCAGTTCCATTGCTAGTCAGAGTGTGCTTTGCACGAGCTGAACCTCTCAAAGCTCTGCCGAGAACATCCTTGCCTGTATTTGCCGGTCTTTCAAGTGGGATATAGCCCATGTTCCAAGAAAAAAAAAAACAAAAACCTACACAGTTGTAAACAGTTAAGATCAAAATTAGGAATAGGACTGAATGAGAATCAAGTGTTTTGTTTTATTTTGTCCCCTGCTTCTCCCGAGAAATTCACTGTGGTTTCTGGTTCTCGTGCGCAGCATTGTCTTACTCAAAATAATAATTTTGAACATTGTGGTGAGATGCAAGGTTTATTATATGCTATCATAGATGTCTTCTAGTTACAGGGAGCACAGACATGCAAAGTATCTGCAATGGGACAAGCAGTCCGATTCATATATTTAATTATAGCTAATGCAAAACCTGTCAAAAATAATTGATGAAGATAAGTGCAGTATTTTCACAAATTTTTCTTACAGGCCTATTTAGTTGGAATCGATTTGGTTTAGGTTAGGGGTTTTTTAATTTATTAGTTTTTAAATGGAGTAGTCCATCGGAAATTTTTTTTCAACAAGGTCTTAAACTATGGGCATTTTTTTAGAAATAAGATGTTTTAAGTCACTTGCAAAATTCAAGTTGATAATCATATGGAAATGCACCATCAGCATAGCTGCTGACTTAGTTCCTTTTACGGGAAAGTAAGTCTGAAGTGATTTTTGTCATTTTAAATATTGCATTGATTTTCAGGGCTTGCATTTATGCTGTATGGTTTTGATTGGGAACGAATGCCGAACACAAGGGAACAGTTTGGTCCTCTGTAAAGCAAATGTCATCTTCTGCTCCAAAATGCAAGCAGTTTCAAGGAAAAATAACTGCCGGTTGGCAGATGTGCAGCAAGCTGCTTCAGTTTCTCTCCGCCGTGGAGCCGGGCTGCTCCGAGTTGCTGGCAGGGCTCAGGGAGTAAAGAAAGATACTTTGCAATTAGCCAGAGGGATCTACTGAATCTTTTCTCTTTCAGGATACCTGCTCAAACTCAGGAGTGTTTGGTTTCGTACCTCACTGAGTAGGTATGTTGTAACACATCCAAGTGCCATTTCTGTCCAATTAGTCATGAAGTTGCCGGTTTTATGGGCAGTTGCAGTAGAGAGCTGGCTTCTCCTGGGCTATGTATTTAGACAATACTTCCAACACTAATTATCTTCCTGTAAATTTGAATGTTGCTTTTTTTTCATGTGATCTCACTCAGACTTTCCTTTGCTGGAATATCAGGTTCATTGAAAAGTTTAGTGCTCCACTACTTCTAAAATTCATTGTAAATCTCCTGAGGAATTTACAATATAGCTTTCTTCTGGGTATTGAATTGGGGAGTGACATCCATGTGAGCACAATTAGCGTGCTGTTTTTTCGCTGATGGTCACATAATATTTTAGTTCCCAAATATGTCTGGCCTGAAAAATAGTAGGACCTGAAGCAGTCCTAGGTGTATGGAAAACGGGAAAGCTATCCTTCCTTAAAATCTGATATTGTAGAATATCTGAATTCTTCCACCTCTGCCAAAGGAGGTTATGAATAATCCTGTTGAGATGCAGAGCATTAATTCTAAGCTCCCCATAAACCTGTAGTCTCCTGTATGGTAAATGATTGTCATCAGATGGTTTACTCATAGGATAATCAAGTCTTGGGTAGGAAAGAGAAAGAGTGGGGAGCTGAAAGAGAGGAGGATGGGTAAAGTGAAAACGGGAGAAATAGATCTATATATGCCTTTGATATCTTTCCTCCTCTTGTCTCCAGTGGTATTTTTGAGTTTTCAGCTGTTATGCAGATTGAACCAGAAAATATTTCTGAAGTCTGGAAAGGCTGTAACAGGATGAAAACTAGACTTCTGCTTTTATGCCGAATTAGCTTGAGACGCTGTGTCTTTTATGTTAGAAGTACAGCTTTAAACCATGGTTGATCAAGGTCTGCTTATCAGATTCTGCTTCTGGAGGGACTGAGCTGAAGGCAGGCGCCAATATTCCTGTAGAAACAGTGAAGTATGAATAGCTGGGTTTATTTTTCCTACAAACTACGAAAATTATAGTATATATTCAGTAATCTCCCCTTACTACTTTTCTAAAAACATGTTATTGCATGCGTAGCTCTCTGAAAAATAAATCATTCTTTGTCTACCTTCTTTGACCTTATTTACTTTTTAGGAATTCTTTTGAAAACAGTAATGTGTCAAGGAAATGTTTGCTTATAATAAGACAAATTTAAAGATTACTTCAGCCGTGTCCTTGAAATAATTGCAGAGGAAATTGCCAGAGTTAGTAATACGAGTATAATCAGAAGTCAGTTGGTTTTACACATCTCTTTCCAACATTAGCTACAATTTATCCATCATCTGCCATTCATACTGAAATGGAAATAAGATGCTTTCCTAAGCTGCTTGTGTTGTTAAAGAACGTGATAAAATAATAAGTTAAAATAAAATTTCCTGTGCTTAGGAGAAATATTGTTTGCCTAAACTCCATCAGCAGTTTGGAGATATGAAAGAGTAAAATTTGCAAAATCTTCACGTTCCTGTTATTATCTGAGAAAAGTGCACAATATTTAAAATGCTGTTACAGACACGACAAAGAAATGAAAGCACATTAATAGATTTCACCAACTATGCTGTTACTGTACTTTGAAATCTGAATGTAGAAAATGAGTCAACACCTTATGTAATAAATAAGTGTGGTGATAACGTGTGGTGTTGAGATAAAGCCTCCGAATGAGATGACACAGCCAAGTGGAAGAGAGACAGCATGGGTTTGAGCCCTAAGAAGCAGTGATTCATTGGAGATAGTCTGGAAGAATTGGCAGTGCTGTGCACTTTTTTTATGGAAACAACTTAACTCTGGAAGGTTTAAGATTTTTCTAATCTTACTTAATTGCTCATAAACAAGAGCTACTTAGACCAATACTTAAAACTTTTTGCACAGTGTTCAGCTTATGTGTGATATTTATTTATTGTAGAAAGACTGCATGCAATTTAGAATAACTTGAATTTGCATTGTTAGGTAAAATATCACCGAACGTTTTGAAGCGAGAAACTGCTCGAAGGTTATAATGCTCTGTCAGCAGTTTTGCAGAAAAATTTGGGATTGCCTCCCATAGGTAGTGTTTGAACTCCAAGAACACCTATACACATTAGCAGTATGCAGTTTTTATTGGAACCACCACTTCTATCTGTGTTTAATTTTTAAAGTGCACGCTTTGCCCTTCTCTCAGCAGTGCAGCCCTGGCTCGCTGTGGCGGTCGGAGCCAGTCACTGCCGGCGTGCCCTTGTGAGAGCGGGTGTGCAAAGGGCTGGTGCCAACCAGTCAGCCACGGATTAGGTCCTTCTCCCTTCCTCTACTCCGAGGCGAATCCGCTAATACTGATTTTATGATGCTCTGATGCCTCTCTCTCTTTGCATCTGTTCCCTAAAATCTGTAATTAAACTAGCTAGGTGATTTATTAATGCTGTATTAAAACTTATGTATTGGAAGTTTTCTGTTTGCCACAAAACATGCTCTTTCTTAAACCTGGGTGACTAATTCTAAATCTCTTGGGCTCAGATGCAGGCAAGGGAGCAGTGCTAGTGAGTGGAAACTGTGCGGGGGGGAGCTCCACACGTTCAGACAATGTGTGATCGCCAGGTCCTTGTCAAAATTTGGGGTTCATACAGGCGCGTGTCCAGGGTTCTCACCGAGAGATGCAGAGGATCTGCTCTGCACTTTGAGGTATGTAATTCCCACGTGCACTAAACTGGAACTTGTAATGAAAAGTGTTACCCTCGGGTCCAGGTCTACAAACTCCTTCTGCATGAACCAGCAGGTCTTGTTAGGTGGCTACCTGTGAAGGAGATTAATTTAGAGGAGTAGTCCAGTGTAAGATAAGACTTCTTTTTTTT
>VXBL01002748.1:440067-599646 GCA_013400195.1 Aramus guarauna | reverse complement strand
TTTTTTTTTTTACTTACAAGCTGTATGATTATATAGTGATATTTCTAGTATTGAGATTTGTCTTTGTGTTTCTTCAGATACGAAAAGTCTTTCAGGCTGGATTTATATAGCACCTTTTGTTCCAAATATCTTGCACGTCCTTTAAAAAAAAAAGAAAAAGCAGTGTATTATTACCCAGATGATTAAAATGTGAATTAAATATCCTTTGATATTGAAGCAGCTTTGGTTGAAGCAATAGGCACCTACCATATGTTTGGGAGCAAGGAAAATTGCAAGAGGAATGAGGAGGAGTCAAACATGGGGGAAGCATGGGCTCTCGTGCCATTTCTTTGGTGTCCTACAAGCGTGGGACCAGCTCTGTGGAGAGCAAGTTGCGGATGGGTGTCCAAGCAAAGAAAACGTATGCTGCATGTTGTTTTCTTCAGCCTGAAAAGCCAACAGGACTGTTTCGTTCATAGCCTGTATCAGCATACGTGCGAGGCGTGTGTGTGTCGGGCTGTGGTGTCCGCTCAGGGAGCGAGGGGGCTCTTCTACTAGTGATCCTGGTAATTGTGTTAAATGAGCAAGGAGGGAGGGAAAGATACGAAGTGCTTGAACAGCTGACAGAAGCATTCAGTATTTAATGTTCTTATCTGCCCAGAAATTTAAGGATTAAAGAGGCACGATTTGTTACAGCCATTTTTCCCTCTTGGAATTGTCATCTGGGCTTTAGAGTAATGGATTATTTTGAGGAGGAAAAAAATGCCTCGAAGACACAACTCACTGCCCTCACAAATGACTTTATATCTTTTTTTCCATGTATGTTTGAATTATTTATATCGGAGATTCTGAAATAGTGCCTTGGTACAAAAGCTGTAGGAGAGTATTGCAAAGGCCGCAAGCTTTTGTATTCATCAGTGTGAGTTTCCCAGATCTTGATGAAATGCAGACTTAATAGCCACAAATGAGCATTGCTGTGTCTCGGAGGAAGAGCTCGTACCCCCTTGAAGCAGAAGCAGTGATGCCACGCAGCAACCGGTGTCACAGTTCTGCATGGGCTGTGAGCAGCTGTCCTGTTAAACGGAGCGGATGTAAAGGCAGCAGTTTGCAAACTATTACTTTCTACTGTTCATCTCTCTTTCTGAGGCCTGTTTCATTTTATAATGTTTTAGGCTGTTGGTATTTGATTTTTGTCCTGTGGCTTAAAATCTAGCTACTACGTGAAGAACAGTAGTTAGTGCAAGAAGAGTCTGTCATTCACTGAAGAAAATCTAAAATTTTATGCATGAAAAAATATTTTTAATTAATGAATAAATATATATTTATTCAAAAGTAGAGGAAAAAATACTGTTTTATCTGGCAGTGCTCTCCAGCAGTTCTACATGAAGCTCTACATGTTGCCCCACAGTTGCTGCTCTCCAGGTCGTCCCCCAACCATACCGTGTTGTGTTGTCCATCTGTTTCTGTAGTTGACAACATACAGCTATTCACAGAATATTGATCAAATTAATGATATTGTGTGTTTTTTTCCCTATAAATAAACTTAGTATATCTTTAATTCTGGAGACATGGTTTTTCCTGCTTTTTAGACAAATCTTATGCTAGTTCTTTTGTTGTATTCAGCCTGTGGGATCATCTGGACTTTCCACTCCTATCTAAAGATGCTAGCTGTTGTGGTAGACTACTAAAGGCTACCACTACTTTGTAAAGGTGATTGATAAACATATTTTATTTTTATTCTTACTTTTGTGGAGGTTTTAGATACACAGACAATCTCTAGTCATGATGCTTTTCAATTTATGGTTTGTTTTTACTTAAGGATAAAAGAAACCAAATTCTGTAAGAAAGTAAAATGTTCTCTTGGCTGAGATCAAGATGTATTCTATCTAATATATTATGCAGCTTTGTTTATGTGCTTTGTTTTCTAAATTGTATGTGGTTGTTTCCAAAAGTAAGCAAAATTGGATGTGAATTGGAATACAATTAAAAAAGGATGAGGAGTTTTAAGTTTTCTTGATAATGTCAAAAGTTAACATAATACGTATCTGTTTCTACATATGGAAAGAATCACCAAAAATATGTTTTGATGCTATTACTATTTATGAGACCAGGTGGCATTTTTTCTTGGTCCTTGCAGATTAAAAAAAAAAAAAAAAGAAATATCCTAGTTTTTCCATTTTTCTGATACAGATTCTGAGATATTTAACTCTTTGTACAATTTCTGAGAGGCAGTGAGACGTGCATATTGTCCTGAAGAAATAATCATGGACTGACTAAAATTTAACCCATGTTAGCTTGTTGTTTTATTTGCGTGTTAAGTAATTAAAAAAAAAATAGTATTTTGTTTTACTATCTGTTAGTCTACGTGCATTGTTTAATAAGCTACTAGATACTTCCTCTTCTGATTAATCTTACAGGAAAATATTTGGGCACTATTAGCAATATTACTAATAACTGATAGTGCTGACTCTATTAAGTTGCCAAAATACTTGTATGACGAGAGCTCATTTGTGTAACTTAAGTTTTTTATACATATGCTTTCAGCTTAAGAGACGTGGCAAAAAGGGACTTTTTTTTTTTTCCTAAAGAGTCAAATGATATCTGTTTTTATTGCGATTCTGGTAGGTCAGAAAAATGGTAATTAAATACAACCAATTGATTAAAGTGACCAGCTCTTGCCCTTTGCCTTTTCTATTTGCCCTTTTCCTCCTTCTTTTCTGATATTACATATTTGGTCACGTACTTTCAACAGGTGATCCCCTTGGCAGAAGCTTTCATTGTCTTCTACTTAAGCTGGATATATCTAATTAGCAAATTCCTGTTATAGCATCTTATGTTTGATGTAACACTAAGTTGAACACCAGCTGGGTAACTCTTCTTCATGTTACTTGTGTTCGAGCCTGAGAGCTCCAACACTGTTGCGGGTCCCGTCACACTGGACAGAGTTTGGTATGAAGTGTTTCACAGAACCATAGAATAGTTTGGCTTGGAAGGGACCTTTACAGGTCATCTAGTCCAACCCCCCTGGATGCAGGGACATCTTCAACTAGATCAGGCTATTCAGAGCCTCATCCAATCTGACCTTGAATGTTTCCAGGGATGGGAAACCTCTCTGGGAAACCTGTTCCAGTGTTTCACCACCCTCACAGTAAAAAATTTCTTACTTACATCTAGTCTGAGATCTAGTTTCCTTCCCATCTGCTCTCTGTGCTCTTGTGGATACTTGCACGTTGGAAGAAGTTTGTTCCCAGTTCTGTTCCTGGCCCCATTTTGGGGTTACTTTGAACTCTGGGGCTGGTTACTCGAATCTTTAAAAAGATGCCTTTGAGCACACAGGCATCAATGAGCTGAAGCTCGGTAATCCTGAATCATTTGCATCAGTTACGGCTCTGTCTCACCACTGCAATGCCTAGAGCTCTCTTCTCATAGGACCCACTGTGCTATTTTTCACCCATAAGTCACTTTAAAAATAATTCTTTCAAGTAAAATGAAATCTCATCTTTAATAGATACAGCTCATCACCAGAGTAAAAAATTGCTTAGAGTAAGTATTTTAAAATATGACCATTTTAAAACAAATGTGTTTCTTGTTTTATTTACTTGCTGTGAGCCGGGTTCAGGTGTCTGTAATCTTTCCCTGGCAGAGCTGATGCTATCGTTACCTGGGCGCTTCTGCAAGGAGCGCTCGTCCTGCCTCCGCACCAGGGTGAGCGATGGAGTCGGTTCTTGGAGACGAGACACAGGGCCCAACGCCTGACAGTCTGCAGGAGTCAAATATTTCAGACTTTGCAGAGGACACGCTAAGTCTTAGACCCAAGGATGAGCTGGAAACAATTCCTGTGGAAGAAATTCAAGGCCTTAAACCTGAAGACTTGCAGGAATCTGCTCCTGCTGAGGCAACGCAGGACACTAAACCTGAGACTGGGCAGGTACAACAAAGGGATGCTATAGGTTAAAGGTTTGGGATGGTTTTACAGTTACAGTAATTAGCAATTTATTATATTTCTTAGCAATTACAAACTTACAGTTGTCTCAGTTACACTTGAGAAGGCTTGCTTGGGTTTCACACATTCAGCCTTTCTGTAGAGGTAGGATCTGTGAAGCCCCAGCAAGGTGTGCGGCACAGGGCTGTTCGGCGTGTGCCGTGCAAACCTGTTTGCCGTAGCTGGGCAGAAGGGGTTTCCATATGCTACTCGCATCTTTGGGTGGATTGAGTGGAACGAGAGTATTTGCTGTGAGCTGACCTACATAGCTAACTTATAGGTATGATGCTGGGCACTGTCCATAGTGGATAAATTGAAGCTGTCCTCATATGAGGTGAGCTTTTGTGCACAATTTGCAATTACTGGCCTCTGTTTGGAGTGAGGCTAAAAATACAATTTTCTATCTGCAATAGCCGCTGCTTTCTTTGTGGTATTGTGTTTGTTTGCAGAAAATTGCACTCCACAGTGCCATCACGCAGCTCAAGGACATACATGCATATTGGGGCCTTCAAGTAGAGCAGATGTAAAGTAACCTTTCTACATTGGAACGAACTTAAAATCTTTTTCAGTGTTGTTCCTAACAAGGGAAAAATAAGGTGTTGGGAATGAGAGACAGACTTTGATGAACAGTCCTGGTGGTCTGATCCTTCACTGCAGCCTAAGTCCTTGCTTTTCCATGTTGCAGGAAGCAGACATGTCCTAAACAAAGGACTGTGTTCTTGCCCCCAAATCTTCTCCTCTTAATGTCTCTCTGGAAAGTTTTCCCATTTGCGTGAACTGTTCAGCACTCACTGCAGCACGCAGCTGGAACATCTGCTGCTGCTGCAGGTGAGTGTCCTACCCAGCAGGCTAGCAGGTCCGTGTCTTTTCCTCCGAGTCGGTAGTCCACATCTACCAGAAGTCGGATCTCAGCCTGGCTATCTACATCCTGCACACATGTCTTTCTCTTCCCTGAATACTTGTTTTGTGATGAGTGTTTTGGGTTGTTTTTTTTAAATTGAAATTTTCACTAGAAGTCCTATCCTGAACTTGAGAAGTCTGTTCCAAAGAAACTTTTGTTAAAAATAGCATATTGTTACAAAAAATCTGCACTGACAGATTGACTGCTTTTATCTACAGTGTCATTCTTTTGAAAAACTCTTAATCAAGAAATGTTAGGAAGACTTCCTTGTCAGAATGAAAAGATGACTGTTGTTTCTGGATGAAAGAATACTTAATAATACAACAAGAAAATTAACAAGTGTCTGACATTATATCAGTTGAGGAATCTGAAAATGTTTTTTACAGAATGCCTTGACTCTCTGTCAGAAAAGTCTTCTGATGTTGAGAGGGTTTTTACTTTTTCTTTTCGAGGGTTTGTCTCAGCTTCAGAGAGAAGGGTCAGAGTGGGGTGGTAATCCCACTTAATCAATGTGAAATGAAAAAACTCAGTTCAGTACGAAAATTTTGAAGGATAAATGCTGCTGAAACAGGGCTTTCTTTCTACTTCTAAAAAATATTCCTTGGTATGAGCAGACTTCACTCTAAATCTTAGCCTTTAATCTTTGTCCTATTTGTCACGTACCTTGATCATTTACTAAATGAGAATATTAGCCCATTAGTAAGTGTGAGGGAATTCCGTAAGTTCCACTTTAACAGTGCATCTTTTTATCCAGGTAATATTTCTATAAAGCATTAGTAATGAAATGTGACAATATTTGGCTATTATTATAACAGCCATCTAGTTTTGCTCTTGCTTACATTAGTTGCTCACCCTACCAAACATTTTGAGCAATTTTGCAATTTTCACCCAAATTCTCCTGCAGTAACCCACAGAAGCACATGTGCCATAGTTAGAGCTCTGGTTGTGGTATGACACATACCACATGCTGCCACATGTTTGCACTTAGCATTGCTGAATGTAAGAGTGGACTTGATTAATGAGCAATCGTGATCCTATTACATGTGTCCCACATTCTTCAGGCTGGTTTGTAAAGCTGAATTGACAGGAAATCGGCCGCGATGCGTGTCTTCAAGTATTTGAGTCAGGAAAGGACAAGGGCTATTTTCAAAACCTTGTGATTTAATCTTGGCATAGTTTATTGCTTTGCTCTGATGCTGCTGAACATACAGTTTCGGAACATAGAAATACAGCTCCGTGAAAGCACTCACTTTGGCATAGCCAGCCCTCCTTTTTTCTTTGTTTAGTAGCTGGGAACAGTTCTTGCTGTTTAGTTCTGTAATGTTTCCCGAGTTCTTTTTGCTGTTGCTGACTGTGTGTGCAGGACCTCATACGTTATGGGGTTGTATGTGTACGTGGCCCCTTTCAAAATGAAACTATTAATCATGTTGATAAAGTTGCAAAAATCTTGGCAGATGTACAGGAGTTCTTTGCTTATATTCAGAAGCTCTTTTTATTGTTTTTAAAATTCATCTAAAGTACATCCCAATGTTTCTTTAAACTCTCCAGTGAACATTTTATTTAGCTAAAAAAAGGAATTCATTAGAAAATATGTTCTCTCTTAGGAATTTTCTTAGTCTTAATACTCTGAACTAGATATAAGTAAGTTTAGAAGTGATTTCCATTAGTGTTTTGATGTGAGGTAAATAAAAGTGAAGAGCCATTTATAAAAAAGTAAATGCTATTGTTAGTAATGATACAAAATGCTCAATCTATGCTTTTAAAAATATTTCTGCCTTTTTAGGAATGTCAAGAGGCAAACTTTCAGTGTATTCTGGAAACTAAGTACTTGCATTATATAATGATGTGTGTGTAGTTCTTGAACTTTTAAAATAATGTTTAGTTTATGAACTTTTCAACTTGACATACAGCAGATTCTGCCTGGTGACAGAAAGTAAACAGAAGTTACAACCTGCAGTTTCATTAGATGCCTGGACTAAATACAGTTTGTTTTCTTACACATCAGTACGAATGCCATTCATTCCCCAGCCTTTATATTCAGGGACTTCTAATAGANCTCTCCTTCTTTTCTGGCATCATTTTGTAATGATTCAGATATTCCACTATTATTCTCTCTTTAAAGTGAAAGTAGTAGAAGAAATGCCAGTCTAATGGACTAGGAAATTCTGGTTTCTTAACTCTAGAACCAACCCAGGATAGGCAGTAGTCAGAGCAGCAGCATCAAACAGGTGAGAAAGCCAACATTTCTCATCAATCTTAGCCTACGAATGAGTCCTGAGTGGCAAATGGCTGCCCCTAATAACGGGAAAAGCACGTCCTGTTGCAGGAGCCCGGACTGAACTGGGAGCAGGAGATTGTTTCCTATAAAGGCTGCATTTGTCCCTGTTAAGTGTGTGTGTGCTTACATAAGAACAAGTGAAATGCTTAGCCAAGTATTTGGATTTCTGGGTAACCCAAAAGGGATGGGAGCCTTCCCTGACTGGATCAGCCACGGCACTGTTCTCTATTGGGCTGCTGCTGGTTCAGCATTCCTCTCAAGGTGTTACTCTGCACCACCCCGATTGTGGTTTCCCATTCTGCACTGCTTGCCCTGCTCCCTTTCTCAATGAGAATAACTTCACTGGTTGCTCCAAGTTAGTCTAACAGGTCTCGCATCAAGAAGCTAATAGTTTGCCTCAGACTGGCTCCTTGGTATAACATACACATTCGTACCACTCGTGCCTTCTGGCGGTGCTTTCTTCGGATGCAAACAGAAAGCAACCCTAAAAGGACCTGGAGTCTGCAACGCTGGCTCATTCCCAACATTTGTTACATCATGCCTTCTTCGGGGAGCACAGTTGCGTGTCATCTTTGCATATGTTCAGAGTACGTTAGAATGAGTGGATGTTTTTCTTTTGCAAAAAATATGCAGCTCTTGATTCTTTTTGTGATCAAGAGCAATTTAGATTGATAATATGCTTGGAGGAAGAAAAAAAAAAATGTAGTGATGGATATCCTGCATTTGAAGCAACTCAATTTCTGTTCTCTATCCTCAATAGCACCTTCTTTTTCAGAATTTACAATGTCCACGGTGATGCCTTGCTTCCCTTAAGGGGAGTCATGTCCAAATTTTGTCAGACTGCCTAATGCTTTGTGAATTTTCCAAGAATTCTTTTAGTTGCATTTGAGATGTATCCTCTGATTTTTGGCTTTTCTTCTAGCCTGCATTAATGATTACTTCAGCTAGTTGTAACTGGGTTCACTTGGACATGGGAAGTTGCCCTACATTATTGGCCTGGCCCGGATGAGTCCTGTTTTATAAATGTGTAACATACTGCATCTCAAGCCAGCAACTGGAAATGAGTTTGGCTTGTTCAAGCTGGTCCGTGGTTTATTGGCACATTACTTTTTGTGTTTGAACCCAAGTAAGCTCTTGCTTTCAAAGCCGAATATGCCATCGGGAAACTGCTGCTTCTTTCAAGCTGGGTTGTGCTGTCCCGGGCCGTGGTCAGTAAGCTGGTGCTAAAAGAGGTGAAGCAAGTGCACTGTGTGACTTACCTTACGCCGCCAAAGCCTTCTGTAACCACCGCTTACCCAAGTCCCTGCGTGAAACCTGGGTGAGCAGCTGGAGAATTATGAATCATTGCTCGTAATGAGGAGCCATAACTAAGGCAAATATAAGTGGTGACTCAGGGGGCCCCGTGAACTGTGAAAACAGAGAACAGCAGATTACTTTCAGAGGGGCAGGTAGCTGAATGCCCAGCAACCTCACTTCGGCGAACGAAGGAGTGGAAAATGGCACACAGCATTAAACGCCAAATGATGCAAAACACAAACTCGAATTATATACGTGATTTCAGATTCTAGATGAAAATGAGAAGGTTTCATAAATCAATAAGAACAAGGAGGAGAAGAAAGTGCGAGGTTGAACTTAGTTTATAAAAGGCTTCTTTAGAGATCGTAGCATTGTGGATTTGGCTTATTATTGTATCTGAAATAACATTAATTTAGGGCTCACATTATCTAAATTACTTAAGCATATCAACAGTGTCTCTGCATTTTAGTATTTATGGGGTTAACAGTGATCATTGCAAGTTTCTTCTGTTCATTTTAATGCTAAAAAAACCCCTTCACCCACTTTATTCTCTCCCCATCTTCCCCTTCCCTCAAATAGCCTTTCCTGTTTCTTAAAATTTGTGCCATCTACCTTTATCCTTAAAGACTGTTCAAAATGCAGTTACTTTCACCTAATTTGTCTAGCTTCAGTTTCTAATCCTCTGCTTTTGTTGTGACATTTTCTACTAGATTAAAGACCTGGCAGAAGCCTTTCCTGCTCTAGCTTGTATGCAATCCTTGTTCAAGTCATTTCTTCACTTTCTCACTGCAATAAACTGTCCCAACTGGTTTAACATGCCTGAAGTAATTTTTCTAGCACTTGTCTAAAATTTTACAGTTTTCAGTGGCAGCATAAAAGATGTGTGCACACCTGTCCTGCACATGTTATCCCAGTAATAATCTTACTAATATCGTAACACCACCCACCTGCTCTCTCTTGACATTTCTTTATAGGTTCAAAGATCAGATTGACCTAAGCTACAGACCTGCAGAGAGACTTTGTGTCTTGGATTGTTCATGATCCTTTTTAGACTGCTAGTACTCTACTGTTACCTCTTCCCCCTTTTTAAATAGATCTGTGCCTTTGGTTAAAATTAATTTAATCCAGCCAAGTTCCACATACATGAGTCATCTCTGTCATTGTTTATTGCGTCCTAGAATTTTCAGATCAACCTACCAGTGAAGTGTCCACTTTGTTGATTACCCTTTTCTTGTAAACTTATTGACTTATTTCTTCAAATTTGGCAAAGCAGTGTAGATCACAAAGATGTTTATTTATAGTGACTTTGTGAAAAACAGAAAGGGGACTGTGAAACAAACAGAAATGGATGGTTCCACAGTGGGCAGAAGGGTGAAACCTGGCTTTTGCCCACTCTGTATGGCAGTGGTTGGATGGTCAGTAGATGTGAAGCTTATCATGGAGCAACAAGCATATGTGTAGCTTTGGAACAGCCACTGTCATCTGAAGCTTGCCCTTGCAGAGGTGGGAGAGGGTATCGGTGAGATGGAGCACTGTGGTGCCACTGAGAATGGGGAATTGGCGCATGAGGGAGCTTAGGGAATCGGGGACACTGGGCTGATGTGACAGTTGTGAGGGGGAAATGTATTAGGGCTTAAGACAGACAAATGTAGGTTTTGTTGGTTTAGGGGTCCAGTAGCTCCACTGAGCCGGTCTGATCCCATTTAGCCATTCCTGTGTTCACATATTAGGTATATCATGGGCCTGGGCTACATTTTTAGACTGAAATCTAATTATTTGCACATTTCTTTCTTGTTGAATGTTGTTTATTTGTCAAAGTACTAAACACCCAAATCTACATGAAGAAATATTTTTCTTTAGGCTAAAAAATTACTGTATTATCCTAGTTTTCCACAACGCAAAAGTTCTAACAGTCATAGCTAGAAGCACTGAGCAAATATTTTTAGAACAGCAGAAGGAACCTAGTGTTGCAGTACTTTGGGTACCGTATGACAAAACTGATTAAAATGCTGTTTGAGACCTAGCCTGTGCAGCTAATGCATTATTCATATGATACGAGGAAGAGGTGTAGATTTCTACTGATAGTTACGTATGGCTGGCCAGAGCAGTAGTATCTAGTCTTTCTTGCCGTTGCCTGCCATGAGGAAACACAAGCAGGCAGACATCGTGCTGTTACTGGGCACGTTAGACCCCATCTTCTGCTGTGTAGAAAGGCTCTGGACTGTAAAATGCAAAAAGGGAATGGCAATGAGAAGATATTAATTTTTGTTGTATTTTTTGATAGAGTGGTTCAATTTCAAGTAACACCTTTTAATAATGATGTGTTTGTGTATTTGATATTTTTATCAAATTTATATTTTCTTCCTTAAAAATACTCTAGCAGAAATGTTTGTAAGCATGTATATCAAGAAGAAGCAGATACAAATTTTAGATGGCCTTCAACTGCATTTTTCAGAGGAAGTTTTAAAAATGTTGCCAGGCCCAATTACTTGAGTTTTTCTGGGTTATTTTCTGTTGCTTTTTTGAATAATAGCTTCAAATAATAATGCATTATTATGTAAATATAGAAGCTAACTCATGTTGCATGTCCTCTTTAAATGATTTGTCCATTGAATTTGCTCTACCAAAGCTATCTTTTATAAATATTTTGCTGGTGTCCAAGCACTGTTCAAATAAACTTTCTAATAATGTCTCTCAAGTCTGACATAACAGGAGATTTGTTATGGTTATATAAAGGTGGGACTTGACAAGATTAAGACACTGGGCCATGCAGCGTTTGACTGTGAAGCTCAAATGTGCAGTTCGAGTCGAGTGTCTAAAATTACTTTGTACTACTGAAGCCAGCTGGTGGTGTGGTAGGTTTGACTTATGACAAAAACGAAGGAAAATTATATAAAAGCAGGTCATACTGGAGTATTTTATTTATTCCGAAGACCGCTTCTCTTAACAGCATGGAAATTGGGTCACTTATATGCCCCCCAACCTTCTGTGTTCCACTAATGTCCAAATGCTTTTAATTTCTGCTGTTATACTTTGTAGCTGTGAGCTCCCATGCAGATTTAATGCCGTTCTCTCTAGAAATACCAGAAACAGTTTTAAGTCCATTAAGGCCAGCATTGTATCATGTACGTCTATGTAGTGTCTAACACATCAGTCTCTGATGTTTGTTAAAGTCTTACATGACATTTTAGGCTAAACTTTTACTACGCCTACTATTAGCAATAATTGGTTGGAGAGTCAGCTTGTATTTTTCTAGATTATTAATACAGCAAATGTAATGTTTTTTGTACCGACACTTCAGAATATATCCACAAGAACCTTGTTTTGCCTGAAGAACGTAATGAAAAACTTTATTCTTATTATGGCTCAGAGGAGTATCTCTTTATCATCCATGGAGATTGAACTAAAAGTTGCCAGGCCTTCAAGGGGAGTTTTCACAGCTGGCATGTGATGGCATTAGACCTAAATTGCAAGAAACAAGACTGAATTTCTGATCGCTATGATGTTTTTTTGGGTGTTATTAAAAAATTGCCTCACCTCTTGGAAAAACACACCACTTTGGTGGTCTACAAAGTGGCTGCCAGCAGTGACTTCTGCAGTTCAAATACTCAGTAAAGATCAGTGTCCAGTGATCTACTCTTGGCCAGCTTCAGGAGATTTCGTAGTCATATAAAACGCAAACACTAGAAAAAAGCACATTTAAAAATGGGCAATGAAATTTAATACATGCTATTCTGTGAATGCCAATTAATTAATGAAAATTCACATTTAATTGCTTGTCACATGTTATGCGTTGAAGTGTAAACTCCATGAAGTTGAGCTACATACTGCAATTGGCATCTTCTGGAAATTGTGCTTCAAGTGATAAAAAGTGCTTAAAAATGTTACTGAAAGTCAGTAAGAAGGCATAATTACATTAGAGAAGTATAATTCCAGATATGTGAGCATGATGGATTCACGTGTTGAATATAAAGTTAGGTAAATCTTTTATTATCTTTTTGACCAACACATTAAAACGACTATACACAGGATAAATTACCATACAAAAAAAAACCCCCAAAAAACCAAACAAACAAAAAACAAAGGGAAAAAAGATGGGATCGGTATAATTTTTGGATTTTTTTTAAAGTATTTTTGTTCACTTTGGTAATTTGAATTGTTTTTTTGTTTTTTTGTTTTTTTTCTTGTGGCTGCAAATATAGTCAACTAGGTTAATTACACTAATCAAAGATAGTCACTGATGCATCAGGCAAGAGAGGATAAGAAGTCGTCACCACTTCAGTAATAAGAGGAAAAAGCATTAAATGCAAAACACAGTCCAAATGAGAGTGTGCATAGGGATCTATTTTAGAGACGCTGCTAGAACTGGTTTCTAGAATTCTTTCTGTGTTCATGATCACGTGGCTGTGTCTCCACACGGTTATCATACACGGAATAGCTCTTCATGATTCTTATTGCCCATGCTCTATAAGTTATTTACAGAGTAAAATAGCATTAAAATTTCCTACCATACATTATAAGTAAAAAATTCAGAATGTAATAATATTCAAAGTTGAATTACAATAGCTTTATTTAAGAATAAGTTATAATGTTTTTCTGCCAACAACAGTAATGTCCTGTTTGGGTAATCTGTTTTTGTTGTATCTCATCAACATATATTCAGGGAAACAGAAAATGTGGTCATTTATAGTTTCTAAAATATAAATCATTGTTAGAAAAGCATCATATAAGATGTATGTGTCTTTTAATGGCAAGGGTACTTTGCCTATAATTATTATGGGGGATGTTGTTTATTCATTTAAATAAAACCAAAACATCATGAAAATATGGATGTTTACCTTTGTCATTTTTGCATTTAGAGCAGCACAGAGATAAATGTGGCAGAACTGAAGTTGCTGTGCTCTGCCAGTCCGCGTATATTTTTTTCCTCATATGTATTCTGCTGTATGTACTGGCCAGCAGCATGTGCATGTGTGTGATGGATTCCTCTTTTTGTGTTTTCATATATCCTCTGAGGATAAATCTTATAAATCTTTTGCTACATAAAATTGCAATATTCAGAACATATTCTCTCAGTGACCCCAAATGTTATATATTTTGTAGTGTTGCTGCCAGCTTAAGAGATATCTAAGCTTAAGCACACAAATACATAAAAAAGTTCTTCCCGAATTCTGATTTTGTCGTTCATTGTTTAATATTTCATAAAGTTTCTCAATACAGTGAATAAAAGCATAGCAGTCACTCAGTTCTATCTGAATTAGGCTGCAGCAAGTACGTATAGAGGTTAGTGCGCTAAATCCCGGTTTCAAGAATGGTTATAGAAACTGACTTGTCGGTTGTATTGACTGATTGATTCTCTGATGAAAAGAAAACTGGTTTTGACTACCACGCAAATGTGTTATGTCTCCTAAATTTTGCAGTTAAAAGTTGAAGACATGAGAAGTTTTGTTAATGAATGTTGAAAACAGCCTTTTATGTTATTTAAATCCATTTAGATGAATTAAAATAAAAACAAATATGCAGAAGCCAATCTTAAATGCTTACTTAGCATATTTAGGGCAAAGATGAGAACCTATAACTAATTTTTTGTATTCTTGCTGAAATGGTTTTGGAATTCAAAGAGTTACAGGGGGAAAAAAAAAAGCAGCTTTAAGAAATTCTGCTATATTTATAAAGGGTAGACCAGCAACGAGGTTCATCATGTTTTCGCTCAGTTTCCATGCAATTGTATGCAAGTTCCAGATAAATTGTGAGTACAATCAGATTGACGGACAGCAAACTGGTTAATATTTACAGAATTACATTCTTGGATACAGAACTGTTGCTCTTTTGTTGGTCTGGAAAATGAAATTCCATTTTTAATTTCTAAATATATGTTTGTTCCCCCTGCTTTTATATTTAGTCCAATACACATGACATGGATACTAAGTTTACCTAAAACAAGTATCAATCTTGCCAGCCTTGACAAGGTTAGGGGAATTGTTCTGACCTTTTGCAGTGTCATTTAAAATGGAATATGTCTTATGCTGCAGTTTTACAGATGTCAGAGATGAAGACAAACTTTCTAATAAGAATAGTTTTGATTCCATCTTATACTTCACCATCCTGTGCTGGAAGTAGATCTCCATTCCAACAGGATTATCTTGTGTTTAAAATCTATGCATGCTATTTTAAAAAAAATTGTATAGATTTTAATTACTCTGGTAGTACACATATATTTATTATAGATATAGCACCAAAGCAATTAACTCATAATGGATAAAGCAGCATAGAAATCCCAGATATCATAAATTGCATGTTAGTTACACAACTGTAGGGAAGAAGTTCTGCTGTATTCTGAGTATCTGAGGATATAATTACTATTAATGTTCATGTGTGTTGTATGGTGTTTGGGGTTTTTTTCATTCTTTTTTTTTCCAAAATTGTCATTATCTCCGTAGATGGTCTATTTTCTCTCATGTTCCCACTTCCACTGTGAGGATTGAACATATCTAAAGATCAAAATTGAACAAAACTCATAAATTTCCTTGACTTTGTGCTGAAAATTTTACATAATATTTTTAAAGAGACACAAGTGAACTCTAGTTTACTGCAAGATTTCAGGGTCTTCTTTCTTTATATTTTGAGAATACTTTAAAAATTGATATGGAAGTAAATCTCCTGATTATAGAATGGTTTTGATACGTGGTAACCAGATTCTTAGATAGGAGACTGAAGTGGAAGCTGTGTGGAAAAGCAGAAACTCGAGGTGTGCCCCACATGTACCCCAATCCTTTATCATTCCAGTAGGGTCCAAACCAATGGTTGAATTGTATGTGTGCTGGAAACATTTTATCCAGGGGACCAGACTAAATCTTCTGAAATAAAAAACTTTTCTGCATATACTGGAGACCTGTAGAGGCCTTGGCACCAATTTCTTCGATCTACTGAATGACTCCTGTTGTGCTGAATAATTGCTAATGGAGACATAGCCAAGAAAATGATCTCCTATGGGTGTTAACAACTTCCTTAGCCCATTGCAAGGCTTCCTCCTTAGCACCCCACAACCTCCCCACTTCTTCCTTGTGTAAGCACTACTACATTTTACAAAACTCGTGAGTATCTGAGTTAATTAGAGGGTTTTTTTAGTTGTAAGCTTCCATTCCTTGCATACCGTGCAAACCTGTTGGAAGATAGGGTATGGCCTTGACTTTTGGCTAAAAAAGAATAAGGATTGTCAGTACTTGAATGTACTTGTGAAGCAAGAGGATTTGTTTTTGAAAGCTGTTACTGACATGTATGAATTACCAGGAATGATGTATAGCATCTTAATATTTACTTAATTGTTCACTGTTATCAGTAATGTGATAATCACGTCAATGGGTTTGTGGGCAAAATTATGAAAACAACACTTTAAATCTATTTAATTTTGCCTAAATCTGTGAAAGAAGAGTATAAACTGACTACAGTTGTCGGTTATTTTTCAGGATAATTATAGGTCCAAGCTAAGATTGCATGAGTGCTGAGATTACTCTCACATCTAAACAAATATAGACATCTTTATGAAAGGGATTTTGAAGGTCTGTAACATGAAAGACACTCTTTAGCACTCGATTGAATTCTTCTTGCAAGACTCGTTCTGAATTCTGTTATAGCTACACTCAGTCAAGTAACTTCTGGCTTTGAATGCCAGTACAACCTGTGTTACCTGTAAAAATAAAAGCATCTCTGATTAAAATCTACTCTTGTAATTGTTTTATTCCCCTTGCACTTTGCTGTCTGGGCTAGGCCATGTTTCTTTTTTCGTATGGCTGGAGAAGACCGGACCCTGTGGAACCTGGTGCCACCTGAAGGACCAACTGCCCAACCTGCCTGGGTGGGCTGTTCTCTGCCATGTTTGGAGAGTGGGAAAGATGGTGGCGGGGAATACGCAGTAATTTATCCAACCTGCGTGCTTTTTCCAGTGCTGGTTGGATACAGGCAGGGAGTAGGTTTGTGGGCCTGGTGAATATTTGGCCATAATTGTTTGCTCTCATCTGCTGTCTTGTCCAGAGACCTCTGTTCCTTCTCATCCCAGTGCCTCCGGCAGAGCAGGGAAGGGTGGTGTGCGCTGCTGCCGTCCAGCCGTCCTGCTGCCTTGACCCAGGGAAGTGAGCTGGGAGATGCACAGACCATGCGGGCAGCGGGCATGGTCGGTGTTTCAGAGCATCCTGATGGTGAGGAAGTGGGGTTAGAGCAGCTGTCATGCAAGCTCTGGTGGAGAATAAACTTCTGACAGCATATGACACCATGGTGGTTCCTTTGTGCTCCTCCCCCATACTGAAGAGAGAGTTGGTTTTGTGATTATTCCAGATTGTCCCCTTCCCGCTTTGCAGGAACCCAGGAGGCTGTAATGCCTGCCTTCGGCCTGTGAGTCGTCCATGTTCAGCAAGTCAGCATTTTCCCGGGCAAAAGAAATGGACTGATGTTGATGATAATTTTTTGTTCTCCGATTCCTGATTCTGTAATTTATTAAAAGCCTATTTATAGCCAGTTAATTTCCACCAAAAATTACATTTAGTACAAAAGTATTTCCCCACCTAGCTATAATTTATTTTCTCTGGATTTCTCTTTTATTTTCTCTGGATTTAAAATACTGAAAGGTAAAGAAGAGAGTGCCTTGCATCGCCAACATTGAATTTACCTTCCATTCGTGTGTGGCGTGCCCTGATATAATATTGTTCTATTCGGCACACGAACTGCACAAGACAGATGCCTCTCTCTGCTTATAGAGGGTTTTGTTTTGTTGGTCTTTTCATCCCTTTGTTGTGCTCTCATATCCTAATTTCTTTGATTTATTAGGAACAAATTTTCAAAAGCTGGATGAGCCTTAATATTTTAGAAACAGGGCGGTTAAATGTTTCCGTCTGAATTGATATCTTTCTAAAAGCAGTTTCATATAGTAGACAATAAGAAATTTTATGCTATTAGCCCTCTTACAGTATTGCATTTCAGAATAAAATAGTAACCAAATACTTATTTTAGGGCATGCATTGTGGAACTTGATATACGTTTGGTGTCTGAAAAACATTGGCTTTTATATAAAAGTGTCATTTGTAGTCAGGGAGCTAGAGCTGGTAAATTTTCATTAACATTCTATTAAGTAAAAACTTTTTTCAGCAGCTTACGTACTTATAATAATACTTTAACACTAGATTTGAATACTAAGGAGTGACACATATTTTAAATACATGAATAGTCTTCCAGTATGTAAAATCCCCCATTTTGTTTCCCGTGCTACGATTCCTTTTGATTGCAGATGGTCTGTGTGATAGTTGCTATGGAAACCAGACCACTTTACTTCAGTCTCTCCCTGTTGCTATGGTGTGCGGAGAGCTGCTACATGTAAAGTGTCATTTAGATTTTTTTGTGATACTCCATGTAATAGTTAACTTGCCATCAATATTCCCTAATGGCAGATAGAGTAACGTGACGTGCTAATTAATGCTTTCTACCACCAACTGTTGGGTACCGTTGTTGGATACAACAGTTGGGCAGAAATTAGTTGCAAAGTTCATTTAATGAGTTCTGCAGATAGAGCTTTCTTTAGATGTTTAATGTCAGAATAACTCCGTTAACTCACTGTTAGGCGGAGTTGTTGCTCTTGCCGCCGCGCGCTCCCTAACTGCGCACGAGCGTGTGCAAGGCACCCAGAGCCTGTGACGGCAGAGACCGCGTTCTCCAGGGAGCCCCGGCGCAGCCGAAGGGGCAGGTTTTGCAATCCGCAGTTGCGAGTTGCAGCCGTCGCCTTCCGGCAGCTCCCGAGGGCGGCAGCAGTCGGATCGCCGGGTGTGAGGGGGCTGGAGCGCGGCTGTCCCGGCCGCCGACCTTCACCCTTCTGCCAGCCTGAAATAAAACCCGTGCGGGGCGGTGTGTAACGCGTGTGACACTTCCGCCGTGCAGTTTCCCTGCTTGGATTTGGCACTTAAAAAGAACCAAATAGTCGGTTTCTATCAGATTTAAAAAATTATGTTTTCAGGAAATACTCTAAGGATGGCGTGAGTGAGTCCTTGGTGAAGACAATAATCTTATTATTCTGAGATGAAGATCAAGATTATTTTTCGCGCAGAGTAGTTGTATTGAGAACAAAAGCGTCATCTGAAGCAGGTTAGTGAGGATATCTACATCCCACGGCAGATCTTCAGTGGTCAGTCGCTTGCCATCTGACTTAGTTTAGTAGTATCTCCTAGCTGATTTATGTTGCTCACACCCCACAATGGCGATGCCAGTGCAGCATAAAAATAACAAAGCCTGCCCTGCATCTGAGGCGTCAGGAGAAGTCCTCGTCGCGGGAGCGTGGTGGCCCTTTCCCTCCCCTCTGGGGTTAACCAGCCCCCCCGGGAGTTTTGTGCCATGTGGGGGTCGGGAACTGGGTTGCTGCCATGGGGGTGGGCTGGCACGGCACCTCGGTGCGCAGTGCCGGTCTCCTCCCCAGCAGCACGTTCTGTGCAAGTCGAGCGAGTTTCACGGGGATTTTGTGGATTTCTCCAAGTGTTGCCACCCCAGAGAGGCTCCAGGATCCTCATTCCACTTTTTCCTGCATCATTTCAGTACTAAGTAGCAAGGAGCATCTAGGTGATGTTAGTTTTGTCCTGAAGCTTAGTCAACCACCTGCTCCGCAGTTCTGTCTCTAAGTCAGGAAAACGGTACCGTCAGGGCTTTGGTAGAGGGAGAGACTTGGAGTCATGAAGTGGAAATAATTGTGAGACAGGAAAACTTAATGATAGTTCCTTCTCAGATGTAAAATGTTCTTTAATATTATTTAACCGCCAGTAAAGGGGAATAAAGAGAAATTCTTGGTTCTGTTAAGAGGAGTTCTGGGGAAATTACGTGTGCTCTTTGGAAGTGCAAGAAGATAAACCTTTGCAAACATCTGGATTCCTCTGCCAGTTTATGTATTTTGCACTATTTATAAATGTATATATATGGATTAGTATAACTCCATTGATTGTTGTTAAGTATTCGGAGCTAAGCCTGGTATAAGTTAAATGAGAATTCTTCTTCAGCCTAGCTAATTGCCTCACAGCTCACACCTTCATCTTGGTTTAAATATTTTCAAGGAATTTGCATAATAAATATACGGAGTTAAATGTGGTGGATTGAATTTTTTCTTAATCTGATTTGCAGTGCTGAAGTTGAGTAGCACATACGCCTATTACCTACCATCTGAGCAGCTGAGTCAGGAGATAGTCATGGCACTCACACTTTCCACTGTTTTTTTTATCACTTCTCTTTCTGTTTGTTCTTGTGACTGAGCTTAAAATGAAATAATTGAAACTTCTGATTGAGATCTCATGCCTTTGTTTAGAAAAAATGTAATTTTGTGTCTCTTAAAGAAACAGTGGGTCACATAGTTATGAGTGCAAAGCACAACTCTTGATTCTTTGAGAGAGATACGTTTACCATGTTGTAGGAATTGGCTTCTAAATCGCACCCTTTCCCACACACACGTGTACAAATGGCACTCGCAGGGTTTGTATTTCACAAACACGCCTTGCTGCGAGAACAGAAACCTTCTGTCACAGTCGGTGTGGAATGTGGGTTTGGGCCCTGTTGTATTCTGATAATACGGATTTTCACAGTTGTAATGCTTTATTAATATTTACAAAGGAGAGGATAAATGCCATTAAAGAACCAATACTGTATTGCAGACCCTCTAACAGTAAAGTAGATGCACATTTTAGCATAATTCTTCATATTAAAAGTTAATTCTGTCTTAAATGGTCTGCTTAATTAAAAATTAAATCACCCAAGACAGTACGGCGTGGAGAAAAGCTGTCTGAGCTGTTCCTGTAATAGTCAAAATTGAAACTAAGGGTAAAATATGTTTTTGTTCTATCTCATTCATTCCTTTTTATTGTTACTGTTGTATGTGAGCTAATGAAAATGGAACACCGCTAATCGAGGTAATTGAGCCTGGTCAGCCAAGACGCGTTGAGAATCTGACATTTGGAAACATCAGGGTATATTAGCTCTTTCATTTGAAGTGGTTGTGTTTTAAAGGACACTATTAAGACTGCTGTGCTGTGTTTATGGTTTGGGCTGTTTCCAAAATGCATCTTTGTCTTCAAAGATTTGCCCACGTGGATGGTGTTGAAGGTAGGTATGCAGATGGATGCATGAACACAGAGGAACAGAATCTATTATTTAGGGTTTTTTTCCATGTGCAGGACTACGCACCTGTTTGTGGTCCTCTCAACAAAACGCTGGCTATAAAGGTTGGAGCACAGCAGTCTTGGTTTTCTTCCCTTTTTTTTTTTCTTTTTTTCTCTTTTCTAATTAGGCCATGCTCATTTGTTATCATACAAAATGTAATCCAGAGATTGTTCTTAAAACTTTGAGGTTTTATTTTGCAAGTCCAGATTGACTTACCTCTTAGTGTCACTGTTACCTAAGAAAAATTGAAAAATCACAGTAGCCATTAGAAGTCACAGTTTATTACCAAGTCACCTATACTGTGTCCTTGAGCAGGAAAGGTGGCATAAATAAATTTTACTTATTGACTAGAAGGCATTTGGCTACGATATTTCAGGCATGTCTTGATAATTTTGAGTAAAGTTTCAGTTTTTGTAGTTATTTAGCAACTAGAGAATCTTTAATTACGGATGAAGTATTTTTCAGTTATTTCTTGTAGGTTGAGCCTTTTTGTACTATTTTGGTTCTTAAGTGACTTGTAAGACTGCCTGAACAATAGCAAAAAAATCATTAAAAGTTTTGTTAAAAGCATAGTCATTGTAGTTAATGTGCAAGAATACAGAGATTTCTTTGTAGCCTAAAGAAGGCTGCTCCATTTCCAACTGCCTTTCTGACTCTCTTAAACCCCCTTCAGCAAAAGTGAGGCATCTCTGGCTTCTTCAGTTATGATAGCTGTACTTGCTTGTAAAAAACCCGAGAACGTTGCCATGAAGTTGGGGTAGGACTGCAGGATGTCACTACAGGGTAAGGAGAGGAGCAAGAGCTTGTTGGTGCTATTTCAGGGAGAGACATCTAGTGTCTGGTTGCAAGTTAGCAAAGAAATAGCCTTTATATACATTTTTTTTTTTCCCTCTTTAAAAAAGTGTTAGACTTAAAATAGCACCTTAAGAGCAAAACCACAAAATCACGCCTGTGTGATTGGGTCTTGGGTTTTAGGTCAATTTTTACTGCAGGCAAAATATTACCAGTGGTTCAGAAATCTTTTTTGTTTTTCTTTCTTTCTTTTTAAGACATATTTGGTACTTGATGTAATAGTGCTTTATGATTAACTGTGGAGGTAGGGTTTTTTTTTACATTTGTTTCAGCAGAAAACCAGACGTGGCATGGTTATTGTGTGTACTGGTATTCCTAGAAGTGAAAATTTCTCTGTTAAAGAATGGAGTCAAAGTGGAATGAAGCTTCTCTTGAAATTGCACACTTATTGCTTCTTTGCCAAAAATGGTTGTAGATCTAAATCCATCATATTTTTTCTGAGTGTGGAATTGACTTAATGGCTCAGCGTGCTGTGAATATTAACTAAACATCCTTTCTATTGGTTTGTCGACTAACATGTTTTATGTATTAGTAGCAATAGAGTCCTTGTTGTTTGGACTGACGTCTTTCTTCTGTCCTCACATTTTTCTTTCCCCTTTGCGATACTTTAAAAATTACATTGTAGTCTCTTTGGAACACATGCTTTGCTGTGTTTGAGTTGTGTGAAATACATCATGCAATTGGGAGCAATGAAAATTATCAGATATTACAGATATTACACCTAAATTTACACTCTAGGTGCTGAAAAGTAGACAAGATTAAACTAAGATTTTTTATTTTATTTTATTATTTTTTTTTAGGAAAGACACTGAAAAAATATACATATAGCTTAAAAAAAAAAAGGAAAAAAAATACCTTGTTTTATTTCAGAATTCAGGACCCACTTTGGGCTAACTTTAGCATCCCTACCATTGCTCAGTTTTTACAATTTTTGTGTAAGATATAGCACACAGAACTAAATTACAAAACAGACTTGCAGGAAGCAAAACTTGCTTCATTATATTTTAACAAAAATTATGAATATACTGTTGAGATTCCTAGCGACGATTAAGTCTACACAATTTGATGGAGTACAATATAAATTCAAACAGTAAATCCATAAACGTGTTTGACAACTAATTTCTTCATTCAAGAGAAAACTGCCTCCTCCTTTGTTTGGTGCTGAAACCATTCTGTGCCTATTGTGTGTGTGACAGCAGCTGTATAAAACCATTTCCTATACTGTGCGTATAGTTAATTGCTGCAGCTATCGTTTCCCTTGGTGGAAAAAAAGCCCCATGCCATCTGAAGGGGAAAGGAGAAAAGGAAAAATATCCTTCGGGACTGGAATTGTAATTGAGGGTTTGTTTTCTCTATTCTTTGTCAAGGTAGTTGGGTACTGAACATATAAGCCTGTCAGTGAGTTTGAAAGTTGCTGTGGTGCTGGGAGGTTGCAGTCCTTGTGATGAATGCAACGCCACAACGTGACATCTGTGCACGGGGTAACAGATACCCATCTCCATGAGTCATTGATGGCGAGGAATGTTCTTGGTTATTCTAAGATGTAGGACTGTGTTGAGAAATGTCTTTCTTTTTCATGAGCTGAATCTCTCTCCGCAGCGTGGACCTGTTTGCCACTTCATTAACACTGTCACTTCCATCTTTAATTCTGCTGGGGGAAGAGACAGCTAAGCGTGCACGAGGCACATCCTTTCACCTGCCCTGCAAAGCTGTCAAGCTGCTCAAAACATGAAAGATGTCGAACTCTTTCTTCCTATCTCCTGTTTACCCTGCTTACTTCTCCAAACATCAGGGAGTATGTTAATGTATAGCTTTTAGCCTCTAAATTTGTTTTCCTTTAGTCTTCTTTTGGCATTTGCTCCCTATAAAATAATTATGGGTACAGGTAGGTATGTAAAACATACCAATTCTTTATGTTGATTATTAATAATCCCTTTAGGAACCACTGTTGTGTTTTGAAGGAGAAATAGGTGTAAATTCAGAACCAGTTTCAATTGCTGGTATAAAAATATAAAGTTTTAAAATATTTTATTAATTATTCTAAATATTGTTTTTTTCAAAGTCTGCTTTCTCAAAAATAAGCTCACTAACTCGCTGAGTGCTGGTCGCATATTATAGACAAGCTGGAGAGCCTGGTTAAGCCTAAGATGTAGAAACTTTCTTGTGTCTGTGATCCTGGGCAAAGAGAATTTGGGGCAAATCCTTCTGAAACATTTTATCCTGTGACAGAAACCAAGTTGGTACTTGTCCAGGACTAAGCATTTGGTGCATGATAGTGGTGCTTAGCCCGTTCCCAAGTGTCAAGACTTAGTATACCTGATGCCATGCAGGAACACATCTCAATCCAGCTGTGTTCTTTGTTAATAGGATTTATTTCCTCTATTGTAACCAAAGCAATACGCAAATACAGTCTAAATCAACCATTTTGTAAGAGAGGTAAGCTGCACTTTGAATGCTCTGTGGAAAAGCAGTGAGCATATAAGATCAGACATGCAAATTTATTTTTGTCTTTTGGTCCTATTTTGCTTTTAGTCCTATTTCCAAAATGTATTAACTATTGCGTGCAGTTAGATGATACCTAACTTTTGCCCTATGCAATATTTGAAGGAAAGTCTGGCAAGACTGACTGTGACAATCATTTCTTTTTGTAAGAGGAAAAGTCCTAAAAAGAACGAAAGATGTCAAGGGATGGGAGAAGGCAAGATTTATGTAACTGCTGATAAATCTGTGATGAAAGGAGCAGAAGTACTGTATCGCTTTTTGAAAGAGCTGTAGCATACATTTATGGAAGATATTGTCCTTAAATAAGGATAGACACTCCTGAATTAGCAGCAGTTAAGGTTTTTATGCATTGCGAAAAGTAGGTGAGAGACTGGAGGGGATAGCGGAACATCTTTTTGCATAAAGATTTGTTCTCTTTTGACTTTCATGAAGCTTAGATGGAAATACCAGCTCTGCATTCCCAGCACTCGTGTAAGCCGTAGTAGCGTGAAAGGGTACGCTGGCCCGTTTGCCGTCTTTTAGCCATTCACGACCATACGTGGTGGTGTTGAATAGGTTGAAATTAGACGTTCTTGGGCCACCCCGAGCCTTCTTCCTGGGATAATTTAAAGGGGCGTAAATTGGGCCATCTGCTCCAGGAGCAGATCCCAGTTCTGGCACTCCTCCTGCAGATTTTAGCAGGGGTGCAGCAGTGCCTGGGACCGCGCTGGGAGGAGATGTCTCCTGTCCCCAGCTCCCCTGTCACCGCGGCAGCCACGTCGCATCCAGGCCGGACCCCCGGAGGGAGCGGGAAGGGGACTGTGTTCGCTCATCCGTGAGCGATGCTGACGCTGATTCCCGGCCTTTCCCCGAGGAGGAGGCGGTGGGTGATGGGGAAGCGGTGGGCTGGCTGCCGCAGGGTCCGGCAGGATGTTAAGCTGCAATATAAATTACTAAAGTTGGTGAAAGGGAGTTTAAATTCTGACTTCGAAACAATGTTTTTGTTTTCAAAGCTGACCTTTTTCTTTCTTCTTCCTTTCTTTTTTTTTTTTAAATAAAATTAAGTAGTTTAAGAATACAGAAATTAGACATTTCATTATAGATCAAATGAAAGGTTTGGGGTTTTGGTATTATATTTCCTGAACTGTTCATGTCTGTGCAAGCAATCTAATTTTTTCTTTTTACTAGAACCCAATTTACTTTCTTAATCTGTAACAGCCCAAAAATTATTTTCTTGCAGGATATCTTTTGACTTCTGTCATCTTTTCAGTTATTCGCTCTCATTCCTTTTCAGAACGGAGCTGCTATGTTTCTGCTATTTTAGTAATCGCTTCATGTCTGGTGTTATCCTCATTTCAGGATTCAAAGTGGCATCTACAAGGGAATGTAAGGTTATTAGCAGCGCTGCAGTTTGTTTTCTACATCATACTTTTATTTGCAACTAGTAACACTTTTTTACTTAATTATGCCTCTAGGAGAAAAAAGCGCATAGCTGCGACGTGCTGCATTTCACCATAGAGTGCTGTATTCGTTATCACAGATACGTTACATCGCTATGCAACCTGCAGTCCCTGTTCTGCTACTCATCCCTCGTTCCAGTCTGTTTGAACTTCTGATCGCTCTGTTATCAAAACAGTATACCATCCAAACAGAGAAGCCAAGATTAGTCAGACTTAAGTTATCAGGTACGCAGTCTGTCTCAGGAAACGAGGGCTTCCTGCCTCCACATCAGGTTTCAAGTGAAGTAGTACTGCGAGGTTTAAAATGTTTTCATTTCCAGTGAAATGCTTTGGTGCCACCTGAATTCTTCCAGGCAACAAGTAGCTGGAGGAAGTAGAAGTTTCATTACCTCCCCAGGGATGTCTTATTCAAGGTCATGAGATGTGCCATCTAGAAATTCTTGTTCATTCACATGCTGGAACCTTTTTTGGATGCTGAAGAGCTGCAAGGTGCTTGGTTTGAGTTGCTTTGGAGGTGCCCAAATAAAATAAGGAGAGATATTTCAAAGTCTTTATTAAAAATAAATAAATAAATAAATAAAAGATCTGTTTCCATCTGAGTTGCCCACGTTACCCTGCTCCGCTATGAAGTCAGTCTAAACTTTGCTGCTCCGTACTGTTACGCTCCAAGCACTGCCTCTTTTCCTTCTACTTTTCACCTAGTTGTCCCTTAAAATTCCTCATAGATCACTGGCAGCAGGGTATCCTTCTCTGTCCCTCTTTTTTTTTTTTTTCTCCCCAAACCAGAGGCTCCAGTGGGGTCCATGGGGACTCTGGGAACATTGCCACGCCACACAAGAGTACTTGGCACAACCATTGTGACATTTTCACGACAGCCGTGTTGCTGTTTTCATTGCATACGTTTGCTAGGATGCAAGCTTGGGGTCTCCTGGTTCAGCTGGGTTTTGTTTGGAAAATGCAAATCAAAAGTCTTTGATTTTGTGGATCCTGACATGTGGCAGAGGTGTACTTTATGGTTTGCTGTCTTTCTTTGCCTCCTACCCCACAACTCCAGCCTTGGAGCTTAAGGGCTCCTGGGCTTCCATGGTCTGGGGTACGGCGGCTGCCCGTGGAGCCAGGGGTTGGGAAACCCTCGTCCCCACAGAGACCAGAGGATGCCGTAAAACTGGTGATGACATGTGATTTGTATCACTTACCGTTGCGTAATGCAGGCATCCTTTTTGGGTCTTGGGTCAGGTTAGAGAAGAATGATCTGAATAACTTTAATGCAGTGTGCTGAAATTTTAATAATAAAACAGGATTAATTTTGCTATTTAAAAAACTATTCAAATCTATTTGGCTTTAGTTTCTAAGGCTTTTTGTCTCAAAATTGAGGCCCTTTGTGACTTCTGTGTAATGGTGGTGGTGTTTATCTCAGTGTTTCCTACAGAATTCAGTTTCTTTTTACTTGGCTACTTATTTAAGCAGATCTGTTAGAAAGTAATATTTAGTGATATTCTCCCCCTCAGTCAAATACTATCAAAATTGGCAAACGAGCCCTGTACACAGAGGAAGAAGTGGGTTTTATTTTATTAGGAAACCAGGCTACAAGGCTATTACTTGCTTACTTCTGTTTGGTTGGAAACAGTGAAATATTGCCCATCATCATCAGAAAAAACACTTCATATTGCACCAGTTGCTTTCACTGTACTAGATGCTGTTTATTTTCCTAGAAACAGTTTGTTTTGCATAATATGTGTTTTAGGTTTTTTTGTTTTGTAAGAAAGAACTATCAGGGAATTTCACTAGGTAGTCTGAAATGTGTTTTGTGTTGCACTTCAACTTCTCTGTTCCTTATGTTATGGTTTGCCTATCAGTAACAGCACAATTCAGTAGAATTATATTAGACAGCTGTTTTCCAAGAATCCAACTAGTTTGGTAATTATGGAGGGAATACTTGAATAAGGCTTTGGAAGATACTGAAACTACTGTAAAAGGAAAGTTTTGGTGTGTGGTTCTATTGTTTTCTGGGTTTTGGTTTGGTGTTTGGTTTTTTGTTTTTGTTTTTTTGTTTTGTTTTGGTTTGGTTTTTTTAAATTTTGTAGCTTATGTTTACTTTTTTTTTGTAACAGCACATTCTTAAAACTTTCCGGCGTCTTCTTAATAGCTATAAAAGCTTGACAAAACAATTTTAAAGCATTGTGTAATTGTCTTTTGAATACATTTCTTCTTCAGTTAGTAATAAGGACAGATTCAGAAAACCAGACTTCTTTTCAATAAAAATTAAATTGTTTATGCCTTTGCTTATTATTTAAAATGCATAAGGAGTAGAGTATTGCTTTCTTATTGTTTTCTGAATGATGAGCATTAAGTAGTATAAGAAATGGAGACTGTAAATTCTTTCTTTAGGCAACAAGACTCCTGCCATTTAAGTTTGGGCAAAATTCTGTGGAATTTTATGTATTTAGTGTTTGTAGAATCACAGAACGGTTGAGATGGGAAGGCACCGCTGGAGATCGAGTCCAACCCCCTGCTCAGTGCAGGCTCAGCTACAGCTGGTTGCTCAGGACTGTGTCCAGGAGGGATTTGAGTATATCCAACTTTGGAGACTGCATGGTCTCTTTGGGCAACCTGTTACAGTGCTTGACTGCCCTCACTGTAAGAAATATCTTTCTTATATTTAATTGGAAGTGTCTGTATTTCAGTTTGTGTCAACTGGCTCTTGTCCTGTCATGGGGCACCACTGAGTAGTCTGGCTCTTCATGACTTCCTTTTGGGTATGTATACATACGGATAAGATCTCCCTGAACCTTCTCTTCTCCAGGCTGAACGTTACCAGCTTTCTGTCCCTCCTTTCATGCCAGGTGCTCCAAGCCTTTCATCACATCCGTGGGCCATGGCTGGACTCACTCCAGTAGGTTTATGTCTGTCTTGATGGGGCTATCCTTCTCTGGAGAAGAAGGTTTCCAAGATTGCACCCTGTTGGAAATGTGTGGTGAGCTCTCCCCCTCTTGGAGGTGCCATGAATGAGTGATTGGAGTCCTACTGAGATCCAGGGGCTTAGGCTGAGGACATCATTGTAAGCTGCTGCCAAGTGACTTGTCAGCAGACTCTTGCTCTTCTGGGGCTGCAAATCAAAGGTAGCCAGCTGTGAGAGTACCTTTCTCTTTCTCTCGTGTGCTTCAGAAACTGGACTGTTCAAATGTGCTTATCAGGTGGCTTGTCTTTTGTTCCTCCATGTCCATCGCCTTCTCCCCCTTCACAGTGTCCTCTGGACAGAGAGTTGTAGCAGTCTAGGTTAAAAACTCCACGGTTTGAGCCGGGGCCAAGGTAGGACTCAAGCTCAGTGTGGTTCTGGCTGTTTATTTTAACCTCTCCTGTGACACAGAAGCTCACAGATTTTATAGCTGCGTCCCTGTGATCAGTGGTTTACTGACATGTTAAATGACACATATCTAGGAATGGGAATGGATGCTACTGGGCAAAAATACATTCC
Organism: Aramus guarauna; assembly: GCA_013400195.1. NCBI lineage: Eukaryota > Metazoa > Chordata > Aves > Gruiformes > Aramidae > Aramus > Aramus guarauna. Next base: position 570,768 of record VXBL01002748.1, on the reverse strand, counting down.
ACATCTACTGCGTGTAGCTGGTAACTTTCCAAATGGTCAGTGCACATTGCTTTGGAATGACTCCTTCTCAGTCTGGTTTATTCTGTTTTCTTTCCTCCTCATTCTGGGTGGGAGGTTTTTTGTTGACTTTCACTTGAAAGAAAATGCAAACTAAATAGTGTCGATACTCAGCATTAGCTCAAAACTGTCAAACCTCTAGTATCTGCAGTGGCTGCCTCCCCTTGATGCTCACACCCTTTCTTCTCTCCAGTCTCCTTCCCTTGACAATGTGATGCCATAGCCCCAGTGGCTTTTAAAGGGCTTGAGCTGGATATGAGGAGAGCTTACCATTAACACACCCACTTTATACAGTAAGTTTTTAATTTTCTGACTGGGTAAGTTGTTTATTCAAGTCAAAACCCCTTGACTGTGGAGTTCACCATACTTCTATCTTGGAGCTAGCCGGGTTTGTCCCATGAAACATGAGAAAACAAGCCAGGACCCTTCTCTTCATGCACTCTTTGGGCACTTCATGCTCCTGGTCCATGAATGTTTTTGGAAGAGGGAGATACTAATATTGGGAGTAGATTTTTATTAAGTGATGGCTCACTGGGGCACTGTGATGAGGACAGTGGTACAGGAAAGCTCTTGCAAACTCCTCCTTTCACGTGTGTCCCTGTGCGTAAGATGGAGTTTGCCCTGCAGTGTATTTGCAGAGATCAGCTCAAAGATACTTGTGGATAATGCATTTCATGTCACTATTACCTGCATTGCAGGTACCACTAATTCCAGTACATTGAGATGTGTAAGTTCATATAGTAGACAGCTTGGAATTTAACTTGAAGCATGATTCAACAAGCAGATGTGCTGAAATAAAGAGAAAAAATAAGAACTAGCAAGAAAAGGTTAAGGAGAAGGAAGTACTATAAGAAAAGGTTAAAAGACTGGCTGTCTTTCTAAAGTATTTGCTGGAATTCAACCATATGGAGAATTTGTGCTGATTTGAAAGGAAGCAAAGCAGCTTTTATGGCAAGAAACATAAGGAGTGCTGTGTCCTCTGTAGTCAAAAGATAGCATTACTGTGCCTGGTGTCGAGTCAGAAGATAGTTCATGTATGCATAGGTATATGTGTATTCTAAACTTAAAAATCTGTATTCAGTATTTTTATTGTTGCCCAGTGCAGTAATTTCTCCATGTGATTTCAAGAGCATTTGCTAAAAATATTTTACCTTCAGTATTTAAAGAATTTTAATAGAAGATGAAGCACTTTAGTAATATTTACAGACAATGTAATAAAATAGGTTTCTGATTACTGACTTTTTATTATTTTACACTTTTTTATTTTCTGTGGCATTTTTTTTATAAGCACTTTTATATTCAACTAGAAAATTGGAAAGTCTCTTCAAATTTGTTACTGGTAATTGTTCTTTGGCCAACTTTGCCACCTAGCGGCTATAATTAAACAGAACAGTTCATTTTCTTGATTTTTTTTTTTTTTAAAGTAATGTAGCACAGTACTGCTGTATTTTTTCCTTTGCATTTAATATGCTACGATTTTTGAGTTGGCATAATATTAAGATGCAACTGAAACCACGCATAATATGCTTATAAAAATAAGCACTTTATCTTCTAATGTTTAAAAGCTTAATAAATGAGTGACTGCAAGTATAGGAGAGTTAATACTCGGCATTTTTTTTTTTTTTAAGAAAGTAGTCTTCTTATAATATAATCAAAAGAAAAACTGTAAGCCCTGTTGAAATCTCTCATGAAAATATGTAATTTTAGGCCTCTGCTTGTATGTACTACAGACTGTTTTTACTCTAATATCCTTGTAGCATATGTAAAATAAATTATCCTTCTCCAGATATTGTCCCTACAACACAGAGAAAGGAGAAACCTGCAGGTCCAGTGCTTTTACTTCTAGTATGCTTTATAGGCACCTTTGCAGGCTGCTGAGTCCGTAGTAGGAGGAATAAAGACTGTATAAGGATTGTTTTCTCCCCTTCCACTTCCTCCTAGTTCTAATGCAGAACCAGATCAAAAAGAAAGAGAAATTAATACGGCCCTAAATTGTAATTCTGTATGTTGTAGTGCCTTTATTTCTGTGAAATGAAATTCAAATAGAAACTCTGCAAGAGCTGTTTCCTCAGTCTCCCCTGTTCTGCCATGACATACATGCTTCGCACAAGGGCAGTAGGCAAGAAATGTGTGGGGCAGTGATAAACCCTAAAACCTCTCCACAGATGTCCAGCTGCCGCCTTGTCTCTGGGCTACAGCAAGCCACAGGCAAGGCAGCTCCCCAGTTTATAGTTTTTATGTGATTTTTTTTTTTCCTCTTTCTTTCTTGTTTTTTATACAGAAGCATTACAATTTTTTTTTCTTCCTCAAATACTTCAAGCTGATCTTGTTTAATACATTTTTACTAAATTTAAAGAGAGATTCTTAGGGAAAAATAATTCTTTCAACAGTAAAAACCCCATATCTATCCATTCCAAGGGCATTTGAAATTAACAGTGATATTTAATGTTGGAAAACGTTACGATCATCATCGCAGCAAGTTGTTTTTTTAGACACGGGTTATCTCCTTTCAATCTCTTTTAGGTTCCAAAGGAAGAAGTAGCAGTTCTCTGAGCAGCAGAGCTCCAGAACCTTGTTTTCCCTTTGTTATGTGTCCTTTTTTTTTTCTTTTATATATCCCGATGACAATAATTCTTTCTAGGCAAGTGACAGCATGTGCTGTGACTGATTTGAAGTTATATTTGTGGTGATTTCCCACACGTATAGGTATGATATAGTATAATTGGCCTGGCAGAGCATGTGGTGCTTGTTTATAATTTAGTATGATTTTATAATTATCAGGGATTTGGGTGACTCTTATTTTATCTATCTTCTAGTACTCTCCAAGCCTGTAGAAATGAAATATCCTTGCAACTTCCACTATTTGAATTTAATTGACTGACAGGTGCAGAAACTGATGAGGTGGCAAAAGGGAGGAGGATCTGCTGGATGAAAGGAAGGATCACACAATTACATAAAGCTTTGTTCCCTACGAAACCTCATTTAGAAAGTTATGGGAAAGGCCATCACACATCTTGATCAAAATACGGCCTAGAGAGCATTCTGCATGTAATAAGAAACTGAAATAGCATGGACATCTTGTTAATGTTGTCCTAGCATTCGTATTATCAGATTCAATACAGCAAATTATTTAACTCGTGGAATATGTTCAATAAAGCCCTAAAGTACAGGAGTGGGTAAACATAGGAGCAGAAAAAAAGGGGGAGGTGGTGGACACTTTGTCTTTAACGAGAAATAAAAAAGTCCTTGGCTTTTGAGCTGGGGACTAAGGAAAGGTGCTGATAGTGTCTGAGATGGCATTAGAGATGACCTTCACGTTGATGGAGAAAACAAAGATAACTAGGTGTAGAAGCTGCCAAATGTGCATTGCTAATGAGATTTCTGATACCATCTGTGTGTGCATAGTATGACCTGAACTGGTGGCAAAACGTACCTGAGAATTAGAGTTCTCAGGTGGAAACAGTGGGATTGTGGAGAAATTGGAGGAAAGATGAGAGGATACCACATAGAAGGGTGTTTGAACACACTGTGTTTCTGACAGGAAAACCCGAAAAGCAGGCTGCCAATACAGAGAATGATGGATACAAGTAGAGGATCACAGGAAGCTGAAATATAGTTGATGCTTCTGGATAACAAGAGACAGAATGAACTGCAGGCAAAGGCAACGATGGGGGATAAAGAACCTCAACAGGCATGAGGGAGACAACATGTGTCTGTGAGTGGGAATCCCTTTAAAGAAGACTAGATAGCTTGGATAGCAGATCACATAAAATCTCTTCCTGCATCAGAGCAGTAGTCCATCTATCTCTAACTAGAGTGAAAAACAATGCTAGTTAGAGAGGGTATGAGAGAGCCTGTCAGCTTTGTGAGGTCCCTTGTTCTCCAAGTTTTGTCAGAGGGTATATCCCTGAGTATTTGCATTTGTATCAGTTTATGTGTCTGCTGTCTTTGAATTTGTCCAGTCCTCTCTTCTTCAATAGTGTCTGTGGTACTGCCAGTGGCAGCAAATTCCAGAATTTCATGCCTGATGCTGTAAAGAAATATTTTATTTTACTTGTTTTACTTTATTTTACTTGTTTGAAACTGATCTAGAAAGTTTAAACTATGACTTGCTGATTGCAATTCTCTGATGTAGATCTGTCTAAGAAGAACTACAGCTGTAGCTAGTATGATAGCTTGATGGATTCATACAAACTGAGGTTAGTGATCATCTGAGGGAAATTGTTTATTATCTGTCCTTGGAGAGCTTTTAACATGTTGAAAAATGAGCTTGGAAAAATTACAGTTTATGTTACCTCTCTAGATTAACAGGCACAGTAAAGTTTGCATATATTGCTTCTTTCAGGATCAATTAAGATAACAATGAGGGACTACTTTATTAAAAGATAGTTTTTGAATGATTTAATCTATTTTTGCCTAGAAATGATGCATGCATAGACAATGTAGGCAAGAAGGTTTTAAGTATTGCTAATTAATACATTAATACAATAATTCATACTAGCAAAAATAGCATAGTGATAGATCACTAAATCAAAAGATTTCAGGTTAAAAGTGGTTTGCTGTTTTTCAGTCTACACTGAGAAATAGTTGTCTGCAACTTCAGCAGCTTTATAAGAAAAAATAAATTAAAAATTGAGCAGTACAGCTCTGAAGTAAAGCCAGCCAGCATGAAGCCCTCTTAATGAAAATGAAGGCTCCTTAACACTCATACTCTTTTCCAGAGAAAGGCTGGCAGAGAAGAGGATGTTTATAACATTAATAGAAAGTCAACAACATTCATTTCTGGTGGAAGACAGGAAGGTGGGAGCCATAGTTGGCAAAAGCTCATTGTCAGTGATTAAATCAGCAAACTGTTATTTAAGAATGTTAACTGAATACAAAAGTCTTGAGATAGTATTGCATACTTTTTTTAATATTAAATTTAGTTTCTTAGATTTTTCCTGGAGAATACAGATCATGTATGGATGATACAGTAGAGTTATCCATTTGGAGTAACTCTAAAAAGCAGCTGACTGAAGAGAACATCATTGTGCTCTTTCAAGAAGTGGAAGAGTTGGACATCAACAAAAATAGGTTCTGGAAAAGCCTTGGGAGGAACGGAGTACAGCACATTATCAGTAAAATGTCATGTGGAGAAACACGACACCGCTGGAGAGAAGGTTATTTCCAGCACTTCCTGAGAGCCACATCTTTCATACTTTTCTTTGGTGTGTGTGTATAATGTATCGCATAATATGTAGCAAACACTTCATAAAATTTGGACTGGTTTTGAGTATATCATGTAGGTTTTTACCACTAACTTCATAAGCAAAATACATTTTTGGTTTTGATTTTTGAGGGAGAGGGACTGCATCACTTTCTCTACAGGTCACAACACCAGAGGATTCAGAAACAGCTTATTCTGCCAAAAAGTCTGAGATGCTTTTGTCATAATTTCTCTGTTACCATAGACCCCTCATACAGTTTTGCATGGATGCTTAAAATGCTTTATTTGTAGATAACTGAGTGGCTTAAAATATCTCAAATTACTTTCTCTGAAGTGCTGCATGGAAAGAATGTTAAATGGTACTGAGTAAATTAATCTATTTAACAGCTGACTAATATGCCAAAAACCTTTAGCTAAAAATAATACATTATTTCATAAACGCTGACTCAGATAAAATACTAAGAAATGGACCTGAAAAACTTCAGAAGAAGGATTAGAGTTAGAAGCAAATTAAACATTTTTATGTAAATGTAGGAATCTATTCAAGTACTTAAAATGAAGTTATGATGTAACTGAGAAAATCAGACCTAAATATTTGTGTGTATAAATTTTAGGGGGAGAGGCTTTTCTGACAGACAGCGGTTTACACTGAGTATACATACCACTAAGCTGATGTCCTCGAAAAATAGCTCTTGATCTTTGAAGGGTCATGGTGATTGGGGAAGGTTTGTGAGGACTGGTAGAAAGCAAATATAACCTCCATCTTCACAAAGGGTGAGAAGGAGGATCTGGGAGTTACAGGCTGGTCAGCCTTACCTTGATCCCTGTGAAGGTAATAGAGAAAATCCTCTTGGAAACCATTATTAAACATATGAAGGACAAGTAGGAGACTGGGAGTAGTCAGCATAGATTTACAAAGGCACAACCAGCTTGACAGCCTTTTATGATGAGATGATTGGGTTAGATGGCATGGGGAGAAGAGCGGATGCTGTTTATTTTGCCTCTGGCAAGGTTTTCCATGCTGTTTCCACGGACATCCTCATACACAAAATGATGGACTAAGTGGATGGTGAAGTGGATTGAAATCTGTCAGAACTGCCAAGCTCGAAGGGTTGTGATCAGCAGCATGAAGTCGAGCCCAGCTGGAGGCCAGTCACTAGTTTTGTGCCCCAGGGGTGGCCCTGGAACCAATACAGTTTAACCTTTTCATTAATAGTCTGGATGATTGAGCGGTGTGTACCCTCAGCAAGATTGTAGATGCTACAAAACTCATCAGAGGGTTGTGCTGCCATCCAGATGGACCTCAACAGGACGGAGATGGTCTGTCAGGAACCTCATGAAGTTCAACAAAGGGAAGAATAACCCCATGCACCAGTATAGACTGGGGCTGATCAGCTAGAAAGCAGCTTTGTAGAAAAGGCCCTGGGGATCCTGGTGGACTCCAAATGAACATGAGCCAGCAATGTGTCCTTGCAGCAAAGGTCAACAGCTTCCCTGGGCTGTGTTAGGAAGAGTGCTGCTGGCAGGTCAAGGGAGGTGATCCTTGTCCTCTGCTCAGCTGTGGTGAGACATATTTGGAGTGCTTGGACCAGTTCTGGGCTCCCTAGGGCAAGAGAAGCATGGACATTCTAAAGTGACTCCAGACAAGGGCCACAAACTTGATAAAGGGATTGGAGCATGTGTCAAATGAGGACAGGCTGAGAGGGCTGGCTGGGACTGTTCAGCTGGAAAAGGGGAGGCTCAGGGGAATCTTCTCCATATACATGAATACCTGAATGGAAGGAGTAAAGAAGATGGGACACCACTGAGAAGAATCTAGCTCCATGATGGGATAAGAGGCAATGGGCACAAATTGAAATATAAGCAGTTCCAATTAAAGAAAAGAAACAGGGATGGTCAAGCACTTTAACGGGTTGCGCAGAGATGTTATGGAGTCTCCATCCTTGGAGACAACGCCTGGACACAGCCCTGAGCAACCTGCTCTAGCTGAGCCTGCTAGTGGTGCCTTCCCACCTCAACTGTTCTGTGATTCTGTGGATAAATTGAAATAGTAATTTAATGGAACTTACCTGAAAAGGATCCTGAAGGTCGCATAGGGTGGACAGTCATTTTTCTGTGGCTCATTTTGAGGGAGGGTTGTGTCTTGTGTTTTTTATCATCCAGAAAAAGGATTCAGCGTGGTTTTGTTCAGTCATTGCTCTCATTTGGAATGGATATGATGCCATTTGAGGTAGCTGGGGTAGCTGTGCCTTGAGCTTGCTGGCACTGAACACTACAGATCCATTTCATTAGCTCTGGGCAGTCACTTGATCAGATTATGGAAGGTCTGGCCACGAGCTTTGGGTGACTGTGAGCTGGCATAAGCTTTACTCAGGTAGTGTTGGTTAGCTGAGGAAGCCAATCAAAGTAAATGATAACAATTTTCTGACAGCCTTTTTTTTTTTCTTTTCCCACCTTTCAGTTTGTATAACCTGTGAAATGAAGCAGTTGGTGAGAATACAAATAGCTGTATCCCTCATTTACCCTCTAAGGGTTCATTCCTCCTCAACCTTTCATGCCAGCCTGTTCATTTAATTTCAGATGAAAACTTCTGTCCTTTCTTCCATGCTATTTCAATCTTGGAGAAGCTGCCTCTAAATATTTGAAAATCAACCTCACTGATTACTTCAAAACACTTCTAAACTTTCTCCTTATTTATTGTGCCCGTTGGTATATTTGTCACCACTGTGTCACTGTTTCTTCCTGCTGCCCCAGTGTCTGTACCAATCTTTTGAATATTCTTTTATATGTATCTGATAAACTCCTTTTTTTGCAGGTGCTATCATTTTGCCCTATGTGCAAAAGTAAAATACCCATACTTTGGTATTGCCTTAATGATAATGGCTAACTAAAAGTTCATTTCAAAAATACATCACAAGAAATACAAAATGAGAAGAATTGCTGTGATCATAGCGCTATTTTTTTAATGCTAGAGCATGGAACAGGAGTCTTGGTAGTATTCTGTCTTTTAGTGAGGTTTTCTGATTTTTAGTTATTTTTGGGTTAGGTGCCTTGTTACACCTTCAATTTAAGGTAGGATGGAGGTTCTTTTGTTAGAGTGACAATGTTAAGGGGGGGTTTTGGTTCCAGATTTGCCAAGAATTGTTACATTTGGTTGTTGCAGTTTGGCTAAAGACTAAGCTCACCCAGAAAGCACAGAAAGGACAGAAAGTGATAAAATGTGCTGCCTGAATAGTCATCATTGTTTCTTTAAATGCAATAAACACTGCTAGACTTCATGAATGTGGTAATGAGAATGAGGAAGACAAAAGGAAGTAAAATCCAGTGTGTATGCTGAAGAAAATTTAACAGAAGATTTAAACGGTCTGATTCCATATTCACTGCATTGTCCTACAGGGACTGTAAACAAAGCCGTATTTGCTGAGCATAAAATTTTACTGGATTTCAATTAAAGATGAGTTTGACTTGGAGATACTTGTGTTCCTTCTATCCCCCAAATAGTCATTCCTCCCCCACCCCTCCATTACAAGCAGGTTAGAATCACGTTGGAAAAAATTGGTAATTGTTTGAAGTGCGGCCATTGCAACGTGTTTTAGTAATTTGGGAGTAGGAGAGGAGAGAGGCAATCAAACAATTTTCCTGCCTATGCTGAAAGGAGAGATTTTATGGTTGGATTATGAAATCTTTGGTTGTGAGAGTGGATGCATGCTAATTTGACTGAGAGTTGTGATACTTGTTTTGTAAGGGATGGTCATGGTTGCTACGGGTGGTCCTGGTGACTTTTAGGAAGAGATGGAATTATAGACGCATTTATCTTCTTCAGAAGCAATTGAAACTTCTAAAAGTAATTGCTACTTTTTCATCCTGTTTGCCATACCAGTGCAAGAAACACTTATGCAAAACCAATATTATTGATGATTTCTAAATAAATTTCACAAATACTTGAAAAAAGTTAAATGTGTAACGTATAGCTGAAGCATGGTTGTCATACTCATGTTAGTTTATGCGTGGATCTTCCTCAAGAATAAAAAGTATTCATTGTAAGGAGAGAATATAGGTAACTGATTGTTATGTATGTGTGTATGCAACTGCTGTACTCTTTCTAGATTTATTTGATTAGCTGTTTTGAACAAGTGATTCTTTTTTATGTCCTGAACTTCCAATTGCTTTTTTCTTCCAGCTAGTTGTCATTACCACTGTATTTATTAATGGTATTGTATTTATTAATGGTTTTGTTAGAATAAGTCTAAAGAGCCCTGATCTGAAGAGATGAATGGTCTACATTGCATGTTAATCTGGTATACTGCTTTTGGACTCCGAAATTGTTGCAAGGGCACTTCCTTATGTGTCGTTGTGAAGTACCAACTTCTGTCCTTCTGCTAAAGATAAATCCTTACCTCTCTGACTGCGTGGTAGGAGGTAAAATAAAACTAACTTAGATTTAGGTGTATAGATTAGGTCCTTAAAGCCACATTTCCTGTTTTTAATTATATTAGTCTTATTATAATTTTTTAAGATGCTGAGAGCATCTGCAGGTCCAGCTGAGATATCAGCAATACATCTTCACTAACAGTTGTGGCTTTACACCAAAAGTACGTTTGGCTTGGAAAGACCAGTCGACCCATTGGTGTCCATAGAAACTGCTGGTTTTCAGACAGTCGCCTTCCCACCTCACCAACCCCACCCCCAAACCAGTCGAGCTAATGATATTTGAATGCCTAATGTGCATTTTGGTCCCCAAAGACACATAGATGCTTACCACTGCTGATTTTTTTTTTGTTTGTTTTTAGAGAAGAAAATTGCACATGAAACAAAATGCTTTTGACATTGGCAGGAGTTAGGTACCTAAATTGAGTTTTAGTTGCCAGACTTCGGGCTCGTAAATGTTAACTCCCTTAGTCACGCGATTTCAGCAGAGTCAGAGGGCTTCCCGCTTCTATGGGCAGATCTTCCTCATCGTCCACAGGAATAAAACTGTCTCCTGACCATTCAGCCAGTTTGAGTGCCTGATACCATTTTGCCTACACATGGATAACTTGCCTTCTTTGGAGTTCCCCCTTTCAAGCTTGGAAGCCAAACGAATGTCCGAGGAGCAACATCTTCTTTTTATTTACCCTTTTGAGAAGATTTAACCCTTTCATTTGCCATCATCACACAGCCTACATAAAGACAGGGTAGAAATATCTTGTATAATCTCTAATTTTTTCATTGCAGATTTTAATAATAAAATCAGTCATGAAATTAAAAAGAAAAGTACCTTTACCTTTTAAAAATAATATATTGGTTCTCTTATTTTACTACTTTAAGTATGCTGTGTATCCTGGTTTTTAGCAAAATGCTGGTGGTGAAAGAGTTAAGTTTGCCTCAGTGTTAAAAAAGTAAATCGGTATTCATCTGACCGGAGATGTACAGTATTGGAGACTCTGCCATAAAGTACTGAAGGATTTAATTTTAAGATATAATGTAGCTATTAAGCCTTTTCTGTATCGGAATATTCAGTTTCTCCCAGAAGAGTGATGAACTGTGATCATAAACAGGTTAATTTAATCTGACCTGATTTCAGAGGTGTCCCCTTATTGCTTTAAGGATAATAATTTGTCATGATATTTATCTTTTTGAAATCATTATCCGTAAGTCTCAATTATCCAAGTATTTAATAAGCTCTCTCAGTGTTTTAGGTTAAAAAAAAAAAAAAAAAAGAAAAAAAAGAGGTTGTTAATCCAAAAGTCCAAGTGCATATTCTGAGTTTTGGTGTTCTCTCAAGTTCTTTTTGTAAACAGTATCAGCAGAGGAGACTGTGCCTCTGATGCGAGTCAGGTAGTAAGGCCACTCAGCAGTCCTGCCTGCAATTCATGTGCAACACGTATCGCCAGACAAAGCATCTGACTATTTGGAGGGTGGTTCTGAGTCTTGAGAATCCGGAGTGAATTAAAGTCTAGACTCCGTCATTTGTTCAGGCTGTTGGGAAGGGATAAATAACAAATCAGATATACCCAAGACTGAACAGAGGTAATGCTGAAGCAAGGATGCTCTTGCTGGATTGTGCATTGGGAAGAAAGCTGTAATAGCAGCAGCAGCGATAACAGCAGCAGCAGCAGCAGCAGCAGCAGCGAGAGACCTTCGGAAAGCCGGGTGTTGCAGTACTCTGAGATGTAAAGACCCTGTTACGTCTCTGTCTTTCCTAAGTTCAGAATGGTTGATACAACCCTTATGCCACATGTAGTAAAAGATGTATATGAATACGGAATGTGCTTTGTAATAACTGGATGCTGAGGAAATAAAGACGTGCCTCTGGGTCTTTGTTGTTGGGGTTTTTTCTGCCTTTTTTTTTTTTTTTTTAAATCATCTGAAACAGAAGAGATTGATTTACTCAGAGAAAGTAAGTTTCATCTGTCTTCAAGATAATTTAAAAGGACAGCTTGGGAGCTGGAGGGTGACTGTTTTTCTACCTGTTTCCTTGCACCTGGGGCTGAAAAGTAAGGAGAGATGGACAGTGTCTCAGAGGAGACAGGAATGACCGAAGCTTGGTGAAGGCATATACTGATTGCTGTCTGCTGTCCTCTTCATGCAGTGCTGTGGGCTGGTGCACCGACGGCGAGTACGGGTTTCCTATGTAAGTTTTCATTTGTATTAGAATGATGCTAACTTGTATGTTCAACTCCTAATTTATTAGGTGGTATGGTATGCCTCAGGGAGGTATTTTAATGTATATCTGAGTGACCAACAGGAGCACTAATTATCTGTGAAATAAGTTTTTACAGCACAGAGACACAATGATTGTTTTAACAGGTATGAGTTTCTTGTCATAGATGCCAAGAAACTGAAAATATAGATATTTTCAGAACTTGTTCATATTCAGAATATGTCTTATTTCAGAATAACCTGCAGTGTTAAAAGACTGGAAGTCTCACCCTTCTGACTTCTTTTTGAAATTGTGCATTTTTTCCTGCTAGTAGCTCATCTACCTGGAGTCATTAGGAAAGGACATCTCTGTTTATCCGTATATGATAACTGAAAATCAATTAAAGTTATAAGCAATTATGGACTGGCACAAAAATTATTTGAAAGACTCCGAGGAACATAAAAATCATCTTGTGAGGTAGTTCTTTTGAAAAAGAGCAGTAGCACAGTGGCAGAAGTATGGCCTGATGATTTGCATGGTTTGTTTGCTTTCCAGACCAGAGTATTTCATACTCTGGTATGATAAGACTGCTCTGTATTGCAAAATGGCTGTCTCTAATAAATTCCACAAGGAAGGCCAGCGCCAAAGCTTAAGTATTAGTAATGAAAAAGATTGGCTATTAGCTGAAATATGTCTGAACTATACTCAGCTGACGTGATAATCTCCTGAGTAATTCATTTATGTTTTAACATTCCTTTTCTGTTCTGCTCGTCAGTTGTCAGTTAGACGTGATAAGAAACAGGAGGTTGAAACAATCTGACTAAGCTGCAAATTGAAATTGCTGAGTATTTGCAACAAGCAGCTTGTAGCTTGTTGCACGAGAAAAGAGCAAATATATCAGGAAAAATTGTTCTGTTGTCGGGAACGCTGTGTGTTTGTGTCATAGAAAGCTCTTACACAACACTTAAAAAATGGTCACAGAACAAGCAAGGTCATAAATAGGTGTGATCTAAGTCAAAGTTTGTGTAGGGGATTGATGAAGAGAATAAAATTATTTAAAAGAGAACAAATCTCTCTTTTAGAGTATATTGCAGAGATGTAAACAATTAGAAATGTGAGTGTGGTCACAGTTTTGCACAGCTAATTTGACTTTGGATATATTTTGGTCTCACTGGTGCAACAGTTGATACTGTTCTGTAAGAAGCAGGCAGAAGCATGGAGATCTTTGCTCAAGTATTTTGCATAAATTATGGAAAAAAACCCCAACGTGTACTTCATTTTAACTATCAATTTAATATAAAATCAAAACTTGGATATCTGTTATGCAGATACTTATTTGATATATATTTGATATATAGCTATTCCCACTGTTATGCAGAAATTGAAATATGACTAGATTGAAAGCACTTCTTATTTCTTAGCAATCTCATGCCAGTGGAGTTTAGGGCACAGGAAAATAATGACCTCTTGATATTCATCACCCATCCTTTCATTTCTCCTTGTTATTGTTACTTAACAGTGGCACCAGACACTATGAATAGTATTATCTAGACAGAATAAAATATTTGCCTGTTTGCAAAGTATGCTTCACAACCTGGAAGTGTCAGAATACCCGTCTGTGAACCACTATGGCATCTACTTGGGCTTAGTCTCAGACTAAACACATTAAACTCCACGAACTCCATCTTTTTTTGAATGCTGGTGGGTAATGGAGAGACAGATGCTTAGTGAATGTCATATAAAGTACTAAGGTTTCTACCTGATTTCATGATACTTGTTGTGTAAAGGGTATTGTGCAATGATGCTGTGCCTTGAGGTATTCTGAGTACCTCACTGTTTATGAAAAAGAAGGTTGCTCCGTCTTAGTTAGGATAAGTGAAATGGAGTTTGTCCTTGATCTTTTTGGTCTGCACCTCGTTACGTGAAAGATGACCGTGTTCTCAAATAACTTAATTACAATGAAAATTCTCTCTGTTGTTTGAATCCTTGATTATCCAAACCTGTTATTATTGAATTTTTTTTGTGCTCCCCACGGCATTGGGCTAATTGAGGTTGTACTGTGTGATTCTTTTGGGATGAAAGCACTGAAATTAAAGTGAGCCAAGATATGACCCTTTTTATTAACGTCTAACTCCTGGGGAAAAAGCATCAGACTTTTATTCTGGGTTATTAGTTTACCGTTCTTAAGTTGCTTATGAATTGTAGTGGTGAATGATCCAACTCAATTTTATTTTTTTTTAATTTTGGGTGGAGTTTAAGATATTGCACTTTATGTTTTGCCCAAAAACGTGTGACCAAATCTAAGTGACTATTGTTTTACAACCAATACAGCTCTTTCTGGTCTAGGTCCTAAAAATTGTGCAGATAGTAGGCATAATCAATCCCTTTTATGATCTTTTGGGTCAGGAATAGACAGATCACTACAATTAGTTATGTGGGCTCACATTGTTTTTTGGAGGAGCAGCATTATTGGTGGAGAAGATGTTTGTATTCTTTTATTGCTCCTTTCTATGATCTCCTGTATGTTAGACTCTCATGCGCAGAGATTAGTTCTGCATCTGTGTGCAGGGATAAAACTGAAGGCCTGGATGGGGGGTATCCATCTTTACCTTCTCCCAGGTTTTGCTGCTATTGAGTGCTGTGCAGACCGCACAATGTTAACAAGATTAAACTTGGCTCAGGTGTTCTCCCCAGGCTTTCCTGATCATTGACTCTTCCTTCAGCATGGCATCGTGTACTGTCTGCATCCACTAAGTTTCCACTCTTCCTCTTCTGACTTTTTCTGTGTGTGTGGGTAGTCAGGGCGATGGTGGGTGTGGATTGAATGCAATATGTTTAATACAGTGTGGCCTAATCTGCAGCTTTTAATGGTAGGGTGTGTCATATGGGTGTTAGGACTGCATACTAATGCTCGATTCCAGAAACAAAGACCCTTATATTGGACATTTTCATGGCAAAAGCTGGACATAATTCCAAATAACATCTTCACCTTGTTCCTTTAGTCTTGTCTGTGAGATGGGGTCATGCCATTTGTCAGTTGGGGTCCATTCGGGGTAGTATGGAGGAGCAGCTGTGTGGAGTTCTTCCAGTGGACAATCTCATCTCTTTCTGGAATATGGAGTCTAAAATGTTAGTACTAATTGTAAGTTGCCCAAAAATGTTTTCACAACTCTTACTGCCAGCATGTCACAGAACACCCAAAAGCAGGGGAGCCTGAAGACTGACCGGTATATTTCAGCTTTCAAACTTTAGTCAAGTCTATCCAACTGCTGGTCCAGCCTTCAGGAGAACTTTCAACCTGATGGAAGTCACATAGAAATCTTACGCTGTTTTCATCTCTCTGCTCTTCTCGCTGGAAGTGTTTGGAAATGAAGGCTGTTTGAACACAGAGTCCAAGATATTTCCAGAGTCTGCACATTTCTGAACAGAGCAATTAGCTGTCAACCACTTTGCCTGACTGTACGTACTGTCTCTTCTCATTCCCGAGTGCGGTCTCGTTTGCAGTGGTGCAACATACCCACCAAACTGGAAAAATAGCATATATGGCAACATAATAGGGATAAGCTCTGAACTTTTTATCCATGGCAAGTGAAAGCAATGACAGGTACAGGAGGAGAGTCCCTATAGTTTCTTGAAAGACTCTTCAAGTTGGTGAACTTGAAAGTGACCTAATGGCATGGCCAGAATTCACCTGCCAGAGCGTACAACACAGGCAAATCCAAGCACATGGAGCACGTACGTTAGTGTGCTGCAAAGCACAGAGTACTGCAAAGCTTCCTGGTTCTCAGGGTGCAGGTGTGCTCGCAGAGTACGTGTTTGTTGGAACTCTTACAGCTGCGCAACAAGGAGCAGGTGAGTGGAGCCAGGGATAATCTGGATAGGCAAGCCATGGGCTGGAATCTGTTGTATTTTTCATATCAGCTTAAAATCTTTAGTTGTCTTTCCCAGCAGTGTATTTGATACTTATTTTATTTAGAAGTTTCAAAACTAATCTTGTTCACTTCTTTAATTTTTTCCTTTTTTTTTTTTTTTTTTAGAATTGTCAAATAACATTTTTCCTTAGCTGAAAGGACTATTCAGAACAAATCTAAGCCAATATTTTATAGATTTTTCTCAGATATATAACTAATTTGATAAAGCATGGAAATGATGTCTGGAAGGCAAATATTCATTACTCTGACACTAATCCTTAACAAAGGACAATTTGATATTAAACAAACAAACAAACAGCTTTAAAGAATGCATTCCAAAACAATATTTGGAACAAACTTTATTTAAAGATTAGTAGTGAAATTTATGGTATGGCTTGCACTGTGTATTTTATTTTAATGTAATTAAGGACCTCGGTATGGTTTTGTTTGAAGGTGCTCCTTTTCTAATGGTAGGGACTATAATTGGAGACCTTTCTGCCTGCAGTAGCAGGCAGGATCCAGACAGCAGGCTTTTTGTGCCTGTGTCTGGAGGATATCTCAGACCTCCTGAGGGAATGTTCTCTTTTTGGTGTTAGATTGGGACTAGGGATTTTTGTCTGTTCCTCTTGAGACTCTAATCTTTTCCATCTATCACTTAATCGTGTTTCTCACCAGACCATTCTTTATCATAGCAGACACTGTCTTGTTCCTTTTGCTCACTACCTCCCTATCTCTTCTTCATTACTGATTTATAGGGTTATTTTTTTCCAGATATAGCTACTTTTTATTAACTCTTCTCCACCATGCTTCTCTGGTTTTGACGTGCAGAAATCTTGCTTCACATTTGCAAACTTTTTTTTTCCTTCTGTTGCAATTAGTCTCAGCCTTGTATTTTCCCTTTGCAGGACTGTACCTGCCAGGGCTGTTTCTGTGACCCTTAATACTCCCGTGCCTTAACCCACACCTCGCATCCATCCCTCTTCTTTTCTCCACGGCTGCTGTTGTCAGTTTTAGTGGAAGTTTGAGCTGTTCGCAAGCAGAAGTTGCAGGCTAAGGCAGCTGTTGATGAACTGTTGTTATTTTCAGGATGTACCTCCACGATTCTCCTCTTTGTGTATTGTAGGAACAAAAGAAAAAACATGCTAGGAAGGAGGAAAGAAAGTATAAAGAAGTAGTGGTTTCCTGATGATGAGAATTAAATGACATGCTTTAGCATAAACACAGTATATTTATGCCTTAAAGGAATTGTCCTTTAACTTTTTGAAGTGACTGACTGGACTGTCCTCGGTACTGGGTGGGTATGGCTGAAATATAACTATTAGGGAGCCATTCATAATCTCTGGATTTGGGCAATACTTGGTGTATTTTGAATATCTATTTGATGTCCTTTTGCATTTTTTTCTGTACCCTACTTTTCTAATATTTTGCTTTGGTAGTATGGGAAGAAAATTGAATAAACTGATGTGGCAATATGTAAAGGGACAGTGACCTGAACCAAGACTCTGTCAGTCGTTGTATACCAGCCAAACCAGGGCAGACTTTGCACTGCCCAAATTACAGGGAAATAAATCCCCTTTATCTGCGTTTACTCTGCTACAATTGTCTAACAGCCTGTATTCATTATGTTGGGGAGTGTTACGGAAGCTGAAGTGTTTCCATTGCAGCTCCAGTCCTTCCAAGTGAAACTCTACACATTTGCTCCAAATATTTTGGTTTTTCCCTTCTACATATTAAGTGATTATAATTTCTGATTTTTTACTCCTGTAGCTGCATTTAAATGATTGCATTCCATTTTACTAGCAAAGAGTTTGGACTACAAAGCCTCTGTTTAAAGAAACAAAATAAGAATATATTTTCTCATCCCCTTACCTTAAATTCTTTCCTCTTGCCGCATTCCTTAGGTACAACCTTTGAATTTAACTAACTAGCAAAAGGGGCTTCTTTCTGAAAAATTTTCTTACATTTAGGAGAATTAAGTGGAACATTTGTAGCTCATTGTGCATTCTGAAGTAAAATAATATAACGATATGGCTGGTGGATAACATGTGGTGACAATATGTGCAGTAAGGGCCTGCTCTCTTTCATTTTGTATATAATGTAACTACTTCAATAAGAAATTGAAAGTATTTAAAATTTCAAGTCAGCAGCAATATCACAATTTTAAACATACTGAAATAAAGAATTAGACATCATCATTTTCCTCTATCCTTATCTGATAGGGCTGAATTCATGTTTCCATTCGTATTATTATCACTAATTGCTAAACCAGGGCATTATATTATTACCCTCTGCAAATCTGGGTGTATCAAAGTAGTGACATTTTTTGCATTGTTTCTGGCAAGAAAAATTCCGACTTGTAAAACCCATATACTTCCCCCATAACCTCCTCCTCCTGTACCAGTAGCACCCAAGACTTTGATTTTATGCATATTATTTTAATGTTAGAGTTTTCCGAAGCTGTATTTCAAATAAGTGGTTCTTAAAAGGGCTGTGTGTTTTCTGAAACCTGTGTTATAATCATGAACATAAGTTGCAAATTTGCAGTAACTCATATACTTAGAGCACTGTATGCTCAATTATTAGTCTCTCTGAGTTGATAAGGGGGAATCAGGACTTGTAAGCTCTGTCTCCAGACCCACCAGTCCCCTCTGGCTGTGGACCGATCATGTGGAAAGAGGCCTGAGGTGCTTCCTTTCCACAAAGCTGCGATTCTTGGATGGAAGCAGAATCCTGCTGCACAAGGATGTGTGCAGAAGTGTAACATTTTCTGTGAAACCAGAAAAAAAAGAGTATTTGTGAAAAATAAACACTTAAAACTAACTTAAGAGATCGTTACAAGTGAAATATAACCCATTTTCATCTTTCATTTCTTTTCGGCTCACAGTCTTTTTACACTCTGCCTTTTCCCCCAGTTCATACACAGTGAGCTTTACTATCCTCACTTGGTGAAAATATTTTTCTCCTTTCTTCTTAATCTTTAATTGGTTAGGGTTTTTTTTTTTTTGGTGTTCTGTCTTGACTATATTTTTTCCCTTCAACATTTGTTTTATCTTTCTACTCTTCTTGAGTGTAATGTCTTTGGGTACAATGCTTACTGACTATAGTGGTGAAGGAAAAAAATAAGTATTCTTGGCAATTTAAATACATTTTCTGATGAGTTGGCATTTCATAACAATTTTATGAGGTGATGAAGTCATGATAAATTAACTGGCTGTCTTACAATTCTAATTGAGTCTCCTGACTTCTCTGAGGAAGATTGACATATTTAATGTCTTTCCTACTATCTTTATACTAAACCAGAGTAGCAACATTAATATCTTACTAAAAGGGAAATGAGAGGAAAATAAAAAAACTGCTTTTAGATTTGAATTGAAAAGATAGATTTGGTGAAGTGCTGAACATAGAAAGAGTGCTTCAAGGAGCAGAAACTCTTCTGGAAAAAGTCTTGTAATGGTTCTGGTGTGATTAAACATCCCCTTCCAGCAGGAATGTTGAAGGAAAAGGGAGTTGTTGGTTAGTGAATGAAAGAACAGAGAGGGTCAAGATTGCAGTAGACTGGAGAGGCCCAACAAGACTGCGGGAAGAAGGTCTGTTCTTTGCTTCATCCTAAAAGAGCTGAAAGAACCTGTTTTGTTTAAGTAATGGGTTAACGTGCCTTTTATGTGTAGCAGAAAAAGAAGCTTTTGGCTTCTGTGTTCTTAAAAAGTTTTGCTAGTCAAGGCAAGACAAAATGAAATGAGGGCTGAGTGTCGAGGAGGTGTTTTGCTTTGCATTGGTTTGAACATATAATTTACACCTCAGGGAACAAATTCACTTGTAGAGCTCTTTTATATGTCATTCCTAGTCACAGCTACTGTGACGTTATTCATGGGTGCAGATAGTGCCAGGACTGTCCAAGATGTAGATGTGAATAACTCTGATGGTTACGACATTATCTCTTCTGTCCGGTTCAACCAAGCATGCATGGCTGTAAGACACAGGTTATTCCTGGAGCTATGACACCAGGTAGCAAGCCCTTTATACTGAGTATGCTGTATTAATAGTTTATGCCTATTCTTTATTTTAAAATAGCTAGTTGTCAGGGATGAGTAGTTTTTACACACTCTTCCTCTAGATGGAACCACTCTGCTGCTTCACTTGGCTGAAATAAATACTATTTGTTGCACAGCTGAGGAAACCGTTGCAGCCTGTACGTACAATCGTGCATTTATGTTCATGTGCGTACACGTGGCTGGGAGCATCCTATGTGGCATTAGAGGGGTGTTGTGAAAGAAGGAATGCTCTTGGGTTTTGTGTTGCTTCTGGAAGTAAAGAATTTGAAGGTAGTGTTGGCAAACTTTGATCTGTAGCAGAGTAGTGAAAATTATTATCTTTATGGGATTATTATCTTTATGCCCTACTTATTCTGCATCTGGCAAAATGCAGTCAGATGTGTCATCCTGTCCCTCATCTCTGTAAACTCTGTTTCAGAGTTTATAACCAGACTGTTAGCAATAACACTCACCATTGTCACATTTTATAATCCTTTCTGTTTATGAGTCTACTATACCAGACATCGATACCTCTATTTTGAGTAGAAACATCTTGCTTCATTTATTGGTTCTCTACTACCATTTGTTTTTTCCAGAAACTATCCCAGTTAAAATAGTTTTCTTTTTCTTTACTAATGCTTTTCACATATTTTGTTATTATGTGGGTTTTTCAGTAAGTTGCGTATGGAACTTTTTCGAGGTTTCTCTGTTTTTACCTGATTTGGAAAAATCAGTGGGTCTGTTTAACTCTTATCTTCCCAGTTGTAAATGTGAGCTAAATGTATTACATAATATGCCCTTCATGTTGTTTTTATTGAATTAATCTGGGAGCCACAGATTTTACTGAAACTGGATATTTACTGTTTCTAAGAGCAGCATTTATGTGCAAGACTTGGCCCGCTGCAGGCCACGTGAAAGATTTAGAAGATAAACTACTTTGATTAATATCTGCCTAAGCAGAATCAAACGTAGTAAAAGGTTGTCCGAAAGAGGAGAAAGAAAAAATAGTGTAGTACAGTTAATCTCATGGGTTTTAGTCCTCTTTTTCCTCCCAGAATATCGAAAGTGTGCTTGAAATAGTGTTGCCTCGCACAAAACCAGCAACAGTACATAAATACAAGACGGTGGTTCTTGGTCTCCAGCGGCTGAGGAAGGAAAAGCTTAGTCATTCAGTCACTTCAAGACTGTGTCCATTGATTGATTTTACCCTATCTGTCTGGTGAGCAGAAAGAAATATGGCAATGGATTTTTGTAGAATCGCCTTTACCACATAATAATATTAAAATAGCAAGTGATGAAACATTGTTACTAGACTATAGATTTTTAGAAAAGGAAAATACTGTTTAACAGTTATGCTGTCAGTGTAATTCCTGTATCTTGAGTTTTCCAGCTTTTGGTAAAACATACCTGAGGTATGTCAATATCCATTTATCATTATACGAGAAGACGTTATCTGCAAAAATTCAAATGCGAGGCTTGAAGTGAGTTTAATCTAGATTGTGTTTGTGTGGAATAATAAACTCTTCAAATTGAAAGAACTGGAGAAAGGATAAAGAAAAATTCAGAGAGGATGCCAAAGAGGAGCATTCAGCAGACCCTGAGGAGGTATGCCATGTGTATAGAAAAACTAGATGGAGAGGGGTCACATACGTGGAACCTTTTGTTATGGAGGAAATGGTTAATGTTGTTACGATCGAGTGCACACATTTCATTAAAGGTCTATGTTTGTGTGTATATATCTGCAAACACAGTACCATAATTCAAGTAATATGGACAACTGACTTTTTAGAGATTTTAATTGAACTGTGTTGTCTAATGATTGCTGGTAATCGATAAAGTAGTGCCATGTTTGATCTATTGAATCAGCAATGTGCCGTGATCCGTTAAACCTATTTATATTATAGTAGTAGTCAATCTATACATGGGCTAACATAATTGTGTAGGTTACATATAGATTACAATACAATCCTTAGGAGAAGGCAACAGGTGCAAAAAGTCACCAAAGGGCAGGAGAAAGAAAGAAACATCGCCCTGATTGAGGCAAAGAAATGTTCCGTAAGCCAGGCAAGTACATGAGGTGATACCTTGTCTAAGAAGGAAATATTTGCATCTCTGAGGAAATAAAACAGTATTTATTTTGACAGGAAGAATGACCACGCAGTTTTGTAAATCAGGAGGAAATAAATCAAGTCACAGTGACAAACACTGAGGAGGGCTTCGATGATCAGATTGGTTGTAACATGCTAAGTGCTTCACCAAAAAGGGGTGCTCAGCGAGGGCTGCAGCCTGAGGATTAAGAGATGCAGAAAGAGGGAAAATGCAATAGAATCACAGCAAAGTCTGTGGAAAGTTTTCTGGAGAAAGATTTAGCTTCTTCACCTTTGTCTTCACAAAAATTTTTAACTGTTGACTGCTTTGGAAGTTGTAAGGAAATACTTTTCTTTTTGTTTTTATCTTAACCTGGCTTGTGTTGGATGTTGGAAAGCGCCTGGGTAATAACGCGCCTCATCCAAGCCTATCGTGAGTCAAACATTCCAACGTATTCACTGCATATTTTAATAAATATTGTATTTGTACAATGCATCTTCCAGGGTGTCCAAAGGTAATCAGGTCTGCCCTAGAAAAGGGTGTCCCAGGGTCAGGTGAGTCTGTGTCTCCCAGATGTGTCCCAGTCACTGGTGAGAACTGAGACAGCAACGTCTGAACAGGTCTCCAGGGAGCTTGCCCAAAACCATTTTAGAACTGTTTTCCCTTGTATGATCTATGGTGATACACCCTGCCATCCATATGGGGTAGGATTTCTTAAAAATTAAAAAGATTTTAAAGAAAAAAAAAATTAAGAAGACTTCTAAGGAAAGCTGGAGAATTGCACAGCCAATCTCTCCTGGTCTGAAGTGACCTGGTGCAGCCTTGCCATGGCCGAGCTCCCGCCAGCCATGGGTGCAGGACATCATGCGGGGGACCCTTCCTGTGGTGTTCCTGTGGCCAAATGTTCTCCCTCTGGTTTACTCTCATTTTTTGAAATTTCTTTGGATTCAAAGAGATATGGCATCATCCTGTAATTTTTTTATGCTAGTTCAGGTACTGGAGTCACACCAGTACCTGAACATGGTACCCAGACATAGCTACATTTCTAAGCTGGATCCTTGTAAATCTTAAAGAAAAATGCCAAAGTCCTGTAGATTGAAATAAACCTCAGACATGAATTGAAATAGCTTTTTCTTGAAAGAGGCAAAGTAAAAGGAGACAGACCAGAGAAGATAAAAACTCTTTCTGGAAATAGCAACATTTACCTGTGATGGAGGCAGAGATCACAGAGGTGGTTTCTGTTCTGTAACTCCCTGCGGTCACTCGTGGCTGAGTTCTGGCAGGATTCAAAGGAGATCTCTCTGTCTCCATGTGCAAAGCTTGCTTCACAGTAACAGTTGTTATTGTGAGGGTCTGAACAGAAATGCTTTCTGTACCCTTTGAGAAATGGCATGATTATAGGTGGGAAAAAAGCTCTGTTTTCCTAGGTACTGTAAAAGTACCAAAGGAATAGTGGAGATGTTTTGAGTTAAGGAAGTCATATATATATTCTAGAAAAAATACGTTCAGTCAGAGAACATGGATGATGGATGATACAGAAAAGCCAGTTTGTGACTACTGCAGTAGAAGAAAGTTATTCAAGAACAGTTCAACCAGCTAGAAATAAAAATTTCATGAAACTGCCAAGGTCAGTGAGACCCAAAGCAATTTGCTGATTAAATGATGGTCACATGTTCATGTGCCTGTGGGTTGTGTTTAATTTCTGTACTTTCATGCTGCAAAACTGAAATCATGCTAAAAGAGGACAAATTAGTCCACAAAATAAAGCTTGCATTTGCAGTCATTTCTTTAGAGATTGTGCTCTTTTTCTGTGTACCTGACAAGAGTCAGGAGTGCTCTCCAAAAACGAAGTTGTGCGAGTCTCCAATTCAAAATAACTTCTGTGCAACTTTGTCATCACATAAAATGCAGACTTCTAATAGTGAAGGTGGAAAAGTAACTTATTTTTTTATTTACTTTAAGTTATTACTTTCTATTTTCTTGATTTGACATAGCAAATTAGATAGACAATTCTTAATAAAGAATTCATATAAATGACTAATTTATTGAAGTAAATACAAAACTCTTACCATGATTTCAGTAGTTTAACTTTGTCAGTTTGACCTTCAGAGATTCCTCTGTGTGCTTCCCAAACGGAACAGGCACAACGCGGCGTTGTTATCATAGCTCTACAGGTCAGCCTCTCTGGTCAGTAGGATTTGCCTGTGACAGTGACTGTTAAGACCGAGAAAAATTTGATTTGTGAGAAACTCCTTCTTTCTAGACTGGAGAATTGTTTAGATTTCCCAGTAAGAACTGGGATGAGAGAGTGAAACATGCCAGGTATTCACAACTCGGATGGGTAAAGTCTCTTGCCCGAGAGAAGTGAATTAGATGAACTTAAGGCCTGTTTGAGGGAATTGTGGTGGAGTGTTGCTTGCCAAAACCAGCTGCAGGCTCCAGGAAGCTGGAGAAGGTGCGACCGAGGTTGTGTTCAGCCACCAAGCCTGGTTCTCCTAGTTCAGTTTCGGCTTTTTGGGGCAGGACATCTGTGCCAGCCCAGCAGCAGGGACCTCGGTGGTACCGAGAGGAATATGTAGGACCCCACGCACCCCCCACTGCACAAGGTAAACCCATCTCCAAACGCATATCGTTCTCAGGTCTCGGAGATCAACGTGAATATTGGGCTTCACACAGTTTGTCAAAATGAAGTTTTGAGGCTTTGCCGGTGGCTGCACGAGGACAGAGGAGGGACCCCACCAGAGGCCACTGCCTCTGTGCAGGAGGCACAGGCTGGAGTCATGCCGCCTTTTAGCCAGCCTAAATTTACAATATATTGCAGACCCAGTGTTATATATTGTGAATCTTGTTGAGATAGAGATGTCTGTGTTAGATTATGGAGGTTTTTTTCTGCACATAAACCTTTTGGTTTGGTGTTCTGTCCCACTGGCTCTTCTCTCAGCTCAGGAGGTCGCTCGCTGATGCCTCTTACAGCCCGGCACTCCTCTTCACAGGCACCGTAAATTGCTGAACATCGTTCTGCCGCGTGCTAGTCCCATCGCTTTCATCCGTCAGAGCCCGAGGTGCGCTCCGGAGCTCATTCTGCTACTGGAACATTTAATTCGGTGCATGAAAGATGATGTAATTTGTGGCCTTTTTCCAGTACAATACTTTTGACTATATTGGATTGTGTTGGGCAACCCAGGAGGATAATCTGTGTATGTAATATATAAATACTACCTGGACAAGCTGAATGTTATTTAATTACCTGGGGTTTTGTCCCCTATCTCCGCCTTTTCTCCTCAGAGCCTCTCATTGACTCTAACCTCAAAGGTGCTACAGGGCAGAGCCCGGTGTTTTCCCTTGATCTGCCCTGGACGGACTGCTCACACCGCTCTTGCTCTTTCCTGCACATAGGTGCTAAAAACACAGATCCATCATATCATTTTGTTTGTAGCAAATATAGGCATGAGAAAGGTGAGATCAAAATAAGCTGTATCTTTCTTGATGCACGGTCTTCAGGATGGAAAATATTGTCATCTTTGTTTTTAAGAGCATGTTTCAGAGCATGTTTTGAACTCCTTGCTTCACAGTGTGTTGCTTGTCCTTGAGGAACAATGTGACATGGTAGAACAGATTCTGATTTTTGCTGGCTTTTCACTGATGATTTCGTTGATTAAAATACAAGATCGCGTGAGTTTAAAATGAAACTGTCTTTCTGATATGTTTGTACAGTTCCAGTAGTGATTTTGAATATCACTACTCTAAACTTCATTGCCTATTTTTAGCAATTTGAGCTTGAGATACTTTATGATGTTGTCTAACAACAACAGAGAGGAAAATCCTGCCTATGATAGGAAGGCTGAAATTGTCTAAAGCAAAACAAAACAACTGAGCATTGAATAAATTCAGCATCCTGTCCTTTTCAAATGTTGACTGTGTAACTGAAGGTGTTATAATCTCAGTTATTTTTTTAGTCTAGTGGTTTTGGCTTTTCAGTCAGTGAATTTTCAGTCAATGCAGGAGATAGGCACAGGAAAACAGCATCATCTAACGGGGTATGTAATTAATGTTAGAAGTAAAGACAGAGTTAAAATAAATTTTTGTTTCCCCAAGCACCTTTATACTCTTTCATGGCTTTGCTTATGTGTGTACAGTGTTAATCTTGATTTGTTATATAAAATATTGCAAATGAGTCATCTTAACTTCTCTGTGTGTGTGTGTGTGTGTATGTGTTCTAAAGGAACTGTTGGAATAGTCATAAGACAAATGACAGAAAAATAAAAAAAAAACAAAAAAAAATCAAAAGAGTCAAAAGAATATTCAAGTCATTATGCCAGTAAGTCATAGTAAAAGATATTGCCCAACTATTCAAATAAATAAATAAATAAATAAATAGATGGAAAGCATTTATTTAATGTAAATATATTTGGATGACAGATGCATACAAAAAGGTTGAGTTAGTAGGTTTCATAGTGTATTCACTGTACTTCTGGTTTCCTTATATAAGAATTAGATAAAACCTTCAGATGTGTAGAAAAAAAAATTATTCGTTTTTGAAAAAGTCATAGATGTCAGAATTCCTATTGCTCACCAAGGCTTGAGGAATATTTTGTAATCAAAATATTCTTAGAATTAATATATTACCTCAGTAACTGATACCTTTCTTAATGTGTAGTGCATTTCCTTCTTTGAGTATTTTTAGTACTTGCGTTATTACTTGCATGCAATGAACCAAAATACCACTGAAATATTACATTTACATATTGTTTGAGCTTTCCTTTGCTGTAAGCGTGTCATTAATTTTCTACTTATAAATATCCAATGTGAACTTTTCAGTAACCTCTAAAGAATCATGCAGGACCTTGTAAAAATCATAGATATTTTCCATTTCTTTCAGTGAACCTCTCTTTTGCACTTTTCTGCGTTATTTTGGAACCTTTATGTTTGTGCTTTGCACTGCTGAATAGGACAGATATGGAAAGAAGTTTGTTGTCCTGCCTACCTTAGAAATGAACTACTGGAAACAGGTACTGCAAGGAGAGGGACTGTTTATCAGGGAGCGTAGTGATAGGACAAGGGGTAATGGGTTTAAGCTAAAAGAAGGTAGATTTAGATTAGATGTTGGAAAGAAATTCTTTACTGTGAGGGTGGTGAGGCACTGGCACAGGTTGCCCAGAGAAGCTGTGGATGCCCCATCCCTGGAAGTGTTCAAGGCCAGGTTGGATGGGGCTTTGGGCAGCCTGGTCTAGTGGAGGGTGTCCCTGCCCATGGTGGGGGGGTTGGAACTAAACGATATCTGAGGTGCCTTCCAACCCAAACCATTCTGTGATTCTATGATTCTGTGTTATTAATATCCACAGAATTTCTTCCTGCTATGAGAAATGTAATCCCTAAATCAGTCTCTCAGATAACATATTTTGAACATATGAATTGTGATCATAACCTTATGACAACTGCTGAATAATTATCTTTAAATCTACCTTTGACCAACCCAAACCATTCTTGTTTGTTTGTTTGGTTGGTTGGTTGGTTGGTTGTTTTTTTCCCCCCAGCTTTGTAGTTAGGGGGATTCTGGCTGTTTTTAAACCCATTCCATTTTCTTCCCCCTCCCTTCATCCCATACGCATCAGCTCTGAAATGGTGCAACTTGGTGTTTTTCTGCAACGGTGGTCTCCATTCCAGAATTTTTTTAGAATTAGGTTAGAGGAAATAAGCTGATCCTTTGAGAAACACTAGTTACAAGTGTGCTTTGGAATAGGGTATGGGGATTTGCTTAGAGCAAGAGGTCAGTCTGCTGCTGTGCTGCATTTGGCCGTCAGAGCGGGATGGTGGCATTGCTGTTGGCCGGGCTGATGAGAGGGACGGTGAGGCTGGGAGCTGCAGGAGGACCGAGGGGAGGCCGGGAGCTGGGCTGTGCAGTCACAAGTCATTTGGTGGCAGGGAGGAGATGACCACCAAGATAAGGAGCTGGTGGGGACAGCAGGAGGAGAAAAGGAGGAGGAGGAGGAGGGACTAATGTCTGAGCTCCAGTATCTTAACAGTATGAGGAAACAGAAGACAATGTGCCTCACCCTTTTTGATGGCCTGGCCTATGTAAAGAATAGCAGTTACAGTTTGACAGCCCATGTCACGGGTTCCTGTGTTATGTGTATGAAGGCTTTTCTTTAATGATCTTCATTAAGCAGTGCAGTCTTGTATAATGTTCATCTAATTGCTTCACAAACTTTAATGAGAAAATTTACAGCATTTCTTTGCAAGGTTATGTTGTTACTCCTGTTTTATATCTAGAGAGCAGACGTATTAATTCCGGTGTCTGCTTATTCTGAGGAGCCAAACCGAAACGACTCTGGCAGTGCATCTGTTCCAGCCACAGCTCTGAACTGAGGACAGTTGTGGGCAGTACCATGAAGCTTATTGCCATCAAATCATTCCATGCATTCACCTTGTGGGTTTTTTTGTTTGGTGGTTCTTTTGGTTTTGTGTTTTTGGTTTTTATTTTTTGTGGGTTTTTTTTCTGATGGTGATGGTGCCGGGACTTTTATTAAAACCCATAAAAAAATTTAAAAAAGGAAAACTTCTGCATTATAAAGTGTTGAGATTAGAAAGTCAGTTATTTGAAAGCTGAAGCACCCTAGAATTGTGTGTATACAGTGCAATGCAGTATTTAAAGGCCAAGAACCATTCTCTTTTCCCTAAGATCACAGCTATATTCATCACTGGATGGCTGATAGTCAGGAAAAAAAAAATATCAATTTTCTTGATGTGAGGCATCACATTCCTGCTGAAGTAGGAGCTTAGTAAGTGAATGTAGGACAGGAAGGGAGAGGACAGTTTTATGAATAAGACGGAAATGGATTTGGTGCTTGTTTGGCTGGACATTTTGCTTAAATCAGAGATTCAGTTCATTCTCTGAGTGTCTTGCTTACCACCATTTGGGAATACCTGGCTTAAAACAACTCTGATCTCAAAATTGAAGTGATCAAGATTTATTTGCAGAACTGCTGAGCATGAAATACAGCATAAGTTCACAAGTGTGCTCTAAATACAGACGGGAAAACTATCAGATGTTGCAGTGCCTGTACAAGAAATGAAACCTCAGAAAGGAGATGATGCATGATGAACACGTGTGGAATATGTCTGTCATTTCAGGTTTATTGTTCATCTGATGGGGACCTTCTGTTTTCTATAATGAGATTTGTGTCCTCCGGAATTAAAGATTACACCAAATAACAGGGCTAATTTCTGGACTTGCTAGTCTTGTTGGCATCTAAATTGTCAACCTTTATTGTCTCTTAATTCATTATTTTTTACAGTAGGAATTCTTAATGCATCCTGTTGGCACTATATTAGCTGCTTTAAGTAAAATTCCTTATTTTTAAATCCTTCTGTGTGAGGCAATAAACTCGGTTCATTTTATTTGAGCACATGTCTGGCAAGCCATCAGCAGCTGCTGCTCTAAAATTCTGTGAACTGAGTTAATATTAAGAAGAGGGAGAGAACTCAAATGCCAGCTGTTTTCCACCTTGTTTGTATGGGACCAAGTTTGTGTTTATTAACACAGTATATAATGTCAGATTTGATCTAATCTGTTCTACATGAGTGACAGTACTGTAGGAGACCTTTGCGTTAGGTACTAACGTAACAAACTCTATACTTATATCCTCTAACTTTCAGAATGGAATAAAGTCATTAATTTCTCTGTGAAATATTTTCTTTAATATGTCTAGACATGGTATATTTGAAACAGAACTGATTCTAATAACTGGGTAACATTTCTTTGAGAATCTTTCTTGTTCTTTTAAGAGTTTCACTGCAGAAAGCTGCCTCATGCTGTAGGGGTGTCTATCCAGTCATATACCCTTTTGTTTCACCTGTCCAACTACTAGAATTTGAACATCAGTGGACTTATTAGAGGCAATCATCCACAGTTTTATTTGAGCCCCAATCATGTAGAAATTGAACATAGCTTTGCAGAGAAAGTTCTTCCAGAGGACCCTATTGCCTTCATGCTGTGGGACCCAGATGAGAACCTGGTATGTGGTGCGTGTCACGACGGGTACTTACTTCATGCATATGTATGGAAAGCATACGTCCATACGTCCTACTTGGACTTTCAGAAAAGTTGTGCTGGCTTTCTGCTGTGCTGGTGCTGACTCACTGCACATTTGTAAGTTGGTATCTGAATGGACTCATTAACTCACATCGCAGATTATTTCATTGGGAATACATCTATGACACATTAAAACCATAGAAACTGTGAAAATGCAGCTGGGAAATAGAAATTTATGCCTTTGTAAGTGCACAAATGTATGTTTATATTGTTTCTGTCCATGTAAGCATTTTACCTTTAGCATTCTGTGGAGCCCAGAAATTCTTACCTTTTAATTTATCTGTAGGTAATTTTATTAAGTAGAACCGAGATTGCCTCAGTGGCAGCCTCATTTATGTTACATAGCCCATTTGAGTTAATGTTTCTTTTCATTTATGTATGCTGGTTTGTGCCGTTTCTTCCCCTTCCCGGGACTAGAACGGTATTTGTACTCTTCAGGGCCCCTCTTCCCGGGAATGGGCTGTAGGCAGACTTTTCTCAGCCCAGATCCTCTATCGATTATGTATCGACTGGAGCGCAAAGATTGCCAAAACCACAGGTTCAAGTTTGTTTAGGGTGCTTCAGGTTGCTCCTGCTGACATCAGCTTCTTAGTTTCACTCCACTGAAATTGTAGGAATTACAGAGAATGACATGATGATGAAACAAGTGTTGACTGTTTAATATATCTGTTTGATTCTCAATCAGTGGAAAGCAAATGAACTTTTCGAGTTATTTTTCCATGTTAAGAACTAACTTGTTGCAGAACAGCATTGAAAACTCCTTTGCATTTATTTCTCTCATTTTCATCTGTTTTGTTCCCCCTAAAACTACTGTTTTTTGTGGGCTTTTTTTTTTTTTTTACTTTATTACTTGCATGCATCTTATCATTTTATGGTCAAATCAGATAGAGAGAAATAATGAATTGATACCATAGTATGTGGGAATTCTGTTGTGATATTTGCCTGTGTTACATAGGTATCTATAAGTATGCATGCATACTATAAATATCGTCAGTAAGAGATATTTTGTAACTAGAAAAAAAGAATGTCAGTGGCAGTTCCCTACTGCTAACAAAATCATATATGAGATGAAACAATGTATTCATCTCACACAGGTAATTTATATTTTATCAGAGATCTATTCCAGTGATGTTAAGAGAAAGTACAGAGATCTATAGCACACAGTTATTCATGACATACATGGTCTTCTGTCCTCGGTGAGGAGCGAATACTAGTTTAGAAATGTTTCAATACAAATGAAGGGATAAAAATACTGTAGTCTTCATTGGTATTGAAGTCAGATCCCATGCATTTAAGTATATGCCTCTCACAAGAACAAAAGCATGACCTAAAAATTTTTCCCTGATTATATATCACTGATGAACGGACGGCAGCTCCAATCAGCGCGCGGTGCTAAAGTGTTCAAGACTGGCTTGTGGTTTATTGTCTCCAGACAAATTTAAATCACAGGCTTTGTTCTATGGCATTTTATGCCTTGAAAACTATTGCTTGTGCATCGCCATCTGTGGCTTATGCATTTTTTTATTGTTATTTATTTTTATTGAAAAGGGAGGCCTTTATTTGACCGTCTTAATTACAG
This sequence comes from Aramus guarauna, assembly GCA_013400195.1. Classification (NCBI taxonomy): domain Eukaryota; kingdom Metazoa; phylum Chordata; class Aves; order Gruiformes; family Aramidae; genus Aramus; species Aramus guarauna. The sequence continues at coordinate 539,182 of VXBL01002748.1, read as the reverse complement.
TGCTGCCTCAGACAATTTTTACTCTTTCTGCCTCTCAGTGTTGGTTTTTAAAACATACAGTTTCTTTCTCAGGACAAGGAATACTTATCTTTTCTGTTTGAAAAGATAAAACATTATCATTACGAAGTATTTCTGTGATTAGGACTGAACCAGAGGTATTTCCTCTGATGTGTTTCGGTCAGCACTTGACATAGCAGATATTTGAATGAACTAGAGTTTCTTTTAACAGCAAAAGAAGTTTATGCTGTCATCTTGGAAAAGACCTTAGTATTACTTCAATACCTGCAAAGAAATTATGGACCATCCACAAGCTGAATTATACAAATATATTAAATAATGAGGGTAAAGTGACAGATGATGCTTGGAGCATAATCTAGGTCTGTATCATGAGTAGATAATAATATTAAGTTATTATTTAGGGAGTCCTAGAAAATGGTGTGTTGTAATGCAAACTGCATCTGTGTGTTATATTTATGGTGTCTGTCAGCTGGACTTAACTGAATTTTGTACATTTTTTTTACTGTTTTTTATCATCTCACCCCCTTACTTGTTATGTTCCACCAATGTCCTTTTGTATTTTAATTTTTGTTTTCTTCTTTTCAAGATTCAATACCACTGTTTGATGAGGGCACTATGATTTTGTAAAATGTCGTACCTTTCTACTTGATAGCTTATGTTTGTATTTAAATAAATGAATATATATTTTAATATGGTTCAGGCAGGTCATTTTCTCATACATTTAATGATATGATTTAGAAGCAGCACGTTTGAGTTAGATTGTGAGTTGTGTAGATGCCATCAGTAGGACTTGCAGGTGTTACCCCAAGGAAGGGTGATGCTTCTCACACGTCCGGTGCTCAGACGCCACGCAGTGACGCCTGTACGGATCCGTATTTGAGCAGTAGCAATCAGGTACACAGAGCGCTTTCGGTACATAATGCCGCTGTTTGGTACACCGTGCTTTCTGGTGAATCCTTGAGACTCCAGCGAACTCTGGCATCTGGAAAGGGTTTGAAACATTCCCCTGTAAATTCACGCAGCTATTAAAAACAGGATCCCTTGTCCCTTTTCTCTTTTTAAAGACGGCGCTGTCTGGCTTGTTTATACTGCACTGTTTCTCCTAAAATGGACTGCTCCAAATGCTCTCACACTGTGCGGTGAAGCGTAAGTATTTTGCAAATGGTACTGGCCCGCGTGCTGAGTGAGGAGGCAGAGGTCTTCCTGTATAATCCGATTTCAATCAACTCACTCTAATCACTACTGATAGCTGCAAAATTTAGCCTGGATCTGCTCTGGTAATCTAGATTGACAGGAGGTAAAAGTAAAGGGACAGAAGGGCAGAGGAACAAAGAGAAACGAGCAGGGACAGTGATTTTCTGCTTGCGCTTCCCCTTCTGGGACGCGTGTCTGTGCTGGCGGGTGCGCCCAGCGCCGCGGCGGAGGGGCCGGGACAACAGGTGCCCTCCGCGGGGCTGGAGCAGCAGCCGCGGGCACGCTCGGCACAACAGGTACCCACCCGCGTGACCTGTTGGCGTGCATTATTTATTGACATTGAGATCCTAATTCTCTTTATTACTCGGAAGATCCCGGGGTCGTGAAATATTCAGGCACAGCAGCAGTGGAACGGTGCGGCCCGCAACCGGGCGTCTCTTTGACATCCTGTGAAGGCGAGTGGCTTCCAGTGTTGGGGCTCATTCTCCGACGAGCCCCAGTCTCGGAGCTTGGGTGGAAGCTCGGTGGGTAACCGGGCACTGGTGGAAGGGGGAAGTGTCTGTGAGAGTGAGTCCTTTTGACTTTTGGTTTTAACTTTTCCAAGAGAAGAGCCAATTTTGGATTTCATGGATATACAGAAATACAGCCAGCTGCTGCTGAAGCCAGGTATTTTGCAAAGATTTGTCTGTGTTTGACTGGATTGCACATCGGGAAGAAAAATGACTTTTTTTATTGTTACCTGACCACATGCTCAGTGTGCCTGCGTCAGCCAGGCTAAGGGACTGTACTCCCTCGGGTAAGAGAGGCACCTGGGCCACCCCTCCATCTGACTTTCCATGCTGGTGGGGCTGTTGTTGGTCATCTCAGCCTTGCATGTTGCCATGCTAAAAACACCCAAGGCTAAAAATGTGTCCTGGGTAAGTACAAAAGTATGAACAAAGTTCCTATAAATATTCATTTTTTCAGATATATCAATTTGCTTCTCTATATATATACGTAGAAGTATATAATTAAATAGACTGAGGTAAGGTAAGATTAAAAAATTGTAAGTGATTAAATATCATAATTATTTAAATTATTCCTAAGAATTAAGAAAAATAAAAAAATACATTAATTGGAACACTCGTATTTTGAAGGAACTGTATTTTAAATTTATTATGGAAATTTTAAAATCATAGGCTTTCAACTTGTTTTTATATATACTTTTCATCTATGCTATTAAAGGGTTTGTGCTACGTACTTTTAAATCAGTTGCAAAATTGGTGAGGCTTTCAGGGTACAGGGTCAAGGCTTTAAGAGTAAGATTTAAAGATCTGGAGGGAACTAATTATTTTAATGATATTTTTATTCCTATTTTTGTATGTTTCAGTGATTTGTGACTGTAGGTATTCTTATGCGTAGTATGATCCATGTCTTTAAACATTATTAAAAAAGTCCCAGGAGTCGTCTCACTGTGTTATATTAAGTTGTAGTACACAGTGGGATGAGGGAGTCAGTGTCCAGTGTCTTTTCTGTTGACTTTCTTCTTTTTTTACTAAGAAAATACATTGTTATTTTGTCCTTATACATTATTTCTGTGTCAGAAACTGGGAATCCCTGTTGGGGAATAAAGCAAGCCATGAAATATAATTCCAGAGTAAGTAACAGTGCCCTTTCCTAACCCCCATCCCATACGATTATACAACGCTGCCAGCGCACAGCCTGCTTTACCGAATAAGCAGGATGTCATCAAAGCTCAGTTCCATGCAGAAACCTGGCGATGCTGGCAACTGCTCCGCAGATGCCTTTAGGGCTTCTTCAGTGATCTCAGTGGGTCCCAAACCTCGCCCCAGCTGCGTTGGCCATAACTGCATTTCCTTGTCTACAGTGCTGGGGTTGTTTGGGAATAAAGGGCATCACGGCCAGACTTGAGGATACGGGTACCTTCCCTTCCCTGCCTCTGCTCAGCGACTGATAGCGCTATGAAAATGCGTTAGGTTTCCGATTACTTAGACATTTATGTGTGTTCATGAAGCAGGCTGTAAGCATAGCTGATAGGTGTTTGTATCCCCAGTTTAGGTACTGAGGGATAAACTGCTCACAGACACAGTGTGTCCTCCTGGAAGCAGAAATCTCGTATGTTTGCAGCTGTGATTGTCTCCAGGTTCAGCTATTTCAAATACCGATTTCTGATGGTTACGTTGGAGAGCGCTGAGGTACTTAGTCCTACCCATAGTTTTGCACTGTGGAATGATCACCAAGAATAAAATAAGTAAGACCTCTCTCCCCCTCCATACTTTCACTACCAGTTCGCATAGAAAAGGAAATAGATATATACTCTCAGGAAAAGAGTAAGTTTTGGTAATCATTTCAATTGAATGATTGATACAGAGTTTACCTATCATGGCATAGCCCTGTGTTGCAGGCATTAATGGTCTTTGATTGTTTCCCTAAACTCATAGTTGCACATGTGAAATACATAAACTATAAACTAATTTAAAAATTCCCAGTGCTAAAAAGGCAACTTAAATGGTTGCCACTGGGTGCTATATAAGGAAGTAGACGCAGCATCCAAACCACTGTAGCTTTTGAGATTACTTCTACTTTATGTAACATTTTTCCCCTTAAAAAATAAATAAATAAACATGCAAAAGTTATTTGTAAGGATTTCTGACTTAATTTTGAATTAAATGTATTCTATCGGTAACGTATGGTTGCAATTGGATATCTGTTTGACACACAGAGAGCAAAAGGAAGAAATTTGTAGTTCTGTAAAAAAATGAAGATACTTTTATGTAACTGTTGCAGTCACCTCTTTCCCTTTGGTTTTCTTATGGGAGGTGGGGAGGAGGTGTTTAATCACTTCATCCATCTTTGGCAATATAGTATGAAAGTTATTCACTACTAAGTGATGAAAGGTATCATTTCCTTAATAAGTATAAAGATGATTTTATGACCAGTATTTTAAATGGGAAAAAAAAATAGAATAGCTATTGCACTGAGGATGTTTAAAACAAATAATGAGAATTTTTTGGAACATAATAGGGTTTTTTTTAGTGCGGTAATGTTTTGAAAACCAGAGATGCCCTGCAGTGAAGTACAAGGGCACCTTACAGAATCAGATACCTGCTCAAAGTATCACTTGGTTTAAGTCCAAACAAGTGGAGATTATTTTCAACTCCCTGAAAATCTGGAATTTGACTCTGGAAGTTTTACCTGTCTGGTGATTTAATCTTGACCTTTGTGCAGTAAAAATATGAGGGTCCAAAACTGAATCACAAGGATGAGTGCAAGAAAAAATCTTTGGCTACAGTCTAGCAAAGCACTTCAACATCTGCTGAAATTTCAGCTTTTTTCTCACCTGCTTAAAACTTAAGATTGTGGTCAACCCCTTTGCTGAATCAGCGTGTCTGCTAAGTTTATGTTATTCTGTAATTAAAGTTGGCATTTGATCCTTGTGTCTTCAGTGTACAAGTTCTTAAGGACAGAAACCACGCCATGCCGGTGTATCTTTGTACAAAAGACTGCTACTTGCATAGTTCATATTTTCCCTCTTGGGCTAAGAAGTGCCTACCTGGGTAAAAAAAAAAACCACCCTGCTACAGCGTTTAAAAACTAGGCAGCCTCTGGGACTTCTGCCAATATTTTGCGCCCATGTGTCTGACGGACCCCTGCACGGACCCTCACTCACCTCAGAAATGGCAAGGCTGAGAAATGAATTTCTCATGTCTTTCAAGAGCTGAGAAATCAACAGCTTCTTAGCGGGTTGTTTCTTCCCTGGAAGCTCTTCAGATACCATTTGATGTATCTGACTTTGATGCAGGCTCCAGGGTCTCCAGACATGTGAATTACAGCCTTGGTTTTGTGCCTGCAGTCTTGAGGAAAGCTTTGGTCACTGCTGCGCAAGGTGTGTGGCTTTTTAAGTGCAGTGAGTGGCCATGGAAGAGGTGCTGTGACTTTAGTGTTAAATTACGTAGACATTATTTTCACTTACCTCTCTAAAGGCTGATGGTGCTGCCATATGTGAATGTTTCTGAAAGTTACTGGGAAGAATTAAGGCTGACCTAGACAAGATGACTGTAAAATCTGTTTGTCATCTAATGCCTGGAGTTTTTTTAAAATATTTGATTTGCAAAATGCATTCATTTAATTATCCCTAATGGAATCATTTTGTTAAATGGACTCCTATTGACATGAATTTAATTTTTATTGTCCTATATAAGCAATGTTATTCTTTGTTACTTTATGTAGATACAAGCAATCCTGACCTTGAGCTCTGTAGGTAGGACCTAGACCTCTGAAAAAGCCAGTAGATTACAATAAAGGCAGCTATGGGACATGTTTGTTTGGGTTTTGTGGGGGTTTTTGGTTGGGTTTGTTTGTTTTGTTTTGTTTTAAATTATGTTTTTGACCTAAGCAGCAGATGATGCTGATATTTGAGCTTAAAGGAACTTTTAAATTTGAAGTAACATAGGGTCTTCAAAATATTGCTCTACATCTTTTATTGGAAGATTTCTTCCCTATCTTTCCTGTAAACTATTTGGCCAATCTGTAATACTGGTATATTACAGGAATATTACACCTTTAAGTATTCCATGAAAGTCATTTATTTAATTTTGTACCTGATGTAATTTTCAAGGGTAGCATGATTTTACAGAGCTCCAGATAGAGCCCTGTTTTCCTGTCTAAACGTCCTCTGGCCTTCGGAGCTGTACAAACCCGGCTGGAGGGCTGCAAACCTTGACTCCGTGCCAAGGCAACCTACTGAGCAGAAAGGTCATTGAGCCACAGATATCCAAAAATAAATTCTAGCTCTTTAGCTGAAAGCTGCGGAGCCTCCTCCTGTGCTCTGCTGTCAGTAGTTGTAGGTCCTGGTAGGTCCTGCAGTGGTACCCACTGCAAAAAACCCCAACCCAAAGTCTGGGTGCCACTTTGGTAACTAGTATTTCCCTGAAAGGCAGGCTTGGATGGGGAGGAATTTGCCGCATTGCTATTACCATAAGTTAAGATGCTTAAGAGTGCATACACAGTATGTTTCTGCTTTTATTAATATTTAAATTGAGTTGTCATTGTTGGTGTTGAAGAGATAAATCTTGATAGCAAAATATCCATTATCTCTGTCCTCTTAATTATTAACGTTCTTTGTCACACACCTAGTATTGCTCAAATTCAAAGGAGTGGAATTTACAGAGGAGGAAAACTGACTTTTATGTAATTAACTAAATTACAATTCCTGGTGAATCCCCTGAGCTAATAAAAGGGAGTGATATTTCTATCTCACTTTATTAAGAAGTTACATGGCGGTACACATAGTGCTACAATGGTACAGAAAGTGAGGGGGGAAGGAAGGAAGATGGGATGTAAATAGTGAAATATGCTTGTTCCAGCTCAGAATGTTTCAAGAGAGGATGGGACAACTGTGGAAAATGTAGAGAATCCTTCAGTTATATTGATTTGGAATCTCTTGAAATATGGAGTAATTTGAAAAAAAAATTAGGGATTAAATGGTCATAGAAAAAAAGAGAGGAGAAAATGTAAGGGGGAAAGGGAGATAAAGAGAAAGACAAACTAGAGCTTTGAATCTTAAGAGATGTGCTAGTATTAGAAAAGAAGGATTAAACAAATGCAGAAATACCAAGAGGAGGGTGTGGCTACATTAAGAGTTCTATTTTTGTGTCTCTATTTAGGGTCAACTTGGAAATACGAAATTAAACAAGTTGTTTGAAGAACAGTGGAAAAAAGCTTGAGAATAATTGAAAAATTATCTGAGCATGGGTTTACCCTGAAACATGGAGGATAATGATAATATAAATGAAAATTGCTGTGTTCTTAACAGCGAGGAAAGTTCTTAACATGCCCTTGGATGAGTTCTTTTTGCTTGAGGTTCTCAAAGTACACGAAGGAGGAAAGCTTGGACAGAAGCACTGGCTATTTACGGGTGTGCTATTACTCTGGTGTGGATTAGTATCGATCTTGTGAGGAGGCTGGTGTAGCTACAAAAGCAGGTGAAGTCAGGAAATATTAAAGATGGAAATGTCACCTGGAACAATAATACAGCTATTGCTGATTCCAAGGAGTTGTTCTAAGATGTTACTGGAAGAGGGTAGGCAAAGATCTGATGGAAGGTCGAAGTAGAGAACTGCTGACTGCAACAGTATCTGTGTGGGCTTGGAGATGTATCCATGCAATAACTGGAGCAGTCTATGGCACAAGAGGCAATTGGTTACTCAACTCTGCCTTGCATGGAGGACTTCATCCTTTGATAAATCATGGGTCTTGACATGAAAAGATTGACATAGCTGAAACAGCTGAAGATATTTTTGACTGAAAACCACCATTATTAGCAAAAAACAACAACAAACAAACAAAAAAAAAAAGGAAAAAATCCTTATTTGATACATTGCTTATACATTTCTTTTCAGTACATCAATAGGGTGCTGTTTTGCTTCTGTTTTGGCCTGGCCTACTGTGTGCTAGTGTGATACTTGCTCTGCCAAATAATCATGGACTGAAATGACATTGTGATTTTCTTTCTTTCTGGTTGATATCAAGTCCTTAGTTTCTGTTGGAGACAGCTCTTAGCATTCTCAGGTGATAGAGCAAGCTTCCTCGGCAAAGTTCTGATGAGGACTTTGGCTCTGTCCGCTGGCAGCTCAGGTTTTTTCTATTAATAGAGGCAGGCCTGGGTTGTCTCCATCCTTCAGCAGGAAACCTGTGGGAAAGCTACTGTGGCTGTCGGATTGTCTTCCTTTGCTTGCACAGGACTCAAGTGGTGTGCTACAGAAAATTCAGGGGATTCAAAGCACTAGGAAACAAAAGGCAAAAAAGCTTAATTACATATTATCCTCTTCTCTGCTTTTTCTTGTACTTATTTGTCGGTGTAATTCCCACTGATTTTGGTTGGAGCTACATGCATAATCCGATTAGCAGAAAGGTTGTCAGGGCATGCAGAAGTAGTCTGCTGTAAGCTAGAGGACTTGCTTCCCCTGAAATCTCTGAAAGTTTTGCCTTGAATCAGGGGAACCAGGATTCTGCCCACGTCCTCACAGCTGCTGGGCTGTACCAGCACTGGTGGCGGTTTCTGCGGCAGCAGTAGCCTGTGTGTGCAAGGCTGTGGTTGTGCTCAGTCTGCTGGCACTGGGCATCTGGGCTGGATGTGGGCGATACGTCCCTACCGATAACACTGCTTGACTCAGGCAGATTGCTTGATCTTTCAAATTAAGCAATCGTGTTTGAAAAATCAATTAATGATATCTTCCAAATTGGTATCTACTATTAATTTTAGCACTTTGGCTTTATGTGCAGTGTGCTGAGTTTGTGACTACCAGGCTGTGATTTTATGTTAAAGGTAGAAAGTTGTTGTTGACTGACTTCATACAGCAATGAGAAGCTAACTTTCCTAGAGTACTTTTTCTTAATACTATGTAATAGCATACATAAACATTTACCACAGACACCTAATTGCTACTTCTAGCCTGCACAGTCTTTTGTAGCCAGAGAGATATGAAGGGAAATGTAAGAGGAATGTGTTTTCCTCTTTTTAAGATGTAAAACTTTGATTGTTTTCCAATATCAAGAATTAATAAAAAGGCAGAAGAAGATACCAGTTGACCCCGCCACAACTGATCTGAGCTGCCTTGAACAATCTTGATGAAGAGAAATTTTCGGTGACCTTCAGTTTATTCTGAGTTGGAGAAGAGCGAACGAAAAATACAAACTTGACTTTGAAGGTAATGTTGTCTGAGATGAAATAGACGGTGAAATTACAGAAGCATCTGTGGATAGAAGAAAATTATGCGTGTTTTTCTCAGTAGTATTTGTACTGGCCTTTGACATTAAAATCTGCATGCAGGAATGCCAGTATATTCCAGTGTGTTGGTTATTTCTATTGTCATTTCCCTTTTTCTTTTCTAAATTTTTTATCACTAAAGTCTGAGAAGCTTGCAGTATAAATGTGCAATGTGATTTTCCTGTACTTGAATTGCAAAGACTAAAGCTGACTGAGGTCTGCCTGTTATTTAAATGTATGACAAATTGCCAGATACCTCTTGCATTTCTAGAGGCATAAATGGGCCCAGAGTGTTTAAAGTGTAAATGGTTTATTTTTGCAGTGATGCATGACAAATTTAAACATGCTACTGCATAAGCATTTATGAGTTCTTCACTCAAATCATCAGTGCATTAATGGGAGAGTTATTCCTAAAAATATGGTAGCCAAGGGAAATAGAAAGGGAGAGAAGAAAACAGCTACAGGACGTTTAGGGCTGAGAAGATATTGCAACACTAGGAAGGCTATGAATACTAAGAAGATGGGGAAATTTTAACCCTTTCATGTTTCTTTGTTATAGATGATACAGAACTATTATGCTGGGTTTGATCAGACTAGGGCTGTGTGCTAAAGGTATAGAATTTGGGGTTTGAATTCATCTTGCTCCCTTTTTAAAATCCTTTTGCTCATTATGGTTGCTAAATTTCAACTGGAACTCTGCTTGTGTGTGAATTTTGTAATGTCCTGCACTTATTTTATACCATCAAATTATATTGACCTTTTAGTAATATGTGATGCCCCCAAAAAATCATGCATACAGTAAGAAAGGCTCATGAGAAATATTCAATAAATGTGTCCATATTTCAGTCATAATGTTATGGATACAGTTGATCAGAATTTAATGGAAATTTAGTAATTATATGCTCGGGCTTTTCTGTTTCTCTACCTGTTTATTTCTTGCTATTTATACTCATTCATAAGAGGATATTTATATCTAACCATTAACTATTTTATACTGAAGTCATAAGGGCTACTAATTACATTGAAAGCCTTCCTAAGTTACATTTAGAGCCTATCTAAATGTGCTACTGTGCAAAAAAAACCCCACCAAGTAGAGCATGCATTTTTATTTTTTATTGTAGTAGCAAGAACTATGATAACAACACAATTAAAAAACCCCAAACAAACCCAAAAAACAAAAAACCAACAAAACAACAGAAAAACACAGTTACCATAGTTTCTCTGACTGATCATCAGGAATATACTTACCTAGTTAGTAGGAAGTGTTTATTTGTTGCCTCTTGAACTGTCACGAGGAGGTGTCAGTAAGAGGGGCCAACCCAAAAGACCAGTAAGAGGGGTCAGTAAGAGGGACCAGTAAGAGGGGCCAGTAAGAGGTCTTCTATAGTGGAATGAAAGCAGCAGCATCACTTATTAACACAGAATAGAACAACTGATTACTTAGACGAGTTAAATCTGGGCAATGATATACAAAGTTATGTCACACAGAAAAAAAAATGTACAAATAACATTCCAAAATTTACATATGTGGAAGCGTATGTTACATTCCCAAGATAGACATTGGTAATGACGATCTCTGTCTTTTCCATTATACATGATACCTAAATGCTTTCAATCACAAGTGAAAACATCTTGGAAATGAGAGAAGAGATTCAAAAGACAGTAGAGATTCAAAATAATTTACCCTGAAAAAACAGCAAAGAAGTAAATACAGCTGTAAAAGCTTCAGGTTTCAAAAATCCAGACCTGTGTCTAGAGCCTGTCGGTGATGCCTTCTCTGCAGAGACCTAAGGAATTGCCTTTATGTCTGACTTCCCACTGCCTCTGCTTCCTAATTTCCTTCACTTCATGCTGGCTTTGGTAAATAAGTATCTGGCTACTATAATAGATTCAATTCCATTGGATATAGCATATTGAATTTTTGCCCTATTTCCAGGCCTAATGCTGTTTCCTCATTTCAGCATGTCCTTGGCTGCTCTTCAGGGCAAATCCCACTCTGTGAGACTTCTGCCACGTTACAGAACCTGGTTCTTGAATGCAAAATATTTATAACCCACTCTGGGAGAATTTTTGAAGTAAATTTAATTTGATAAACTACAGAAGACACTTTGATAGTTGCTGTAATAATACTTTGTTATCTTCAGAATTTTGAGAAAATAACAGGAGGTGCTTTGCAAGCAACACCTCAGTTTTGGAATATTCAGCATTTCAAACCAATACGACATCCTTCAGCTGTGCATTACTTTATTGCATCTATGTTCAGTACTTGCAGATTTTACCTTCTTGTGTTTTGTTTTTTTCTTTCTTCACTGGAAAGTTTGCTTCCAATTTGAAGTCTACCCTGTGGCAAAGAGTGAATTACACTCCTTTTTGATACGATTTCCCTTGAGCTTTCCAGTCATTCTGAGGTTTTACTGTCAGGTTTCCCACTATATCTACCCTGTGTTGAATAAAGAATTTATATGCACCAAAGAAGAAAATAACCAAAAGAGAAGGCCTGGAAATACATAAAGCGCTTCCTAGTGGATTAGATACTCTTATTGTGAATAAGAATAATATTTTAAAATAATATTAAATGTTACTTCTTGAAGTAAGACAATTTGAGAGAGATGTGTTTAAAGAACATAAACCCCATGGCAGAGGAGGTGGAACTGAATGATCTTAAGGTCCCTTCCAACCCAGACCATTCTATGATTCTATAATATCTCTAAAACCAAGAAGAGCTGATGCTATTATAAAAAAATGGAACGTAGCTCTGTTGGGTCCTTTGAGCGCACTAATATGCAAGATATTATTTTACCAATTTTTTTCATTCCTGCAGTGCTCAATGTGGTTTCCTGTTGTTAAACTATAAGTAACAAAAGTTCTGACTTACTCTTTCTTTGGCTAACAAGAGCCATTCGTGAGTAAGGGACGTTAAGTTGTCCTTGAAGTTCCTCCCTAAAGGTGCAAGAATGTCTAAAGACATCAGGAAAAACAGAATTAAATCCCAAAAGCACAAAGCAAACAGGGAAATAAACTCACGTTATCTCAGCTGTTGATACCTACCTCTCTATTTATTTCTCCTTAGACGGCATGGGTCAGATACAACTTCTGAAACACTTCTTCCTCTTCATAAACCATCATCTCAGTCTAGTCCTAGGACTGTTCCTGCTTATTGGTGAAAATGGGATGTTACTGGCATGCCTTGGCATAATTATGGCCTTTTTTTAGTTGTCAAAAATTAGAGCAACAGTTAATACATGCTGATTTCATTCAGACAGATGAATATGCAGCAGAAGTACCACAGGACAATCCTCAAATTCAAGAACTTGTGGTGGCTTCTCACTGAAACCTTGATTTGCAGACCTGGTAGTTGGTCATATACCAGGACTTGCTTCTCACAGGCTAGACAAGTAATTTTTTTGGTTCTCTTTGGTTGACCACTAAGGAAAGAGTGCACTTTCTTCTAACTTTCACCAAAATTTCTATTGTAAGAAAATTGAGGTTTTATTTAATGACTGTTTCTGTACACTGAGAAAACAGGAACACATAAGTACTTTGTGTGCATAAATGCATGGAATAGTGTACTTGGAAGGCAATAATACATGCTTATATTCTCTGGAGTCATTAACAATTGATAGAGAATAAAGCTAATGAGGCAAAACATAACTAGAGAATGGACATTAATTTCCTCTTAAAATAACATATGTTTAGGAGCAGAGTTTTGTAGAGGAAGAAGAAACATAATCACCCTTTGCCAGCTAAAGCAGCTTTGCAATTCAACAACTCATAAATTGTATTCTTTGATGAAAAATTAACATCTAATTTCAAATATGTTTTCAACCTTTAAAAAGTATTAATGTAATATGAATGTAATATTAATGTGTATCATTAGTTTCACTTAGGTAGTTTTCATTTTAAGATTTTTGACAATTTCCTGTTCTGTTTTGTTGGGTTTTTTTAATTGTAAATTGTTTCTCAGTATCAGGGAGACTTGTGTTAGGAGATTTTTTTTTCCCATTGTAAATAGAAATTAAACAAGCCGTATGCCAGCAATTTCAGCACTAACAATTGGTCTCTTGCAAGGTCACTTACAAAAGCTCTAAACTTAATTAAGTTCTCTTGCGAGCTTTGACATGAAGAATAAGTTGAAAAGTGTCACGTTGCCAGAAATTTTGAAGTGTTCCCAGTGCTACAGCCAACAAAGCGGCAGGAGAGGGGACAGGGCAGAACAGGGCTGTGCTCTGTAGTTCATGGCAAAATGACACAAAGATAGAGCAAAATCTCTTAAGTGACTTTCCAACTTTTTTCTGAACAAACTGTATTCTCAAGTCTCATTTCAAGTTTCATCAGCTCTATGTGCTTAGTGCTGTCATAAAAGGGTAAGAAATTATCTATAAATGTTTGTTTGAAGTCAGTAAACATGCTCTGATTTAACCTCTGTGTGCTGTATAACAGCGTGTGGACAGCACTAGGTATGATTATACCATATGTATAATGAGTAAAATAACATAAGTCACACAACATTTTTCTACAGTGTCATCAGAGCAGACAATTCAGGCTTTTCACCTGCGTGTGGGATGACGGGGAGTGGGGGCTGCACTGCAATGCACGCGTTATGGGGTCTGTTTTTCTCCGTTGGATGATCTTGTGGTCAGTCAATCACCTCTGTACACTGTTGGACCGGCAGTCTTTTTAAATGAATAAAACCAATAATAATTATAATGAATAAAACCACTTTTCCCAAACCAATGGGGAGTTTATTTTATATCAGCAAATCCACTGATCCAATAGCAGCCCGTGGGGCTGCAGTCGGTCTTTGTGCCTGCGGCCCGAGCAGCGTGGCCGGGCAGTGCCGGTCTGCAGGGTTTGGAAGGAGACCCGGGGCTCCAGGTGGGGCATTTAGCTGGTGTGCGTGACTGGAGTGGGGTTGGCATTTCGCTGTCTGAAGCAGAGCCAGTGCCCGTTGACAGCCTAGCAGCGTGGCTGTTTAATCCAGCACCGTGATTTCTAAGCTGTCTGTGGGAGGACCTGACCTGCAGGGATCAGGTCTGGGGCTTCTTGATAATCACCCCCAAACACCATCAGTCACCATATCAATCTGCCGACCCTTATTTTCCCTTCTCTTTCCCAAGTTCTTCCCCTTTCCCACCCCTCATTCTCACCCAAATACACAGCCCTCCCCTAATAGCCTTTTTTCCAATAGGTCCCAATTTTGGTGTGTCTGACAGTGTTTCCCAGGTAACGTGAGCCCATACCACCTTACTGGTAGGGTTACCTACGCACTGTGTTACCTGTGTGACCAGTTCGGTGCTCACGGAGAAGGGTTCATGCATTGATGGGTAAATGAGGCACTGGTACCTCTCTAAATCTGAACTGCTACTGGGAAAACAATGTCCTAAGTGATCAGATCCAAGTAAGCATGTGGGTTTTAATTTGAACTATTTTTGTGGGTGATTCAAGCACTCGTGAAGAAATGGCTTTTGAATTGCAACCTTTCCTGTAAATTTCCCTTAATGTCTTCACAAATGGGAAAGAGATTATTTTAAGAGACACTTTGTAGGTGACAAATGTAGGACAAAGTACCTGGTTTGTTTTTAAAGTACCTCCTTTGAAATTGTGCTTGTAGCTTAAATAAATCCTAAAAATGTGCATATTGCCTCCTTAAAAAACAAACAAACAAACAAAATTACTTAAGTTGAAATCCAAACCCCAATTGGTCTAAACTACTGGAGTAATTTCTGCATATTTACAAGCGGAACAGTGCTAGACTAGCTCATGATAGTGAATTAAAGACTTCTTTTCACTTACAGTCAATGCTTTTAACTACTCCTTTGTATCTTTTTCCGTAGATTTATTGTTGCTAAGGGAAATACTTTGAATCCTATGAGAAATGTGGTATGTTCCCACACTAATGGAAACTACTGTATTCTTGTAGTATACAGTTTTCAAGGAACTCCTCATGCTGCGAGTTACATCATGAGTAATGAACGCGTTGGCTCTGGGAACTGGTATTCTCCTAGTGACGGCATAAACTCTCTGTTGTAAATATTACATTTTTAAGGAAAAGGAATGAAAAAGCTCTTTAGCAATAATACATGCATTCCAGATTAGTTAATTATAAGTTGTATGGTGGTCTTTGAACTCAGGGTCTTCTTCAAGTGCTAGTAGCTGATTTATTCTTGGTATGCTGTACTGTGCTAATGTCTTACTGGTGGGTTTTAGCAGTGGGATTTTATAGCTGTATAGCTGTTGGATAGTTATATTAACCATTGTATAGTTGCTGAGTTACATTGTATTACAGTTCTAATGTGCACAGAAAATTGAACTATTGAAGATTCAAGGCCAAATCTCACTATGGTGTGAAAAAGAGCGGAGTTAACTTTCTACAATTATTTCAGGTATAATGCACACAGGAGAAGAGAAGTAGTAACAATGGTAATAATGTTGAAGCCTGTTTGGAAACAAAGGGTAAAATATCTCTGTTTTGTTATCTTTTGTCCATCCATCATTGACAAGACACTTAATGGCACTGTTAAAATTGTAGTTTAGGTTGATTTCTTCAAGATTTGCCAAACTTGTGGAATTTGTAAAAACCTGTAGATAATTCCTCACATCCAGACAGCAAAAACTGCTTCAGTGTTTCTCACCAAAATCAGTCTTTAAAGACCAGACTTGGCACGTGCCTATAATTAACTACTGAATGCATGCATTTCTATAGGATTTTGTTTGTACGACTGTGCCTGACTAAAAGGAGGAGGTTGAGGAAAAACCATTCAAACCTGTTGTGCTTCTGAAGTGATTGATTCCAATTATTTCTGATATCAGCCATGCACTTCTACCAAGCTACACAGAAATTGGCCTAGTTAGATGTTCGCATCTTGTGCAGCTATAATGTGCAAAGTGACAGAGAATATAAAGTCCAAAGAGAAAAAATTTCCTCCCTCAAGATACCAAGTAGTCATTGTAGAGAAAAGGGAGAGTTTTATAACTCACTGATGCAAAGGACTGTTAAATAGCTGATAAGTGCATGACTCCAAGTGTAATGTTTATGAACATAATGGAGACATTTATTGACTTGTTGGATGGTCACAAACTTGGTTCTCATTTAAGAGGGTGGCCACACTGTTCTTTACTTGAGGCAGAAGAAAAGGAGTTTAATGAAAAAAAAGTAAACCTGTTGCAAATCTGGAAAGGGAGATTGGCTGTCAAAGTGAAGAAGTTCCATCCAGAGAGCAGAGGACATTCATGAATGCTGAAATCTCTGCATTTTTATCTTAAACTGGTTTCAGCTGTGAGCATCTGTGGTGGGCCATTTCTTGTGCAAGGATTCGGCCCATTTATGAGCTGGGGTCTTCCAGCTCTCCTCTGCACTATCCACTATATCCAGAAAAGAAACCAAGGAGAATATCAAACATTTAGAATCAGGGCTTAACTTTTAAGACTCAGGAACACAACAGGACCTTCATCTGATCGCGCACTCTTTGAGACAGTGACTGATTCCCATTGTAAGTTAGTTTAAGGGGAAAAAAGGTATACCAAAGTTCTGAACCTTCCCTCCTTAACCCTGCCCATTAAACTCCAGCTGCCTGGGTCATAGCAGTAAAGCAAATGAAGTGCTTCTGCATTCCAAAACAGTCTACCTTGGTAGCAGAAAACCACCTAGAAAGGAGAATGGACTGTAGAGTGAACACATAAAAAATAAAGTTGAATTACAAAATAATTCAGCAATAACAGTAATTATTAATATGAAATGTATCTAGTAACTAAAAAGAATTATTATACGTTATTTACTGGCTCTTTTAAAGCCATTATCGATTTCTACTCATCCCTTCATTTTCAGGGTCACTATGTAGCTACTAGAAACACAAGTTTTATGCCACAATTTACTTAAAGAATGCATTCAGTCAAAGAGTTACTATAGAATAGGCAGGTGTCCTATTTTGTGATCAAAGTCTTCAAGTTATTTACAGTAATTCATTATGCCTTTGCAATTCTGTGCTTAGGGTTATTTATTTTATTCTTCCCTTAATATATTGCTAATCCTCTGAAATGTGACTAAGTGGATCTGTTGCACAAAGTGTTACAGCTGTGACTTCATCCGGAGCCTCCTGTAAGGACTGAGTTTCCATTTTTCAGGCATTCATGGCACTCTCATCCCTTGCAAGCTGTGCTCTGGAGCGTTGTGTTCCACTGAATTTACTGGTCCAGTGTTACTAGAGAACTGGTCAGTTCTCTAGCTAAAGGGGTGCAACTCCTCAGCGCTGTTACTGCCAAATTCTGCTTTCTGTTTCTGAGGTTTTTAATTTTCAATTTGCATGAATAAGCATTGCTTCATCTGTTTACAGCTGTAAATTAGGACAGTCGAATGCATTTGTTTTCACAGAACAGGGCAAATGCCAGTGATTCATGGGAATTTATCATAGTCTGTAGGGTGGGGTTTGGGAGTGCTTGCTGCACCCCTCAGTTCCCCCCAGGCAACTCCCCAGGCAGTCAGCTCGTCCCAGGGCTCTGGGGTGTCTGGTGGGGAAAGTCTTCCTTCATGGGTGGCCAGTCCACGGTCAGAGTGGGGCATCAGAACTTTTCTAGTTATTTCCATGGTTCCCCTGATGTGGGCACCCCTGGCAAGATGTTAGTAAAGATCATCCATCTTTCCAGCTTGCCTTTCCCGGGTCAGACATAAACCTCCAGGCTCAGAAGCACTTCAGCTTCGTACGGTCGTGAATGTGAACTGGGGACTATTGAGCAAGAGGAGGGGTATGAGAAATACCTTCAGTGAGACCCGTTCGTGGCATTTTTTAGACATAAATTCAGCATATTAAAGAGAGCGGTATTTTTAGCCAGGATTGCTTCCTAGCAACGGACCTTTTACTGTACTATGGGCTTAAAATGTATTAAATAATTTTAGCTTTCCTACTTTAACCTCGGTGGATTACACTAATGCCTCAAGGCTCTCTTCCTGTGCTGTGCTGTATGCCTTCCGGTACGAGACGGCGAACTACCGTCAAGGCCATGTTGTGCTTAACCCCAAACACCGTTAAACTTTTTTTAGCATAAGGATGGGAACGTAATTTCTGCTACTTTCCTACTGAGCAACTAGCTAAGTAAATATTGAGAAGCTGAAGGGACTGCTGTCCACTAGGTGTCCTGATTTATACTTTCGTAAGTGGAAAAAAAAAAAAAAGAAAATACCTAAATCATTTTGTAAAAGCTGTAAATAAAAATGAAGGGAAAATTCAGAATGGGGGTGATTAACCTTTACATCTGATAAATTTACAGAATTTTTAGTTATTTCCATGGTATAGGAAGGAATATATTTTTCTGGTTGGATTTCTGTTAAGATTATTATTTGATTATTTTTTTTTAAATTGATCTTGCCTTATTTCCTTCTAAATATTTAAGACTTAGTACTGAATTATTTTCAATTTATGGTTCAATTTTGACTTTTATATTCATGTTACAGTATTGTTTTGTAGTACTTACTCCAAAAGTAGTTTCGATTTTCAGCTGCAACCAATGCACATATCATGCTGAAGGCAAATAATAAACCTCTCTGGCTTGAGCAGCTTATTGTCTAAATAAAGCCTGTACTGTTTAAAGAGGATACTTTGACTGAAGTATTTAAATATTCTGGACCTGATAGTGCAAGAAGGCAAAGGTCATACGAGTCGTTTTCTTCCATGTCCTCCCACCTTGTAAATGTTGGTTAAATCTGAAGAAAATCATTCCCTCAGGCAACGAACCTGCCTCTCCATCAGCACAGTGTAGTCACCTAGACTAAAGCAAAAATGACTTTCACACACATTTTGAATAGCTAGAAATGGCTATGGAAAGAAGCAAATAATAAACCTTAAGTAAATTCCAGCTAGTGGCTACTCCTTGTAGACTTCTAAAATATCTTAAAGTGTAATTGTAGAATAGATTAACCAAAGAATTTTAAAATACTTCAATTACTAGAAAGTTCTAAAAGGATTTTGAAATTATTTAAATTTTATTTTTTAATTTATTTTTGAAATTTGAATATTTCAAATATTTGTATATTCTCCAAATATACAAGTATTGGATATTTGAAACATTAAGTTCTCAAACCACTTAAAAATTTTCTTTGTCATTTAAATGAAATATCTGTTGGTTTAACCCGTGTAACTATATGTCCCATTCTGCATTGAGGTCAATAACATACAAATCTCCTGAGATTTAGGAATTTCATAATTTTTTATTTATTAAAATATTTTATCCTGTTTTCTTTTCTAGTACTTTCTTACTAGGTCTGGGCTAAGTGTTTTTCCAGTATTTCTGGAAGTGATAACCTTTTTCTTTACCCTGTTAGGCTTCACATTTAAAACGTGAAGTAAAAGTCTTTGGGCCAATTTTGTTGTTATTTATGCATGGGTAAAGCAAATCACAGCTGTCAAGTTTTGTGCACACCATGGAAAATGTTTATGCAAATCACTGAATAAGTAGTTTTGCATGCTTAATGCAATTTTGCATATAATAAAAAACTTCCATTTGAAAAACAAAAATGCTGATGAAAAATGTCTATTCACTGTAGTTGACGAAGTCTATTGTTATGTATGGGGTAAACATAAATGCTAAACTTACTGCCCTATTACCATGTCTCAGTTCTTGCCTGGTGGGAATAAAAAGGTTATTTCTGTCTTGTTTCTTTGCTTCAGGTGCTTTTCTGTTTGATTACCAATTAATAGTAACTGTGGTAATGAGTATGTACTATGGGAGCTGAAACTGAAATCTCAGCAGTCTGGCAGACGGGACGTATGTTTAACTGTTACTGAGACGCAAAGGGAAATCATCAATGAAATCACGACACAGTTCATTACCCAGGCCCAAATAAGTATAAGTTTCTGACGAGGGGTTGTACTTGCAACATGCAATCTTAATTCAGATATTTCTTAAAACCAAGTCTTGAATTAGAAATCAATTTCTTAAATATTAAATTTTTTAACCTCAAATGGTTCATTTTGTGCCTGCATTTCACTAAAAGTAAACTGAAAAAAAAATTGTTTTGGTGTACTCCTAGTGTTGTACAAGGTATTGCATAATATTACAAGACACCGATTTGGCACCTGCTCCCCAAAATAATTATTTTAGCAGTTGTAACTAGGAGTGATAGAACACGATCTTCAGTATTGCTTTCCCGCTTTTCAGTCTGGCAGACCAAGTGCTTGAAATTTGCTGATTTTCCCTAGTTTTCATACGGCTACATGTTCATTATTTTTATTCTGTTAAACTTCTTATGTATTTGGGTCTCAGTCTTTTGCGTGTTGTGTTGCAGTAGCTCGCTCCTGTTTGTGCACACTCTGAAGCTGCCGGATGAAGTCTGGCAGAGGAACGAGGCGGAGATATTCTGGGATCTCAGCGTTAGGAGCTGAGCTCATGTTTGTCTCAAGAGTAACATACTTCTTTCCCATAAGAAATTTCGTAGCCTTGTAGGAAAGAGCTTTCAGGGTCAAAACGTTGGGTTTGGTGTCTACCCTTGCCAGATCCTTTTGTGGATCTGGTGCTTCCCATCCTTCATGAGTGTGCAGTACCTTGGCACGAGCCTTTCTCACCTGGCACAGCTGGATGTGGATCCAGTCGCAAAGGCCTGAAGAGCCAGTAACTCCAGAGGGAGCCAAGGGGGGCAGCTCGAAATTCAGCCAAGTGCATCCCTGGGATGTTCCCCTTGTGCATTACCTGGGATGCGCAGCTCAATGTAACTGTCCCCAAATGTAATCGGCACCACTTGTTCTGATGGGAGATTGTACAGGTCGGTTCTCTGGTGTTGTCCGTGAATTACGCTTTTTTTCAAGGTCAGGATAATTCAATCTAAAAATGCTGTATAATAAATATTAGGATTATGCTAGGCTTAAAACATTCCATAGTGTGTTATATATTGTGCCAGGAAGATTTCAACCTTAATAAAAACCTGTAGTTTGGGATGTCATTTAATGCCTATTTTGTATTGAGCTTCTGATTTTATCTTTTGCATGTAGTTTGGTGTGAGAAAAGATGCAATCATTGAATGTATTTCAGAGCAACGAGGCATGCTGAAATGAAGTGTCCGTGTTGATACAGCAATAGGCTGCAGAGCACTGGGCTGAAAACTGGCTTGGAAAGTCTAAGGTCGTATTTTTCAGCTCCTAAATTTTCAGAGAGATATGTTTTAATTGCAGTTTTCTGTATGCTTGAGAAATCTAAACCATGCTTCCCAGCGGCACCCCGACCGCCCGGGCTGGCTGTGGCTGTGGGCAGGGACCCCCGGGGGCCTCTCGCTGGCCGGTGCTGGGAGGTGCAGAATCAGCTCCTTAAGCTGCTGTTTTCTTCTACCTTCTGCAAAATCCTGCCATAAAGTGAGTTTATGCTGTTGGCAGCACTTGACGCTTTTATCCTTCCATATTTTATTTTGTCCCAGTTTCAAGATGAATTCTAGTGAGATTATACTAAGAACATGTCTTTCAAATTTTCTTTAGCAAATCTGAATAGATTAGTCTGAATCGTACATATAAGAAAAAAATATTGAAGTAGTTGTATTAAAATCCCAAGGATGAAACATCACCCTGAGTTCCTCTGAAAAGTGGCCTTGCCTGCTCCAGCAAAACAACCTTCTTGAAGCCACTTCCTTCTCTGCTCTGAAGTATTTTCTTATTCTATTGCACACAACCTTCACTTACCCCTTTTGAAGGGTTTTGGTGAGCCCTAGAGATATTTATGCTTGGCTGCAGTGTTTTATGATACAACATTATCGGTTGCCAGTTGATGGGACAGGAAACCTCCGCATGTCCCCTGGTCTTTTACAGACAGAAGGTCTGGTAGATGAGGTGGTGAGGGGCACGCCAAAACTCTTTCAATGTTTCTACGCCAGTGTTACTTGAGTTTCGGTGTTCTTTTGTGGTTCTTGATTATAAAGCCGTATTGGTGTTATTATAGCAGAACTTGGAAAATCCTGTTGCAATCAAATGCAATTTATTTACTGAGACAACTTAAAAAAATATTGCTTTGTAGTGAACATGAAATAATTAAATACTCATCAGAATCTGTTTTGTTGCACATATGCCTGAGTATTTGTTCAGAAATCTGACTTGAAGAAAACCACATACTTAAATCTTTAGTTGACTTGATAGTCTTTCATTTTTTCTTACTAAAATTGTTCCCAAGGAAGTGTGAAGAAGTATAGAGTGCTATGGAGCAAATACAAATTTCCTTATGCTGCTGTACTGTGTTTTTTCAAGGTTTTTATGTTACTGCTTTGCTAATTAAAAAAAATAAATCATAGTAGTCTCATAACTGGCAGAGTTAAAAATGAATTGTACCAAGGATACTAAATTTGAGTACTTTACACAAGGCAAGAGCCAACAGGTGAAGAAATTGAGTAAAATTGGAAAATAAGCTGTAACAAAATCAGTGGTCTTTAAGTGGCACCCAGGTGTTCTGAGGAGAGGTATCAGTGAAAATTAAGAGATATGTCATGTCACTCATCTCCTTTATGTCATGAGGACAGGAATATCCTGAAAAGTATAGGTGTATTCGTCTGCATAATACAGTGTTTTTGGCTTTGACATCAGGCAGAGCAGCATCTCCTTTCAGCCCTGCTGTGAGCTGCCCGTTTTCAGAGCTGTGAAGAATGAGCAAGCACAGCCGGGTCGGCTCTTCCTCACCTGCGCCGGCAGCTGGACGTGAACATGGAGATGACAAAGCCAGGCTGCCAAAGAGCCCCGAACCCTGGCCCTGGTGCAGAAACTGGCCCTCTTTAATTCCTGCATGGCATAAATGGGAGATCAGAGACTGAATTTGGAGTACTTCTCCCCAGAGATGGCACCGTTGCAGATTGCCCTTTATTCCACGTAGATTATAGTGTCAGCACAGCAAGGAGCTGAACCTGGAAATATTTATAAAACTGTTCTCCATTTAGTAAAGAAGACCTATTTGTTTTCAGGATCTGGTTTTATTTATATCATAAAGCTTAGTTTCCTAAACCCTCAGCCTTATATCCAGGGTTACAGATAAAGAGCCGTAAGTGCAGCTCAGGCGAGGAGGTGCAAAAGGAGCCATCAGCCTTGGGACAGCGACGTGACTTAATCTCAACCTTCCCCGGCTCTGCTCCAGCAGCCTCTGGGATCCTCAGTCCATCGCTTCTCCCGGTGTTCCCCTGCCCTCACAGCCCCTTTTTCTGGCAGCCAGGAGCTAAATATTGTAAAAAACAGCTGCTCCACTCTAGCTGCTCCAGTGTCTCATTTTTAATGCAGTCCTAAGACACTAAACAAATGGATTTGTTATTTTTATCTTACACATGAGATGGTACTCTGGCTCTCTGATACTCTCTTTCTAAATACTCTGCTTGCATTTTATGATTTGCGATGTATGTTGCAGACATACAATAAATGAGGGATGATGCTCCCTTGCAAAGACTTGGTTATTTCCAAACGAGTGTCCCAATCTACTGGCCCAAATAGTTACCGTCAGTTTTGATTTCTTTCTCAAAAAAGGCATTGTCACCATTTCTGCACTGTAATACAAGTACAATCAAGTGGAAAAGGCTTAGAAATTAAATCGTAGCACTGATTCAGTGGCATTGAAATGTCATTTCTAGAATTATCCGGCTTACTGGGGACTGTTTCAAGGAATAACCTTCTGGCATGGCAGACTACAGTGCGGGGATTAGACAGGGTTTGCACAGTGGGCCCAATTCTGCCTGGTGTTAATTGGGATTGTGTGAGCATAAGTGACAAGAACTGTCCCAGCGATTCCCATTTGATTTTTAAATCTCTGTGGTATGCTTGTGACATTATTTTTCCCAGGTAGGAGCAGGCTCATACCCCTTTTAGTTGGGGGAAAAATAAATAAAAAATTAAAAAAAAATCAGATGATGTGTTGGCAAAATTGTTCTACTAAGTCACAGCATCTGTTTTGTTTTCAGAAATTTAGTATATAATTAGGACCTTGTTTTCAAGAAAAATGCATCTGATTTTAATTTTGTCTAAGAAACCCTGCGATATTACTGTGTGAGCAGGACCTAGAGTTTTGAAGGTTTCTGAAAACATCCTTAGACCATGACTGGATGCTGTCTACAGAGGTTTTCCAGGAGAGCAAGAAGGAAGTCACAGAGTGAAGAACAGGCAGTTTGCCTGGTCCTACAACAGTCCCTGCTTCTGCAGGGGCATAGAAAGAAAGGAAGTCATGGCAAAACCTTTGGATTTGACTCCCAAAACCTGTCAGCAGAAGAACATGGGCAGTTGAGATGGTGAAGCTTTACCCCAGAATGTTCGCATGGGGCTTTGCATGCTTCCTAAATTGCTATTAAACAGTGTCAGAGTGAAACAGTGAAAGACACAGCATTGAATTTTGAGTTGGTCCAAATGTGGAATAGAATATGCAGCCTGCTGCCTCCTGCTTCAAGAGGCTAGAAGAAATTGGAGCTGATTTAATAGCATTAATACTGTTATTTTCAATAATGTTCTTTTGATCAGAGTGTCTGCTATTTTTAAGAAATCAGATCAAAAGTTCAAGTGCTAAGAGGTGCTATTATTGTAATAAGCGTCTAACATCATGAAGGGAACTTTTGGAACTGCCGCTAAAAGGATGACTGAGACTGATTTAATGGTGTTTGGTGGGAGCTACCAAACAGCTTATTGAAAGGAGAATCTAGGGCACAGAAGAAGTACTTGGATTTAAATTACTTTATGAGGAAATAAGACAATATATGAGCTGTATTTCTACCTGGAAAAAAATTGCATGTGTGTGCTGGTGGTGAAGAATGTGGAGGGGAGCAAGGAGGAGAAATGCATCTGGCCCTGCTGCCGAGCCACTGAGTGACAGATCCGTTCTTTCCTCATCTGCCTTCTTCCAGGCATTTGGCAAACTGCTAATTCCATGCTAATCTCCCAAAGTTCATTGTGAGAATGATTGGGTCAGTTTTTAAAGAATTTATCACTCCATTATGAAATTGACCGTTTTGCAAGTATGTGTTGAACACGGCCAGGTTTAAAAAGCAGAAACTATTGCTTGCAAAGTCAAGCAGGTTTTGTGTTGGTATTGCAATTCAAAACAATTAATTTCAAGAACTTTTTTTAGTCTTACTATTCATTCTATTTACTGCAAAGTGGTCTGACAAGACTTGAAGCCAGATGTCAGTGCTAATTTCAGCCGTAGTTCTGATGTAGCTATACTCCATGGACCAAGGAGCAAGCCTTGTACGTTAATTAACTAATTGAGTTCTATCTTTTTCCTCATTTAGACAGTTGGAGTTGGAGAACATTTAATGATTGTCTGTGCTTACTCAGTTTATGGGTTTTCGTTCACTGTATATAACTGTGTTTATTCTGGGCATCTAATATTGTTATTCTTCATAAGAATTTCTATTTTATTTATATCTGCCTTCATAGTATTTTTAAGTGTTTTTTTGCTGCTGCAGAAGAATGAGAACCTTTAAAATGAGTCCTGTGATTAAGCGATAAGATTAGGTAGCATGTTTAAAAAAGGAGAATACACTAGAAATGACTAACTTTTATAATTTTCGCCAGCCGCCCATGCACCCTTAGCTCATCAAGGAAGGTGCTGGCAGCTGTTTGTTTGTGTTAAGAGAGGATGGCATTTATGTCTCGTGTTAAATCCTTGATTGACGCAAACTGCCTAAATCTCCTTAGGAAGAAACAATCACCGTGAGGCACGCTGGGTCGGGTGGGCAGGAGACTCGTCTCATGCGCAGAGCGGTGTCAGGACAAACGTGTGCCTTGCGTCGCCTGGGCTGGTCGGAGGCGGGTTGCCGAAGGAGAAGGCTGCGGAGCTGCAATCAAACCCTCCCTTCGCACTTCCCCCTGCACGGCGAGTCCGATGGGGTGTGCAAGGGTGTAAGTTCCGGGTCGAAACAATTACTTAAAATGCGACTGCGCTTGGATTTCCTCTCACAGTAAGATAAGGAGTAAATTGTAAAAATAACAAATGTAATGAAAAGTTATTTTTTCTGTTCTCCATGGGGATTTCCCCCGATGGATCAATAAACCCAGCAATTTTTGTTTGTTTGTTTGTTTATGAACAGCATTGCAGCATTCTGCTTCCTTTAAGTAAGCCCACCATGCAAAGAAGCGGAAAAAATTGAAATTACATTGCTTACCAGCAAGAATGCCTCTCTGTCCTGGTTTAAAGAAACAATGACACCTGGTAGAGTTGCGGCCATGAGATGCCCTGTTCCATGACCGTACCAGGCTTGGCAGGGGCAAACTGACACCCGGGTCTTCCAGTTCTCTTGTGTGCTGCTTCCCACCCAGCCTGATGTGCAAGCGTGTCAGGAGATGAGAACTACATAACCAAGGAGAGAGGGGGGCTCTGAACCCTCCATCAAAAGGTATCTGTCACAAAATGTCCTGTAAAGCAGCTTTAAACCAAAAATACTAGAAATGTAGCAGCTTCGAAATAACCTGACTTTTCCAAGTACCTGAATGATTTATATTCTCCAATGCAAATTCATTTTTGTCAGGCTGATCTAACAGATTTATGGCAGAAATAATTTTGCAAGTAATGGATCTTTATTTAGATCTACTGGGCTTCATAAGGAAAAAAAGGTTACGAATTTTTTTTTTAAGGAAACTGTGTTCCCTGACAGATCTCAGGTCAGGTTTCAGGTATTTAAAACAAAAGTTCTGCTGCTGTTTGATTAAATTCTGAGTTGCTGGGTGTTTTAAGAAGGTAAGATTTGGAGCAGAGGTTTCTTTGCAGGGTTTTGTTTGTTTTTCAAGGAGCAGCAATAGGAAACCAGCAGAGTAAGTTGAAGTAGAATGGATTAAAAGACTATTGGAAGGAAAATCATATTAATTAAAAAAAAAAGTAATTAAAATATGGTGAGAGCAGCAAGTGACATAGAGGGAGAAGAGAATGATGATGTATATAAGTGAGTGGCAGAAGATGGAAACACAGAGAAGACACAGAAAGGAATTAACGCAGAGTTGAAGGTGAGCTTGAGTAACAGCCATGGTTGAAAAAAAGGTGGATATAGAAATAAGCAGTTGTAATTTAAAAAAAAGAAGGAATCTGAAAAATTGAATTCTTAAAAATTAATCTGATTTATAGATATTCCTTTACGGTGTTATGGTTGAGATCTTAATATTTTCAGATGTACCGAAGCGCTATCTGGGATTGACATGATCAGATAATCGCATGAAACCGAGTACTGGTTTCCTGTCTGTAGCTCAGGGCTCACTGCTGTCCGACGCCGCGACACTGTGTAAACCTCTGGGCTCTGCGTGGCCAGCGATTGCGTGGTGCATGGCGGGCAGCAGCCTGGTGAAGAGCACTTCGCCTCTGACTTCCGTGTGCTATTAATGAAACAAAATAGGTAAACATTAAACATTCAGTCAACAATATTCTTTCAGCTTCTAATACTTTAAGGAATAAATGCAGGAGATTCATTCCATGTTTCTTTAGCACCCAGGAGCTGGAAAAAGTCCTTCCTCCCTCTCTCCGCCTCAGCTGCGGGGCAGGCAGAGGGGTCTGGGTGGGCAGAACAGCACCGAGCGTGCCGCGGCCATGCGTCAGATCCAAAATAATTTCTGTAGTAAAATATGCTCTTTCAGAAAATCCTTGTGTTTGGTTCATTCTCTTTTCTTCCTTAATCCCTTTCCCTTCTTTTATTTCTGTTGCACAAGCAGCCTAATTGCTTTTATAATTCACATTATTTCTGTTCTACAATGGATTCACCTCTCTACATCAGGAGCTAATCCCAAAATATCTGTTATGTACCAGAAATAGCAAATGGGAGTTTTGTGTTCTGTTTTGGTTTGGTTTTGTACGAATGTTTTGGTTTTGTTTTGTTTTGTTTTATTTTTTTCTAGAAGCTTCTTTCCAGCAGCCTCTTGTCTAAATATTGCCCAGCAATCCTGTGGCATTCCCCAGATCTGGGACACAAAATCATTCTCTTAATTCCTATTTCTGATTACTTTCTGCTTGTGACCAGTCTCTGGAGCTGAAGCACACAGATTTAGTACGTTTGATTTGCTGCACCACTGAAATCTTTTATCGGCCAAGAATAAAAAACAAACCAAAACAAAAACCCCACCGAAACCTCTTCTCTCTGTGGCTGTACAGGAGGAAGCACAGTCTTGGGGAGCCATAAAGTTTGAAATTCTTTCCAGGTGATCCAAAGTGAACATGCACTTTAATTTTTATTATGCTATATTGATCTGAATATTTTCTGTGTCTAAAAGGTGATGAAATTTGGTGTGGAAAGGTGATGAGAAGGGAAGCAGTGGTGGGGCTGTGTCAGTATCAGTGAAAATTTGTCTTAAAGAGGTTTATAGACATAACCCCAGTTGCAAGGAGATAAATAAGTATTTGTCTTAATGGATGCCATCAGCAATCCTAAATCTGTGTGTAAAATGCCTGGAAGTGTGGTGGATGTGTACGTAACCCAGGCCTTGAACCAGCATCAGCTGCATTAAACTAACCAGGCATTTAAATGACAGTGCTGCACCCAGCACAGTTTTGTTTTCTAAATCTCCTTTTACATGCTTTACAAAGCTTTGTGGGAATAATTAACTGAGTTGAGGTGAAAGAGGAAGAAGATTCCGAACAGAAATAAGCCGATACTAGTGGTGCTCAAATTTGATGGAAAGTCTCAAAGCCTGTAAGACCCGCGCGAGTGGCGGCCGGTGGGCTGGCCCTGCCTACGGAGGGGACAGATGGCTCTGTCCAACCAGGCAAGGATGGATGTCTGTCCCACCAGGCAGGGATGGATGTCTGTCCCACCAGGCAGGGATGGATGTCTGTCCCACCAGGCAGGGATGCAGGGGAGTCTCTGGGAAGACACTGGAGAGGTTTAGCAGCATAGTGTTGGTCTGGGTTGCTGCCATGTGGTGCTGGATTGAAAGAAAACTCCAGATGAGCAAGTGAGGATACAAAATGCAAATAACTGAGTTGTCTCAGAAACGATGGTGAAAAGATCACCTGAGTGTATTTTAAAGTACATTTGTGGCCATATATGGGGCCTGGCATTGCCTGTAGGAGTTATTGAAGCTGTCCAGTGCTAAGGCTGTTTCTGTACATGGGACCTGAGGAACATCAGAGGTTTCCTGGCACAGGAGCACAACTCTGTAGAGTTGTCAGAGCAATCCCTGGTGTGCGTTTGGCCAGGACTAACTTGCAGTCTTCCAGGCAGCTCTTTGGCATCGCTTGTGAGACAGCACAGGCCAGGTAGTATTCCTTCGGGGTGGTTTGGATTCAGCCGTCCTTTTTTGAAGGGGAAGAGAGTTAGTTTAATACTATGGACTTGGGCAACTCCAAGCCAGTTGGCTTCAGTTGGGTAGAATGGTGTGGGTGTGTTTGATGCATTAGACCCCAGTAAGAGGAGCCAGGAATACTGTCCCATGCCAGTCATCACCTATTTATCTTCTGGAGCCCTGCAGTGGTTGCTCTGCTAGGTGGACCAGGAGCCAAATGAGCCAGGAGGAAAAGTCCTGATCTTCCTCCAGCCCCTGGAGGTACCTCCATGTTTATTGAAAAAGTGTTTCTGTTTCTGCCGTTGTTTGAAAGACAGGCATTTGCACAGCCAAGATTACGTTTTAGCAATCATTTGTAAGTCGTGTTGTGCTTGATAATTCACAGAGCAGTAGCTGTTTTGCAGAGTAATTTTCTTTTTTTTTTTTTACAGTACAGCTGATCTGAAATGCAATCAGTGGTATTGCACTGTCTGTTAAAAGTTATTAAGACTCTTCGTTAAATTGTTCTCCAAATTCTTCTGCTTTTGAAAAATAGTACTTTCACAAATATGTTCTGTGTTGAAAATGAAACTTTTCAAACCAAATACTGACATTGGCTATACAGCAAAGTTCGATAGGAAGCACAGTGTCTACTGTAACTTCTGGTTATGGGCAAAATCAGGTTTTAAAGCAGGGTATATCATGTCCTTGGCTCTTGGAGAATATTAAGGAAGTAATCATGGGAAAGAAATGGACTGAATTGTATTAGGGAGGAAAATAACACTATCAGCTGAAGTCTCTATTTGCAGAGATAATGTAACCTCCTCTGCAGTTCCTGCTGTCCCTCTGGTGCCTAGTTCATGGTCGAAAGCGCTATTTAATGCTCTAGGGAAAACTCAAGGGAACTCTAGGGAAAACTCCTTCCCATAACCTGGTACTTGACAGTACTAACATCCGTGCTGACCTGTGTAGTTTAATGGAAATGCACAGCAGTTCTTTGAATGTGCATTTTTTTCTTCTGAGTACAGTCATCTAAAGGGACTCTTTGCCCTTAGTACCCTACGTTTGGGCGTGATGTTCCTGGAGAATTTGTGCTTTAACACAACTAGAGGTTGCTTTTTATTTTACCAGAGGGAAAGCTGAGTCCTTGATCACAAAACC
Organism: Aramus guarauna; assembly: GCA_013400195.1. Lineage (NCBI taxonomy): Eukaryota > Metazoa > Chordata > Aves > Gruiformes > Aramidae > Aramus > Aramus guarauna. Next base: position 508,876 of record VXBL01002748.1, on the reverse strand, counting down.
AGAACCAGAGTTAAAAAAGAAAAACATAAAAGGAATGAAAAGGAAACTTTAAGTATATTTAACATCAGCCTCCTTCCTTGGAAGATTTTGCAGAGGTATCTCTCAGCCATGAAGCCTTAGGGGCAGCTTAGCACCATGACGCTTCCTGGGACTTATGTTTCATATCAGTCTTTAAGCTAACTTTGAAAGTTGAAGAACTCAGAGTGTATCTCCTTTTCTTCTCTCTTTCTTCCCCTCATCTGTTAATTTAGCACTTGACAGGTTAAAAAAAAAAAAAGAAAAAAAGAAAAAAAAGCTGTACCAAATTAGATCAAAGATTTATCTAGCTGTTTCCAATAGTAGCCAGTAGCAGAAATAGTGAGAAATATAAGCACAAAGCAAGTGTGTAGTGATACCCTTCCACAAGACAGTTTATTCTCCACGAGGTCTGGCACAAGAACTGCAACGGTGGTACTATATCTAAGGTTTATTTCGTGTGTGCTCACTGGCTCTCAGTGGATTTGTATTCCAAGAACATGCTATGTCCACTCACTGCCTATGTTACTTACTCAACGTGAATACGGTTTCTGAACTTACACTGCAGGTGGTTGAGGTGGCTCAAGTTCTTACCTGAGGACTGATCTTTGAGATCAAAATACAAAAGGAGGGATGCTTCTGCTTTAAGGGGTTCATCTGTGTTTGAATTCTGTTGCACCCATTAATTAGCACCTTCCTTCTACATTAAAAAAAAGCTTTCTTCTTTTTGATTGTTATTCTGCTTGTCTTCCAAAGACGTGTGGCCTTGCGAGAGGATCTCTTGCTCTTGTCAACTACTTGGAGGGGAGACACTTGTACTGGGGGCAGGTGGCTTTCTATTACACACCAAATTTTGGTGCTACAGGCAAAAAAAAAAATCGCGTGCTCTCATTTGAAATGCTGAGGAGATACCATGGTTTTCAGAACTAGCAGCCCCTTCTACCTGTATTCTGCCTGCTTTAAGTGTCATCTGTATAGTGCGAAAAAAAGCCCCCTTCATCTTACCATGCTTCGTAATGTGAAGATAAATTCTTTTTGAAGCTATAGAAAATGCCAGTGATGAGATTCTCAGAAAATTCCAAGAAGAAGTTAATAATACAGGCTTCCGAGCAATACAGGAGGCCTGGGGCCCAAACACTCCGGAGAACAAAGAGGAGAAAAATTATATATAAGGTAGCAGCTCAGTAAACATTCGTCTGTCTGTGCAGTGAAAAATGTAGGAGCTTTCTGGAAATCAGAATATGATTACGTAGGTGAAGTCAAGGGAATTAAATTAAAGTTGACCAAATGCTTAATTGCTTTATTTTGCTGTCTTGCTAATCTTCTGTCAAAGTAGGCTCTGTGTGTAATACATTGTGGTATAACCTTAGTATGACTATGGGTTTTGTCACTCTTTCTCTGCTTATAAGAAAAAAAAAAATTAGTGTTATTATTAAAAAGAGTAAGTTAGGTGGGTTTTGGTTTGGTTTGGGTTTTTTTCTGTGTTACATTGTTTTATTGAGCCTATTTACATGTCTTAATTGGCAAGTAATTGCTTTCCCAATCCAGATAAGTAGTGTTGAACTGTGAGCTGCAAAGTCCAGTGCCTTTTACATTGATGGATGGCGACTGCTGTTGTTTGTGAAGGATCAGTGAAAATTCTGCATTACCAGACTAATAAACTATAACTTCTATGAGTACAGAAATATAATCCCAGATATTTGTAGGCTGTAGTATTCTGTGATAAATGGTTCTCCAACAGAGAACGTGAAATACAATAGAAGAGAGTATGAACAATCCGCTCTTACTGCATTGAGAGAAGTTGGGAAAATAGTTTTAAAATAACTTATTTTTGGTCCTTTTAATGAACTGTTGTTCTGAGATATTTTTGATAGAATCTTACAGTAATCTGAAGACCATTCTCTGATTTCCTGTAAACCAGTGCACCTTACTGGGTAGTAGTTCTGGTTTATCTCTTTATTTCAGCAAGGCTTTTTCTGTAGTCGTAATACTGAATTCTTCACAAGGATTTAGTGATAATCCTGTTAATATTTTGTTTGTCCAATTACAAGGATGGATATAGGTATCCTTCTGTGATGTTTTTATTGTTGGTAGAAAAACAACAACAAGAAATTGTAATTGCTCTTCACTGGGGGAAAATTATGCTTAAGAAGAAAGTAGATTATAACAGTTCATCATACTTCTTCATTACATATAAACTCAAGGGCTAATGTATGGGGCATTTTCACTAATTGATAACAATCCCTTCCAAATTTCACTGTGGAGTTGCACATAAACAAATACGTATTCACTCACATATTGGCAATTGCTTCACATGGGCTATGCAATGGTACTTTGTGTCTTTGTACTTTAGTATTAGATTGCTTTGCTGTCTCCTGAGTAAGATCACAGATTAATCTAGAATTTACAAAGTATATGCAATACTTTGTATAAAAATAATGTGGGAGAAGAGTACTGACCCTGGACCTTCTCCCTTTCAGTAGTTCCAGCTGTGGCAATAATGATCTGCTGTGGTTTTTATCCCCTGTGCAGAGATGGACATGAATTTGCAAAGCACAGCAGTTAAGAAAAACACACTGGAATACATTAAAGATGTATGTCATACAACCTTGTATTATTTATTTCATTCTTTTCTGGGAGAAAATGTATTAACTTGCACGTTCAAATGAACAGAATTGCATATCGGTTCTGCTTTTCCAAAATACAGGTGTCTGTTAAATAGAAATGAATTTATACACACAGAAATTGTGTCTGTTTGAACTTGCAGAGTAGAAATGGGCCCCAGATGTTACAGTTATGTAAGGGCTAATCAAAGCCAACCGAAGAGAGCCTTGTGGGCTTCACATCACACCAGTAAGAACATTTTCAGGAGAATTAGCATCAAAGGAGATTGCAGCAAGCTAACGTTGTCTGTAGCTATTGTAAGTATAAAATCAAAACGTGTGGATGGAGAGGTGTGCCTTATTCTCTATGGCTGGAGTTAAATTTGTACTTCGAAGGGGAAAAAATTGACATGGATTATCTTTAATAAAAAAAGACTTCATTTAAATGTTAAGTACAACTGTATGTATCTTATAGCTGTCATTTTTTTCTGTTTACTTGAGTGTTTGTGTGTGGGTGGTTAATTATTAATGGTTTGAGTGTGAGATACTTGTTTTTTCTGCTTTTAAACTGATACATCATTACTTTGCATAGCTATTGCTATGCATTACAAAACAGAAATTAAATTCACAAAGGGAGTTAGGCCCTTGGTGGGTTATCTTGTAATGCTTCACAGTGAGGTTTGGGTGGTGGAGGGTTGTTGCCCCACCACTACCAGCATCCTTTCCCTTGCTTTTGTTCCCTTTAGCTATTTTCATCTCACTGACCTGGCAGGAAAAAAGTATGAGACATTAAAAAAAAACCCCAAACAAGTAGTTTCCTGCTGGGCTAGGTATGTCACTGTCCTCCTGGAGGGGTCTGACAAGTGCTGGGATGAGCAGAGGGGAGGGAAGGCACTGCTGGAGGTACCAGGGATGGCAGCAGGAGTGGAGAGGACCAAGCGCTCTGCTCTCAGTAATTTATATCGTTAGTTTGGGTGTTTTGTGTGAAGTTTATGTTTTATATGCTGCACTCAGATTCCTGTAAAGTTCCTAACACATCTTTCGGTGCCACCAGGGAACTTAACTTTTCATCTAGTGCTAAAGTTCCTTCTCTGCAGAAATTAAAATTATCTGTAGGAGCTCTGTGAATCCTGCTTTCCTCACCAGCACCTAACCTTAAAGTACCATTGCACACCGATCCTGCTTTGCGGACCTTGCAGTAAGGCAGTGTTGTATAAAAGTGGGAATGTATTTAGACTGGTGGAGTTCCACACTTTCCATTAAATTAATTTTTGGCAAAGCAGTGTGTATTTGAAGTCAGGAAGATCAGCATCTATGACGATGCAATAGTTTGCTCTCAGATACAACTGTTGCTCTCAGGACTAACAGTTTGCAAGACAAATTCCTCAAATTAGCTTGTCAAAAATGAGGAATATTAAGGCGCAGTTCTTGGTAAACCAGGCACTCTTATTTGCATTTTAATTCTGAAACATAGCTGTGAACCTTTTTCTTCCAGTAGGTATCTAACCAACTCAGTTTGCCCGTATTAAAAAAATAAATAATAATAGTGAAAAAATCCCCACCCTTCCCTGTGTGTTATAACCAGTAACCCTGCTGGTTTGCGTACTCACCTGTTTCAAACCTTCAAACTTATTTTGCAATATTTAGGTGTTACAGAATTTTGTCCTTTATTCTGTGATAAATTTTTCATCCCGAACCCTCTCCCACTTATAGAAAATAGTTGAGTTTTCATTGGCCACAGAGAGCAAAACAAGAGATTGACTAGCAAAGAAACTGGAGGTGGGAGGCTGGGTTCATGTCCCTTACTCAAACTGGGCAGAGTGCACTCAGGAAGCAGTCGGCTCTTCTGTAACTAACTGGGCTCCCTCCGTGCCGGGTGAGCAGCTGGTTATTGTCTTTTGCTAGAAGCATCAAGCAGCCGCTCCCTCAGCATCTCACCCGGGACTCCTGCGTGAGCGGCCCTGTTCTGTTAGCGTGCAAACACCGAGTGGAGGACTCGCCCTTCCATAAAGATCTGAGAAGAAATGATGACCCTGAGAGACCTTCGTGAGCTTTGACATGAGCAAGGGAACCGAGCAGTCTCCTGCCAACAGGACTCGGGTGGTTTTGAGTGTTTTCTGTGGAAAGGCTGTTGCAGCAATTTAGGAAATCTGGGTTTGGATCTGTTTGCTGCTGAATTGTTGACTGTGTGAGCTTTGACTAATTTATCATCTGTCTTCTCAACAAAAATTTTGTACATGTCAAAATTCATATCTATCAACTTTGCGTAGGCACATACAGAGTTCTGCTCTCTTGTCATGTTAAATAAATGAGGGATTTTAATACCCTGATGTCTTTTGGAAAGACTTCGGGTCTTCTCAAAGGGGAAAGGAAAATCTTCTAAAGTTGACTCTTGCCAGGTGAGAAGAGCTGGCAACATATGTAACTTACATGAACAAATATTCACCTTCAAAGAGGGAAAAGGAACAGCTTGGACCATACTTAACTCAACCTGAAGTCTTTTTATGGGATACTAGAATACGTAAAGAGTTGGCTGAGGAATTTCAGAAATATGGTTATCTTTTGAGAAACTGTGTAAGACTGGTGAAGTACCTGATGACTGAATAAAAGTAAAATTGATATCTCAGGTAACTGAAGAAAAACAAATACAATATCTGCCTTTAAAATGGAAAGGGAAGGAGAAACGGAAGAATCCTCCTGTATATAGATGTATATTAGATTTAGAAGTGGATTGACAAGTTGCCGTTCATTACCTGTTCATGCATTTATCCATCAGCAAACACCAGATAATATAACCCATAATGAGGCAGAGTTACAATAAATTGCCTTAATTTGTTTGCCATATGCTGAGTGCCCACATGTCCACATATGGATCAGCTGATGCACAATAACTTGGTGATGAGAAAAAATTACTCATATGTCTAAGCTTTTATTATTTTGGAGATACTGACTGTTGTGATCTCTAACAACTCATTTATAATCTGGTTTGTCAAGAAGAACTTTTTTAGACAGACATGAATTTTCAGTTTGGGATGAAAAGAGGCAGAGGACAGATACCTTGATTTGCTAAACTAAAAAAACAAAACTAAAAAACCTTAAACATTCACAAGCAAGCTTCTATTAGTATGTTACTTAGAAAGGGTCAATCAGTGCTTCTATTCTCTTATGTGCTTAATGGCATTTATAGCCCAAACATAGTAAAATTTCATCAGGTTATGTTTAAAATTGATTGAGACGTCTGATAAATATGCCGTGTAAATATAGAGTATTAATAATGAATGTTAAAGCTACTTTTCCATTAGTGCTAAACAAAGTTAATGAATGAAAATGGTAATCATTGGATGAATTGTGTTCCTGTTCTCTTAATAAAGACCTTATATTAATTTGTCAGGTTGCACCCAGCTTTTAACAAACCTCGTACTTCTAAGGTGATAATTCATACTCTTGGGCAAAAAAGGGTAGAAGTCATCTAGCATTTACCACACATTAGTTCTGTAACTGTCTGCTGCTCAGAAGTTTAAAAAAAAAGAATAAAAACAAAAAAGAATTGGTTTCTATTGTATAGCTAGAAGATTTAGGGAGCTTTTGAAACTTTATGATCAGTACCAGGGAATTTCTCTACTGCTGTTTCTGCAGTTTAAATCATCTTATTACTGTGTTTTCCAATACAAAGTTCTTTTGTTTCAATATTGTGATGCCAAAATTTGCCATGATGACAGCCTGGTCTTGCAAGCTTAGTTTCAGTATTCTGTAAAATCTGCTGAAGGGCAGAAAATAAGCCTCTGGAATCAGAGCTGCGCTGTCCTAATTGCCATATTCCAGCTCGGACCGTGATTGTGTATTCTTCAGAGTAGTTCTGATCTGCCCCAAGGTATTTGTGTCCCACAGCATGTGTGAAACTTTTTAAGGATCATAATTTTGCCAAAAAGCTAGCTCAGTAATTGTACTGCAAAAAGCCCTAAACTTTATTAATACAGCATTGCATCAGAAATTGCTGTACTTCTCACAGCCTTCTAAAATTGTATTCGCTGAAGTTTACTGTTTGCTTCCCCTGAAAACAGTGGTTGTTTTGACATCTGCAGTTTCATAATGCATCCTAGAAGTGCCTTATGGAAGTCAAAATAAATTATAAAAGAGGTTGTCAATGTTCTGTGAATTTCTCTTTGCTGAATCTATTTCAGGTAAATAGAAATATCTATTTCGTGAGAAAGAGATATCTGGCTGTTATCAAAAACTTGTGTAAAGTTTCTGCTGATTTAATTTGATTTTGACAGCTGAACTGAACCTAACAGGAATATTGGTTTCTGGAGCAGTGGTAAAATTTTAACAATCCTGCATTCCTAGTGTTCCCTTGAAAAAAAAGACCCCAAACCACCAAACTAAAAAACCGCAAAAACCCCCCAACAAACCAAACCTGACTATGTATAAACCAAATGTCACTTCTAGTTCCAGTGAGTTAGAAATGTTAACAATATGGTATGCAGCTAATATAAATAAGAAATCACATTTTAAGGGATGGGGATGGGGGGGGGGGGGGGGGCAGTGCATAGCTTTATATTAACCTTGATAAACCTAAAAAGTGACTGTGTGAAAATATGTGTAGAAACGGCTAATATAGATGGAAGCCAGTCTTTATTTAAAAAAAAAAAAAATTAAAAAAAAATCTGTTTTGATTCTTACTGTGAGACTTGTAGGTGGGGTCTGCCCTTCCCTCTCCAGATTTCACAGAGTCTGCTGAGGAAGTCAGTGTTAAGAGTTTCGCCTTTGGAAACAGGCAATATTTTCAGCTCTCAGGGACCAGAATTTGTCTTTATGTGCTTTGTCTGCCTTGCACGCTGGTTGAAGGCCAGTCTGGAGGCATAAGCAAAGGAGGAGATTGCCTTGCTCACTGAGCAGCTGGAGCAAAAGAAATGTTTGTGCTTGTTGCTGGCCTCAGGAGTCACTGCCTCTTCGTTTATTATCTCAGTGGCAGCAGGAGCAGAAAGCTGCTTCTCCACGGGTTTCTCTCTCTTCATACCATTCCCGGCTCCTTACTCCTCATTACTACACCTCCAGAAACCTCTGACCAGTACAGATGGGTATTCTTCATTCTTACGTACATTTATTTTAAGCCACTTGACCCTACTCTTGCAAACTCTTAAACTCATTAGGGCAAATAATATTACGCATGTGACTTTTCCTGATGATTCCAGTGGACCAGCTGATGCACAGAAGTACTGCCGTGCTGATGTGTCTAATGATTTTTTTAGGATGGTAGTTTTTATAAATTAAGGTTCATGTGAGTGTATCTTCTACTGTACTAGGTCTTCTATCTTTACTACGATCAAGCATAATTTTCCTTTTACAGGAGAGATTTCCAACCTGAACTGAGATTTCTAACTTGAAATACCAGTGCCTAATACCTCTGTTCAGGAAAAAAAAAAATATATCCGTATCCACAAACATCAAGAAATCCGATTATCCAGTTTGCATGTTCAGATACTACTCCATGTTTTGTTTCTGGCTCCATAGCCAGTTGTTGTATGTTCACAGGAGGCCATGCGTGCTGCAAGGCATACATCTGAGATTAATAAACTGTTGTGTTGCTCCAGCAAGTGTGCAGGCTTCATTCCTGCAGCAGCTGACGTCACCGCGAGCGTGGAGCCCTCCCACTCCTCCTTGGTAATTGATGGTGACGGGTTCTCTGCTGAGCTGTAACCTAACATAGGGACTGAATCAGATCAACAGCTGAGAGAAATCGCCAGCAAACAGTGTCACTCCATATCGACAAAAGCTGGGCGCTTCCAACCAGGCCGTAGACGGACAAGGAACTCAAACAATGGTCACTGCAGGCTGATTTGCTGAAGTTTTCGCTGGTGCGCTGCTTTGCGTCCGAGGTTTTGCTCCTGTAAGAAGCGTTGCTGCTGCTGGAAGGGCTGGCCTGCTTGGAGAGAGGCTGACATGCTTGACAGACGCCTGATGTCTCCTCAAGCTAAGCACGTTCCTCCTGGGGTAAGCATATGCTGCAGGAGTGCAGGCCAGATGCTTGGGAGCCCTTGAATTTTACAAGGCAGTGTACGGGCTGGCTTGCAAGTTAACTTAATTACGGTTAAACTGTTTCACTTTGCTCTCGTCTAGGCAAGCTCCAATGTTGTTGAAAAATGTGCCAGCCTTTTCGTGGAAGTCCAAATTATACTTTGAGCTGCCTTTTTAAAAACGTACGAGCTTGCTGCCGTGTTGAAAAGCTGCAGAAATCTAGAGGGGAAGGGGGAGCACTCGCAGGTGGCTGTCGCTGCGAGCGCTTCTCTCCGTAACCCTGTTAAAATAGCTAAAACGTGCTGCTCCTTCCGTGTTGTGGGGGATTGTGCTAAATGATTGTTTTCTCCGCAATACGAGAGCAATGGGACTCTCTGCTGGCAGCAGTTTGAAGTACATTCTCTTTACAGACGCAAGTGTTACGCTCTGTATTGTTTTGGGTTGGGGTTAGGTGGTAACGCACCCATGAGCTTTGGTTTGGCAGCGTTTTACCAGGTGCGTGGATCCTGGGGCTGGGGACTTACAGTAGCAGATATCCCACCACAGCTGTGCTTGTACAATAAAATGCAAATAAATAACAAATATTTTTTTTAAAGTTAGAATTGGATGTGCTTTGTTTTCTTTTCTTACACTGTAGAAAACAAAGGATGGAGATTAAAATAATAAAAGTAACGTAGGCATAAACTTAAGCTAAACGTTTGGCTTAAACTTGCTGTTTTCTGTAACCTTTATGAGAGATTTGAATATAGTTGCAGTGGCAGAAGTGTACCATAGGCATGACATTAGCTTTCCAGAGTTATTCTGAGAAAACCCAGGGACAGTGTCTTGTGTAATGGCTGCTCCACAGTTTTCTTCTATAAGGAAATCAAATTTGGATCATTCCTATTCCTGCATTTTTTAGGGATCTCCACATAGGAAGCTGAGTAGTTATTGCTAACATCCATTCTATCCTTCTCTTATGGAAAACTTTTCTTTACTCAAATTCAAACATGCTCGTGTGTTTGTGGGGAGAATAAAGCAACAATGGCTCTTACAGGAAGTGTGCCCTGAAGGTATACAACTACTTTATGCAGCTCTGCTGGACTTGTTTTTGGCATGGATGTTCAGAACAGCAGAAATAGGCTACTAGTAGAATCATAGAATCATTTAGGTTGGAAAAGAGCCTTACCTGTCTTTAGATTTTACATTTACTTAGGTAATTAATATGGTTAAAAGCTTAAGTCTTTAAGTTTTAATAGGTATCTTTTCCAAGCAGTTCTTAAGAGTTCTGATGAATTAATGGGGCTTGGGTTTCTCTGACAATCCCAATACAGTTTTAAATGGGGAAAAATTGGAGGCTAACTTTTTTTGGTTGCAAAAAGGGTGTAAAATGAGGAAGAAAAATCAATTGGAAAATATTGCTTTCCTAAAGAGAGGCTACCTGATGTTAGAACTTAGCACAAATAATGCCCATGTTTCCATCCAACATTTTCATCTTTCTGTCTACTGGTCATCAAATATTGTCATCAAGGGGAAGGTGAGTTTGGTTTACCTGGGCTATGGAATAAAACGAAGGTTTTTCCTCACATCACACCCTGAAGAAGTCCAAGCTCTATTTGGCATAGCCATAGAGGTCCTGGAGGTTGGAGGAAGAAGCTGCTGTTTGGCAGAGTGAGGGGATCGCCGGGATGCTGTGGACGTACAGCCCTGGTGAACTGAGAAGCAGCAGCACAGCAGGATGGGTGAAGTGGAACACAGAAAGAACAGAATAAAACTTGGCTGAAGGGATTCAGCCGTGTTTATTACGTGGATTACTGAACATTTGGTTAATCCTTCTTTAAAGTGATGGTTGATGACCATTCTTTTTATATTTCCTCGGTTTCTATCCTAGTTTCTAGATGTGTCATGAGGGGAAGAGACCATTTAGCTTTGCTAATGTGAATTTTGGCTATAGTCATTTCTTGTTCAGAAGTATTTCAAAGGAAGGTGTGCTTGCAAATTAGCTCGGTTTTAGTGGTACTAGTCCTCAAACATTATCTAATTAAAAAAAGGACTTGTTTAGATGGCTAAGAGGAAAGTAATGGGAAGATTGGGAAGATTTAAAAAGAGATATATCTTGAGAACTTTTTCTTTCATATTTAATTAAGTTTCATATTTAATTAAGTAAATTGACTATTGATGATAGTCTCTTAATGACAGATGTTCCATCAAAAGTGGAAACAAATTGCATACTTGAACAGAAATTCAGATAATCATTTAATGGGTACTTTTTCTGAATTGCCATATTGTAACAAGTTGACCCCAGAAGTATTCAAGTAGATGAGCATGTTACAGTGGGATGAAATAAAATAATACCTATTCTCTAACCACTGACACGTTTTCACCACCAACACAGTCCTTGTGACATAGAAATTCTTCAATAGGGAAACTTCGGTAACTGCCAGAAAGCGTAAGCACATCAGGTGCAGTAATTCCTCGCAGTCTCCTGAGGGAGTCTTTTTGTCCTTACCTCACCCACTGTGAGGAGAAGTGACATCCTGCCTTTTGCCAGTTTACCCAGATTTTCCTGAATTTACGTTTTCAGCATCAGTGGAATATATAATTGCTGCTGCTATTTTTTATTCTGTTTTCAAATTGCAGTTAACCGGCCTAGGAATTTGTAAAATTGAAAGGATGAATTTTATTTGCTTCCCAGGATGGAAGTGCAGCATACAAAAGGGTGTAGAAGGAGGAGATGTGAAATGCCGTGAAACTTCACTGCATTGGGATATCCGTTTTGTTGGCTATTAAAGCACTGGGCTGCTCTATTTTGAAGTGATTTTTTGCTATGGGCCAAAATACAGAAGATATTATAATTGTGAAAACAGATTTTTCTATTTACATATTTTCTATTTATACACATGTCACTTTTTTACTTTTTTTTTTTTTTAATACTGATCCCTAAAGTACTTCGTTATATGCACAGTAATTGCAAATTTTTATGTGCCGCTGGTGCTGCATGTGGACTGCATGGAAGCCTGTGGTTTATATTGCGCTTGCAACTGCTTAATAACAGCAACCAATGCTCTGTGAAAAAGATTTTTGAAAATTCTCCATACTGACTGACAGACTAAATGTTTACATGGCTGCTCATGCCATCATCTCATATTTGAACAAGTTGCTGAGTATTAAAGCGTATGGACAATCTTTGTGGAACAGCTCTGGTTTTTAGGTTGGTTTCCTAAGACAAGATTTATGCAATCCCACTTTCCATCTGTTAGTTGTACTTCTCAGTAAGTTCAATCCAATGGCCAATTTAAACCAGTCTTGCAGAGGTCTTGGAAGTACTGAGGGCTTATAACAGATCTTCCTGGGGGCTGGACGGAGCTGTTAAAGCCATTTTGACGTGGCAGTGTGGGGATGTGCCGGTGTGTGGTGTGAGGACGGGCTCCTCTGGCATCCAGCGGAGAGCACAGCATCCCGCCAGCCGATGAACACAAGTCTAACTCCGGAGCAGCTGAAGCAAATGCTGCCTCTCGTTCAACCCGCACCTCGCAGAAAGGGAAGGGGAGTTTGGGGAGGGGAATGGAGGGTACAGAGCATGTGGTGTGTAGGGAAAATGAGAGAGAGCTGAAGGTATTGTGGAGGTGTGTGTGGGAAACCAGGCTTCGTTACTTCTGCTGTTCACAAAACAACTTGTTTTTCTTCAGCTCATCATTAATGATACATTGCATTTTGCAGTATTTCAGTGGATGTAAATTTCTATTTTTTTCTGAATGTTTTGAGGCTGTCGAAAGGATGCTGACAGATTGACGATTTAGAATATTCATCCCTTAAAAATTATTAGTTTGTTAGTTAATGGTATTGGTAGAATCTTAATATCAGGGGGGAAAAATAAATTTAAAGCTCTGCTAGCAATTCCAGGTATGAAAGCTAAATTTCCCTTTGAGTAGGCTCATGCTGATCAAAGGATGTCAGTAAAAAGAGTGGCTCACAGTTGCAACAGTTGTAACTTGGTGTCTCCTCAGTTTGACAAAGTCCTCAGCCAAGCATGTATTATCATTTCTGTGCAATTCAGCAGAGTCTTGTAAGGACACAGTTCAGCAGCTCAGTTCATCAGGGCAGAGTTTCTTTGAAAATCTGTGTGACCCAGACATGCTTGGGCTTTACATTTTTCCCTCTTAAGAGCCTTATGATTAGGGGAGTTGGACTAGATGATCTTTAAAGGTCACTTCCAACCAAACTATTCTATGATTCTAATTTTGCTTATATGTTTAAGCACTATTCAGTGGCTGGTTTTTGTTTGGAAGTTTCTGGTTGTTTCTTTTTATGTCACATTCACATATACTTTATCACTCTATCATAATAAAATATGCATATTTTTTCTTACCTTATAATCATGTAACAATAAAACAAGTATTTTCAAATCATAGCATTATTTGAAAGAGTAATCTCTTCAGTATTTGCTTTCTAGAAACTTGTAAATGAATGTAAGTCAGTCATTGGAAAACGTAATGTTTGAACTATTAAAGTACTGCTTTTCCGCGGTATTTCCAGTTCATCTTGGAAACAGGGTCACTTTGATATGTAAGAAACAGGTTCATCCTTAATTATGTAATAGTTTCAATTACTTATGCTATGGTGGAATGCTGGAAAAGTTGTTTACAAATGAAGCACTTTGATAACTTTCTGCCAGATTCAACTTAAATCAGTGCGTTCCCAGAATGTTACGAGATTTTGTCTGAGTATTTTCTGTCAAGAAAATGAGATCAGCTTCTGTCATTGTGCTTTCACGTGGATCTCTCAGCTTCATTAGAATTTGTATAGATTAAACATAGCAACTAGCATCATAATGGCAGAAATCTTTCATTTTAGGAGAAGCTTAAGGTGTCTGAACAAAACTGCTAGAGAGAATAATTTCCTTCTTAACTTTTAAAAGCAACTTTCTGCATTGATGCTGCTCTAGTGTAAATCCATTACTCTGTTCATGTCATGCCCAACACGATATAAAAATTAGGTTCAGTTTTATGAATTTAGGAGAGGAGAAGTTCTTGTACCTTGGTATTCAAAATACTGTCTTTTTATAGATCACTGCCATATTAAGGTCAACAATTATGGATTTGATCAGAATTCTTATATTATTGACTTTTTTTCATTGTGATAAATCAATTCTCTAGTAAATTTTTTGTACTTAGGAGGAGTTTCTCAGTGACTTCAGAAATCCTCACTCAACTCACCTTAGTATCTTGGATTTGAGCCTGAGAAAGGTAGTGGGGGATGACTGCTGCATCACACGAGCAGGTTCACCTTTAAAGCTCTAACTGGGATGTAGAAAATGCTGGTGTGCCTTTCTTGGAGTATCAGAGCCCTGCAGTCTCAGAGAGAGAAGACCAGCCCAACACAGAAATGCAGTTTGAGGCCTGCTCTTTTGTTTGATTTTGGGCTAACAACCCAATCATGTAAAAAACAAAACCAGTTACAGAAACTGCAACAACACTACGCCACCGGGTCCGATGTAGTGTTGTTGCAGCCCTGTGCTCTTCGAGGAGTAACAAGGACTAAACTAACTAACTAAACTTTTGTTTGATGCATGAACCTTCAGTATGGTCAGCACTGATCTAGGAGAATATCACTGGGAAAAAATATGTATCATTTAAGTGCAGGAGAGGGAAGACCTTTCTAACCTGCCCTAAGTATTCACATTCTTACTCTCTGCTAACAAGATTCTGTTAATTTGAGTGGACGAGGAAGATTGACTAATAGTATCTTACCTTCATGCTGCATCTCATCAGGGCAGTTCTGAAAATGTCATTGTAACACGTTGCATTAGTTCTCCGTAAGGAACAACTTAACTGTACGTATTTCATCCATTACATCATTGCAAACTACTGACGCCGCTTAGCCAACATAGTGGTTCTTCTGGCTGTGTCTTCACCGCAACGCACTGAGTTACACATCTGGGTCCCTGCTCATTAACCTGAAGTGTGTTTCTGCAGTGCCCATCCTCACAGGTGAGAGGGGCCATTACAGCAGCACACGTGCTGCCTAAATTCCACTTAAATCCTGTTCTGAGCTCTGAAGTGGGTCTGAAGTGATACATACTCCTTTCTGCAGAAACAAGTTTTCCAGCTTTCACATTTCGCCAGAACTCATTTCACTGGAGTTTGTTAAATTGTATAAGCCCGTCTTCACCAAAAATTAAACATAATTAATAAAGCTTTTAGGATCGCCAAAAATGCCAACATCAGAAATATGAGAGGTTTCAAACATAATAAAAATGAGAAATGGGTACTGAGATTTGAAGAAGTGATGAGGACAAAGAAACCACAACATTTGGTGAGAATCAATAACTTAAACTGATGGAATTGTGGAATGATGGCTTGTGCCAAAAATGCATAAACAAAGGCAAAGTGTGCCAAAATGCCTCCTGTGGCCTGCTGTTGTGGCTCTGCTGATCAGATGCACTTTTGTTTCTGAAATGAGAACAGAATTTGGAGATATCAATAGCTCGAGTTTTACAAACACTTTTAAAAATGCCGTTTTGAGGTACGGTTGGTCTTTGTACATGAATTATTACCTCATTTTAAAAACCAAAACAATTTCAAAGAACTGAGGGCTCAGACCTCTCCCCTGTGAGGGATCAGTTGATAAGCCAATGTCCCAAGTGTGGGAATTGCACAGCTGTAGTACCCAGAGGACAACCTGTAACTTGAGCACAGTTTGCAGGACATGGAGATGTGGCCAGAGGTGGTTAATATCCCTGGTAGTTTGTGGTAGCTCCTGTACGCAGCTACAAGCCAAAGTTACTCCTCAGTCACCAGCTCTGGGAGATCAGCATCTGGCCATCATCAAGCTGCTCGTGACACTTGAAAGGTTTCTGTGCACTCAGAAGCAGACATGTGCTGAGTGTGAGAGTTAAAAACCTTCCCCTGAGATTAGATCCCAGTGTTTATTTCACGTAGCATTCAGTGTAGCAGCACGTAGTGGTGACATTATAGAGTTAAATTAGTAAATTTTCAGGGGAAAGCTGTATTTTTTTTAAGGAACTATAGCCATCACAGGCTGTTTTCCCAGGTTTGTGTATGTTTTATAGATTTTACATCAAGATCTTAGTGTTATTTGTGAAGATTGGTTCTATTATTGACATTCTTGTGCTCCAAAGCATGTGCCTTTCCCTTCTTGCAATTAATAAATATAGCAAAATGAACGCTATGTCTGTTTTAATCTTCTGGGTTTTATTTCTTTTAAGTGTGGTCATTGAAGACAATTTTTTTCCCAACCACTTAAAGCTCTGACAAAATTTACAGCTGTTTCAGAAGTGTTTGGCTGCACATTCAGTTGCAGGTGACTTTTGTAAGCATCCTAGACCAGCAGCGGCACGCTGAGCACTTGACTTGTTCTTTCTGTCTGTACCCCCATTCTCTGTGCTTCACTGCTGCAAGGCTACAAGAAGACAATGTTCCTTGTAAGTCTGTGTTACATTTAAAAGATAAAAATAAAAAATGTTGCCTACACATGGGAACAATCACCTGTGGGCAGATCTTCCAACTTTATAGCATTTGTAGCACCTCTCCAATACCTGAGTGATGCAGGGGATCCATAACATACAACAGGTATTTGTATTATGTGTCCATAATACAAATGGTTGCAAACCTTTGCTATGTTCCTGACACTTGTTGTGAGTTGTGCGAAATGTTTTAAAATCTGACTGCAAGAAGAATGGCAGCTTGTTATTTCTGTGACACTGTGAGAACATACGCATGTTATCTTTCAATGCAGGAGGAGATAGCATGTGCCCCTAATGTATGTATATTTGCAAGTTGAGAAGTTTAGTCTGCTGTTAGTGTTATCACTGCTGTATCCTGAAATAGAAAGCTGCAGGCAGATTGGATTGTGTTAGAGAACAGTAACCATAATAACCAATAACAATCTGCAAATGATAAGCAGCTTTAGTGTTTAAAAATAAAATTTAAATGGCATTCCAATAGTTCCATGGGCATACTTTCAGATTTTATTTTATCATTCATTCATTTTAAACTTGTTTTTGAGATTTAGGATGTGACATTAATCTTAAGGAAGTGTTTCATTATTGCATCTTGAATTAGTTGGCATTGGTTTATTACGTACCTAAATTAAATCTCATAGAATAAAATGTTACTTATCAACCCTCTTTCAGATGTACACCATCTGTAAAGGAGAATTACAAACATCCTACATGAGGTATTGAATTTTATGTAAGGAAGTGGACGTTGATTTTATGGCTAGATGTAAAACCAATACATTCAGAAACGAAACACAAAATCTGCTGGAGATGAATGCAGAGCATCTTGATGGTGTGGAATCTGCACCATGTTCTGGGATGCTGCCCAACACTTCTGCTATGTTAAAACAAACAAACAAAACCCTTTTAAATTGACCCCAAACATGCTATTTTTCAGGGGTGCTTTAAAAAGAAAAGAAGGTGTCATTCCAAAGCAGTGAAGGAGGAGGTCCACATCATGTCCTGACCCCTCCATCCCACTCCTTCCCTCCTGCCAACATACAGACAGGGGTGTTTAGCAGGAATCTGGGAAACTTGAAATTAATTACTTACCTGTCATGAAAGTACATGAGCAGCATGGTGCTGTGATCAAGCTGTTAACTCTTCTGGGTTAACTTGTTTTCAGTCTCCCTTGCTGACACAGTCCTATCATTTTCATGAAACACTTGGATGTTTCTTACAACACAGTTGTTCTAACTGCTGGGACGCAGCGGTTACTCTCATACGGCATTCGGAGAGTAGCAATGGCAAGGAGAAGAATTGTAAAAGAATCCCTTCAGAACGTGCTGATGTTTGGAGGAACAAGGACTGAGCTTCAGATCCTTCCTGTAGCTCTTTGAGGGCAGTAACAGTCCTGGAGGTGTAAGCAAGCCAGAATTTATGCTGCTGCAAGTGCGGTGCCCACGGTTATCCTGACCACCACGTCAGAAAATCAGTGGGAGAGCTGAAATTCATAGGAAAAACTGAAAAATTACTTGCTAATCATCATATTCTTGTTTAAGTAACACTGTTAAGCAATTATTTAGTGCTGGTGTGGGATAGGATAGTTTGGATGGTAGGTAATTAAAGTGAAATAGCTCTTGCTTTTGGTCCCGTATGTGAAAGGGGATAAGTTCTTCAGAGTTTTTTGCTGTAGGTAAATGGAAAATGAAAACAGGAGCCTTGCCAAAGTTCCCTTAAGAATGAAACACTTGTGTTTACAAGACAATTCTGGTTGCTAGCTGTGCAAAAGAGTTACAAGCTGTTGACATTCGTACTGGGTGTTGGATTTGCATCTGAATTAGGTAAGAGAGAGTCAATTGCTTTCCATTAGAGTTCCTGAAGAAAAAAATGTTGTTACTGTTGGATGCAAGTTGAAAGATTCTTGTTTATCAAGGAAGGTCTGTTTAGTCTATTAACCTTGACAACCATGTCAGCAGTTTTTTCTGTTTGTTTTCCCAAAGGCACTATGTTGAAGTAGTATGATACACAGAGTTATTTATAGTGTAGACAATTCATAGCTTAAAAGACATGGGTCAGAGATTAAATATCAGAGTTAAATGCTATCCTTCGAGACAATTTGAAAAGTCATTATGCTTAATCTTTGAAAAATAAAATGGAGGGATAGAATCACTAAAATATCAGTGTGAATCTGATATTTTTATATGAATTTGTTATGGTTTCACAGAGCGGCTGAGGTAGAAAGGCACCTCTGGAGGTATTCCAGTCACCTGCTCAAGCAGGGCCACCTAGGGCTGGTTGCCCTGGACCATGTCCAGATGGCTTTTGAATATCTTAATGGATGGAGACTCCACAACCTGCCTAGGCAATTTGTGCCAGTGCTCAGTCACTCTCACAGTAAAACTAAAAAAAAAGAAACCAAAACAAGACACCCCCCCAAAAAAAAAATCCTTATGTTTAAATGGAATTTCCTATATTTCAATCTATGTTCATTGCTTTTTGCCTTTTCACTGGGAGCCACTGGGAAGAGTCTGGCTCTGTCTTCTTCACTCCCTCCCATCAGGTATTATACACATTTAATAGAATTTTATGAAAGGAACAAAATTTGTAGAAACAATCAGAGCAAACGAATGCCACACATACTGGCACACTTGCATTTGTACCTGTTTGCCTCTGTTAACAGTTGTTTAATATTGCTACTGCTGTCCTGTATTCTACAGATGAGCAAGGGCTACTCTAAAAGTACTTGTGTGCAGTACAAAGCAAAAGAAGTGATTTCTTTTTTTCTTGTGATTTACTCATCATTTCAGACGGTAGTCTTGACTCTCACAGTCAAGCCTCCAGGTAGTTTGTTTTTCTTTAGTCTGAAGGCTGGTTCTTAAGGCCCAGTCGTCCTCAAGTTGGGTTTGTGTACCTGTGTAGCTCTCTGTCTGTCGTACATCTTCAAGCACATATCCTTCTGGAAAGTGTCAGTGGAGGAGGAAGCAATCCCACCCTTAGCTTTGCTTCCACCTTCTTTTTTTATAGAATCATTGCTGTGGTTTTGACACTTTCTGCCTTCATCCCAGTTCTGTGGCTGTCTTAAACTTCATCTCTTGCTGACGTCTCCACCTTACAGGTTTTTCAGTAGCCCCTATTTGCTTGGTCAGCCAGTTCTGCCTAGGCATCCCATGTCATCATCTCTGCCCTGCTCCTCACCACTCCCCTCTTCCCTGGTTGCCTCCTGGCTTTGGGCTAGTCAGGTAGCCAGCTGTCCCTGCACAGGTCTTTCCAAAGCCTATTGTGTTCCCTGCTTATCATGAATGGTTTTGCTTACCTAATCTTAATTTGTGCCCTCTGGCCTGGCTTTTAGCATCTCCTCCCTGTAGGTCACCTAGTCACACTGCTTCCTTCCTTGTTCTGAACTCTGGTTTTCTGCCCTTCCCATTCCCACCACCTCTCCAGTCCCATCGCTGCCAGATTCCTTTTTCCAACCTACCTCCCTCTCGCATTTCCGCTTCGGTGCTCACTCTTTCTCTGTGGATGATGAGATTCTTGTCTGTACTGCCTTGCTGCAAGGGTCAGCACCAGTGAGACACTGTCCGCCCTGTGCTGGCCAGTCCCATGCCACACTGAGCCAGTGGGGGAAGGACGTGCAGAAAAAAGCCACCGCTGTCACTTAGCTGGGAGTGGTGCACAGGTCATCCAGAAGTGCTGTGCTAAGTTTAAACGCCCTCAACAGGGGTGGCATTTTTGCAGACTATAACTCTTGAACCATAAAAGCTATATACGGATTTGCTTTGTAGAGCCCTGAGATAGACTGGGGTACCTGTCATGATGTTTCAATTCAAGAGAGCAATGAGCAATTCAGCTTATTTACCGTCCCAGCTGCCAGACTCTGGCTGCTTGTACTGTCTGTAGTGAGAATTGCTTGTGACATGGAAGTCACTTATGGTGACAGTCTGAATAATGCCCTAAGTCGCTGTTGAGGATATGTGAACTGCAATCCTCTGTGATTTCATATTCATGCCCAAAATACAGGAGCTGATGAAACTATTAAAAAAAAAAAAATCACCATAATTTTTAATACGTAGATAGCAATATGTTTACCTTATTCTTGATGGTAGGAGCAGTTGTGACATTCCTGCTGATTTATTTTTTTTCCAAATTTAGTTGCGAGAGCCATATCCAAGAAAGGAGCAATCAAGGTATGGCACCCAAATTTCAGTTTCTTACAAGAGCTGTATCAGACAGGCGAAATAATGGGTAATGACACTAGCTTTGCCTAGTATTGACAAGTGTGGCTTCACACTAAAAAGCTATGCAGTAAAGCTTAGATAATTGCATTCAAACTAATAAGTGTATGTTACCACACTCGTTCAGCATCAACAGTGGCAACCAACTTGGACAAGTGATTATCGCATTCCACTAGCGGTGTCTTATGTCTGTTATTTACCTCCAAGCAGGAATGGTGCATGTTTTGTTTACTTTCTGGGAACACAATATTATGATATTGCTTGTTTGAAGCATAATTTGCAATTGATATAATGTGAAGTGACCAGTTTGGCTGACAGATTAAACTACTGCTATTTTGTAAACATACGGTTGGAAGATAGCAAAGGGAAGTAAAATTAATGTCTTCTGATTTTTAATTTGCTCTTTCCAAGAGTACGTAGCTTGGTTTTAACTCTGCTTGTGAAATCATACAAAAACTTAAAAAATCCAGACTCACGAGTCACATCACATATAGTCAACAGAGGACCAAAGGTCTGTTTTGACAGAGAAGGCAGGTCGAGAGAAGAATATTCTACTAACTCAAGCAAAGAAACTGAGGCAGTCAGGAAAAGATATATTTGAAGTAAGTGGAGGGCAAGGCTAGGGGAGGATCAGGGAGGATGTTTACAATGTATTTGAACTGCATCATTTGGTGTTTTTGTTAGGAAAAAAGTCTTGTCCTCTTTCCTTTGTGGAAGAGAAGAAAGTTGAGTAGCACAAACTGTTTTTCAGCGCTGTATGTGTTCATGGTATCTTGTCACGATATGTTGTGCGTATCATATTAACATGATTAAAGATAGAAATGGGCAAGCAGACACTCACACATTTCCTCCTTCAGACATCACATATTCCATAATTTTTCCTGGATCTGATGTCTAGTTCTGATTATGGGATGTAGTGGTAGCAGCAATATCAACTATAAGGAAGTCAGAGGACTGAGCAGAGAGGGGCTGGGTTTTACAGCTGTTCTGACTGGGGTTGTGTTACTG
This sequence comes from Aramus guarauna, assembly GCA_013400195.1. Classification (NCBI taxonomy): domain Eukaryota; kingdom Metazoa; phylum Chordata; class Aves; order Gruiformes; family Aramidae; genus Aramus; species Aramus guarauna. The sequence goes on along the minus strand of VXBL01002748.1, from coordinate 487,562 downwards.
GATCCCAACTGGTGGTCTCCTCCCCAGTTGTGAAGGAAGGACAGCCTTTCCCAGAGGGCAACACTTCTGTACGCCAGGCTTACCTTATCCTGTATCCCTACACCACCTTTAATGAGATTTACTTTCAAAGCCCCATTTCAATATTAGATTGGGAATGCTGCTGGTGAATCAGGCTCTGAAATCTTTTAGTCTTTACTGTTTTATCCTGCTCTGTGCCTGTTGTTACTCTTTCTTGCCTGCTCTGCTGGGGCTGGAAGTTGGCCAGGAGCGAGGCAGGGCCTGAGGCTCTTCTCTCACGGCGCGGTATCGCAATGCTGGATGCCCTTCCCACGCTGTGGCGGCAGCAGGTGTGACTTCTCTTTTACCTAACGGCCATCCCGCTATAAAGTTGTGCCGCGCGTGGCTAGCAGCGCGGTCTGGGGTTAGTCAGCAGCGGGAAGCGGTGAAGTGAGTGACACGTAGGAACAGAAAACTACCCTGGGCCGATTTTTATTTTTTTTGAAATAGAGACAGAGAGTGAGATAGCTCCATGGGTTTCAGCAGAAAAGTCAGAGGGGTGAGAGAGCGTTTCAGATGAGCTCGAGTAGTCCAGACTGCGAAGTGCCTGAGCCCCTCCGAGATGCACTGCCTGTGCCGGCTCGCGCCGAGCCCTTCACCCCACGGCAGCGTTTGCTCCCTCTGCCTCTCGGTGCCGAATGCACCCGAGCGTCCGCTCCCGCTCCAGAAACGCGGCTCCTGCCATCTTCCCGGGCTCTCCCGTCCCCACCCGCAGCTCGTCGCGATCCCACTCGCGTTTTCCCGGCCCCGCTTTTCCCCGCAGCCAATCGGGGCAGCGCCAGCAGCGCGTCACGTCACGAGGAGCGGCAGCCTGCACGAGCGCCCCGGCCCCGCTCCGCGCTGACAGCCCGGCGCTGCCCACGGCCGCGGCCGCCCGCCCGCCGCTGCCCCCTCCTCCCCTCCCGCCGCTTCTCTCATCCGTGGAGTTCCGTCTTCGGAGCACTTTGCCGGAGCGCGGGTTCCTCGGCCCCTGGCAGCGAGAGGTTTCTGTTCCCATGGCCGAGAGCGGCAGTGGAAGAGCAGTCTGAGCGTGGGAAAGGAGCGCTGGGACGGTCGCGCAGCTGTAAAGCCCGCCTGGCTGAGACACAGAAGTTGAAGATGCGGTTGAAGATCTTACTTTAGGCGGTTTGGATGCGCTGGACGTCTAGTGTCAGGCCGTGAAGGTGTAGCTATGTACCTTTTTGGCAGTGAGGATTACGAAGTGGTAAGATGTCAACTAAGGATTTTTTTAAAAAAAATTATTAGTTACTTTCAGTGTTTCCTGTCTCTCAGAATTTTGGGGGCAGTTTGAATGTCAGTGCTGTTATTTCTGTAGCTGAACTTCAGTACTCACCAGTTTGATTGCTGTTAAAAGTGACAATTTTCTCCAGGTTCTTCAAGGAGCGAGATACCATTTGCTAGATAAAACTGAGTTAACTTTCCTTGTCATGTTTATCACATTGTGGTGTTACTGAAAATACTCAAGTACTGATTATTTTGAGGCAATTCAGACTTTGGGTTAAGCAAAACTATGCTTCCAAGTAATTCAGACTTTGTCTCATACTTTGCAATGTAGATAGACAAGTAGCTTACAGAGCTGCCCTTAGTTGTATGTTTGTGGGGACGTTGCCAAATAATTTCTTTTGTACAGTTCAAAACATGTCATTGTAATGTAATGTAATGTTCATCGAAAGAGCTAGCTTAAAAAAAAACAAAAACAAAAACAAAAACCCCAAACACACCCACATTAATATCAGACACTCTTTACTTCAGTATTTGTGTAAAATGACATGTGAAATAAGTCGATGATGTAAGAGAAGACGAGAAGAAAACTGCAAATATCTCCACGTTGTTATGTGGCATTGGTAGCTGACATAAAAGTTTGCAATTTTGCAGCCTGAGGCTCAAGTGCTTCGTCGTAAGCAAAACGGATGGGTTCTTCCACCCACACACCACTTGTGACTGAGTCAAGACCTGAGGAGCTTTGGGGAATAATAAGACCAAAAAATGTGTAAGAACTCTACTATAGGACATCAAAATAAATTTCACATGTTAAAAAGTGCCACATTCTTTGCATGTAACTGGCAATTGCAAATGTTTTGTTTTGATTATTGAAGTTGCTCTTTGAAGTATGAAAGCGCCTTTTATGGCAGTCTGGGTTCTACAACACATTTCAAGGAATTAATTTAGTTATTTTGGATTTTTTCCTTTCTTTTTTTTTTTTTTTTTCTAATTCCAACCAGCTATGTGTTTGAGATGCAGGAAACATAGAAGAAGTTGTGAGGAAAATAATTGAAATGCAGCTGTCTGCACATTGAACTCATTTGTGTATGTGACTCGTACAAACTTTCACAAACCAAGCAAGGCAACCGAAAAGAACTTAGTTTCTCCACAGCAGTAAACAACATGCGTGGCACTGCAGTAATCATGCTATGGATTGAGTGCTTATTTATAAAAAATTGACAAGCAAAAGAAATTTTCCAACTTCAAGGCTTTTAATGGATTAATTTCTTTTTTTTTTAAATCCATTTCGTCTTTGTAGCTATTTGTAAAGGGTTGCAAATCTTTTGTAACAGATTTTTGCCCTCTCTCTACATTCCGTTGTACCCTGTGTAGTTACTTACTGGTCTGTACAGAGAGTGAAATTTGGGTCTGAAATTTGAAAGTACCTTGAAAATAAGCTAGGTGACTGAAGGGTGGTTGTTACGGTTTTGGCCTCCAATATATCTCTCACTCTCTTTTCCTGGTGCTGTTTCAATTTTTAAAAACTACTGAAGAATTCTGTGTGATAGAAAAAGGTGGTTAAGACACCTTTCCCATGCAGGTGGGACATCTCAGTCTCTTTTCTACTCTCTACTCTTTTCTCAGTCCCTACTTCTACTTAGTCTCTTTTCTACTAAATAGTTAAGCAGGGTGTGATAGCATCAATAGAAAAAGGTAAGAAGTCCACCATGAATTGTGTGGGGTTTGGTGGTTTTTCTCTCTCTTTTTTTTTTTTTTTTTAAATCTTTGATATCTCTGGAGCTCCCTGCAACTCGAGTAATGATCTGTTCAAACAAAATGTTTAGTTAAGTCCAAACCAAAATATCATTTGGCTTTATTTCTTTTTTAGTTTTTCTTTAAAGCAAGAAAATTCTAGGGAAAATATGTGATGTTAATTTGGCAGCCAGACTCACAAAGATACTCACTTTGCTCGGCGATAAGTAAAATAGAATGCATGGCCTACGGAAAGCTTGAAGAACAGTTTTGTTGTTCAGTAAAAGCTAGAATCAATGTAAAACTTCTACTTGCACAAATCTGTAGTCCGTGAAACCATATGCTCTGCACTGTGGAAAAGGCATTTGTTTTATCTTCCCACACAAAACAATTACTTATGAGTCACTGAAGGACAAAGTGAGTGAAAAGAGTGACAGTCAAGAATCTTGGGATTTAATTTTAAGTTCACTATTAATTTTACACAATTTTTAATTAGTTTGAGGCATTCTGTGCTATGCAGATAAAATTTGATTTTTATCCTAGAAAGGAGATTACTGATAAAATGAAACATAGCATGGTTAAAATATCTCTTAAAGGAATTCAATAAAACCCTCTTTAAAAACCCAACCCCTAAATAGAGTAATACAGAAATAGAACTTTCTGTGGTCGTTACGTGCACTCCATATGCACACATACATGTCTACATCAGCACACACACACATTTGCAGAAACGTGAGTGTCTGAAGCGATATTCTCAGTTAAATTTAATAGTGAAACACCACAGACTGGTACAATCAGCTTTTGCATGTGTTGTCCTCGTTCGCTTTCTTTTTGTTCCTGTGTATAAACAACTTGGATGATTAGCTTACTCTGAGTGCATGGTAAGTCCACATACTTGACAGCACTGGTAATCCATTTTTATATCATCTCCTGCAAACTCTATCTAAACAAAGATAATATCACCTAAGGATCAGTTGTCAAAAGACAATGCTGGGATTTATGACCACTTCATCTTCAAAAAAAATGCTGTATTTTTTTAAATCATTAATAAAACCATGTAGCTGTGTCTTCTGTTTGAATGAGTTTTTGCATAAATTTTCTGACTTGGGATATTGTAGGCAGAGGCTTTTTAACCTCTTAAGAACTGGTGGAATAAACATATAGTATCTTTTGTGATCTTTTGAGGCATTTTTATGCCATGTACCTGGAAATGTGGAGGTGTTTGAGTATAGTAAGTGATTTAATTTCATAAATATAAGAAAATATAAATAGCTACAGGCCAAGCAATCTCATTTGTGGCTCTAACTTGTTTGTGTAGGGATTTTCCTGTTTGTTTGCAAAATAAACCTCTGATAACAGAAAGAATTGGAATAGTTCATCAACAGCGGAGCAGAAAGTGGGAGCTCCTTTCCACAGCTACCTCGTAGATTGTGCTCTGCATTAACCTCCCAAAGCAAAAGCAGCTAAAACTTACTCCCAACAGCCTTTTGAGTTGGTGCCTAAGGGATGATGGAAATCTAGCGCAGTGCTTGCACGGCTGGCTCTCCTGCGCCCTCAGCTATGCCTGGCCCAGCAGAACACTTCCCACAGCTGCAGAGCCTCTGCTCTTGTTCCGTCTTGTGGGCTTTGCCGGGGCTGTGGGCTCTGGTCGTCTCCAGCCATGTCCCACCACGGCCTTTTCCAGGGGTCCTGGGTGTAGGTATTCAGGCCAAGGCTGACTGCACCAACTCGTCTCTAATCTGGCATGGGACATCTTGGCGTTTCAGCTCTCCTCCCTCCCAGGAGCCTTTCCCGGTAGAAGCTTTGGGCTCTGTTGTAGTAGAATGATCAGCCATTGCGATGGTAAGTGTAGGGTTAATTAGGATTTCTTTTGCGAACAACCTAATTGTTGGAAAGCTATTTTATAGCAGAGTCATTCAGGGGCAGGGAGGAGTTTTCTTGAGAATTGGTCATTTAAGGAAAATCACTGAATTTCATTCACCGCATACAACTTTCAAACTTTTGCAATCTAGTAGCTGTTTTTAACTTTCTTAAGAAACTCAAAACTGGACTCTTTTGCTCTTCGTAGATTTGTCTCTGTAAATATCCTTACAAAGAGCAGACCTCTTTATAGTTCCAGTGATTTGGTTGTGATGTCCAGAGCAAATGTTTTGGTTGCCTTGGAAATCCAGCATTTGTCACTTGTGTTCTCCAGGCAAAAGTTTTGAAGTTGTCTATTTAAATTAAATCTTTACTTCCCTGGAGTTTGCCTATGTCCTCTTGCAGGATGGAGCGATTCTAATGGAATATTAAGTACGATTTTGATAGATGCCAGTTATACTTCTGGCTCCTGCAGGGTAGCATTATCTTCAAAAAAGTATGAAAATCTGTCTGCTAAATTTCTAAAGGAGTGATAGATCTTGAAGCAGCCAAAAGACATTCAGGATTGAGAACGGTTAGTTTTGGAGTGCTATTCATGAATCAGTCAGACTGTGGTTCCATTTGCGGCAGGCATACTGCTGATAGGGCTGATTTTGCTGTGAGAAGGGAAAACCCCACCTGTTTTAGAAACATGCTATTGAAGACCTAGAAATCAGTGGGGAGAACACATTGGAGTGTTTTCAGGGTTTGTTCTGAGTCATCGCTACTTACCTTATTTCATAAACTGAGCAAGGGGAGAAAAGATAATAAGGGTGTTCTTTAAGACTGGAGAGAGTCTTTAGCAACAGTATTTTTTATCGTACTGTGGATTAACCCAAGAACATGTCTAAAAATCATAAATCGGGGTTGCTTCTTTGGGAAGCTCTATGTGAAAGACAGATGTGCTCACAACCAGAGCTGGATGTGGGTTTGTGAAACAGTCACCCTTAGCAAGCCTTTACCCGTGGATTCTCTGCAGCAGCCAAAGTGTAGAAGCAACACAGTTTTCCTTTCCTAAATTGGAAAAACGAGGGTCATGCTGTATGGCATCATTCCCCATGACTAGCTCAGAGATGTCTCAGCTGCGTTTGAAGCATTGAATGTGAGTTTTGGGATTCCCCCAGGGGAAGCCTGGGAGAGCCGCTGGCTTCGGTCGTGTAGCAGAATGACTCCTGAAGTAGTTTCAGTTCAGGATAGGGAAACACTAGAGAGGGAAACCTGAATAAACCCATGCAGAGAGGTTTTCGTCATTTCTATGTTACTCCTAAGACACCCAGTGTGCTTTCCAGTTAATGATTTGCACAATTACAGTGACCATACTTTTTTCCCCAGAGTAAAGCAGGTGTTTAACCTCCTGTAGCGTATGCGAAGTAGATTCTTTAACAACGATATTGCTGTTTAACCTTCATATAGCTTTCCTTTTTTGTGTCCTTTCTTTAATCTGAATTTCACTAAGGATGGAGATTTTTTGATTACTGACAGTGTACTGAAGGGATTTATACTGTGTCTGGCCTTCCCCTACCTCTGTTCCCACGATCCAACACACAAACAGGCAAGAAAAAGGTGGGGAGCTCTGCGGAGGCTGTAGGCAGAGGCACTGATCTGTAAGTCCTGTTACGTACGTGAGTCTATGAACTGTACATCAGCTGTCCCTCGTGTAGAGCACAATGTACCTATTCTATAATGTAGTGTCCTGGGGTATGTGAAGCTCGTGGAGATTAAAGACAGTGTTCCTCCCTCAGGAATTTACTTTTACAGCAAATACGAGGCAAAACAACAACTATCGTTACCCAGGATCCTTTTGTACTGGTTTAGTGTTGAGTGGTGTCTGAAGACAACGGAGGAAGGGAATGAGCACACCTCTTACCATGGAAGTGGGTCACGGTTAGCGTACTATGTTTGAGAAGTAGGTTTGTATCTGAGGCATGCATGGGAGGGAGCCCTGTAAAGTGAGCAAAGGTCGAATGGTTTCTAGCATTTAGGAATCAACCACACTGACCAGCTCCTGGGGATGAAACAGCAAGGGAGAAGTTCACTTCTGTTTATGGAGTAGAGGGGAAGAGATGTGGAGGGTAGGAGTTGGCCTGTGTTGGCAGGACCAGTGCAGTGCACCTCACAAATTTGAAGACAAAATAAGGAAACCAAAGTATTTACAAATGGTATTCACTGATGGTGTGGGTGAGTAGCCTTGTGAACACTTTATACAGAATCACAGAATGGCTGAGGTGGGAAAACACCTCTGGAGATCATCTGGTCCAACCCTCCTGCTCAGGCAGGTCCACCTAGAGCCAGTGGCCCAGGACTGTGTCCAGACAGCTTTTGAGTATCTCCATGGATGGAGACACCACAACCTCCCTGGGTAGCCTGTGCATCACAAGGATGATGAAGACACTGGTCAGTTTTTTCCATCTGAAGGAAATAACTATGACAATATTACCTACTTCCTGGCAAAGCACTAATGAACCTCTCTTGCTGGACAGTTTACCTCTGAAATGAACCAGCATGAACGTCTGAAAAAATAACTTCCTGAAGAGGAATACTTAAGTTTTTCTTTTCCGCATTGTCATTTGCTGTACAGGTCTTGATATAAGAAATATGGCTTTTTTTCATTGAGGAGCCTAATGTAGCCATAGTAAGTATTACCAGAAGGAGCAGTAATCCAGCGAGGGCAGCACAGCGCTAGCAACGAGCTAATTCATTGTGCTTCTCTGATTTACATCGCTGCAACATACTTAATTAGCTTGGATTCCTCTGCATATGTGTCTGTGTGTGTATGTGTTCCCAGGCTTTTGGGAATTATTTACAACTTGCTCCTTGTTATGCCACATATATGCATACTTCTTTTTTAATTAGATGTCAGGAGACCTGTGTAGCTAGAGAAGTCTTGTGGGTAGAAGATACTAACGGCATGCCTGGTTTAAGTAAGTCACGAATTTATAACTCTTGGGGTGGAGCCCTACACGGAAAAGTTGTAGGTATTTAGAAGAAGATAGCTTGAAGAAATGGGACTTGTATATGCTGTGCATGAATATGGTACAAGAAAATTCGAGATCTTACAGGGGCCTCAATGTAGTGCCTCTAACAATAGAGTTATTTTAAAGTCTGTTTTACAGTTAAGTATTTGTGACATGCATTTTGATGTCTGTTGTTTAGTCTGTGGATAGATGTAAATTAGCAGAAGGGGTACACATGCAAGATGTTTCATGTGAAACATTGAAATCGTGACTCCCCTGCAGCACATATGGAAAGCTAAAGTCAAAAAGGCATGTTCACGCTGTCTGCCATCCGTGCCTGCCTGCCTGGTGCGGCAGACTGTCTCTTTGAGATGCTCTACCCCGGGTAGCACAGCTACTTTTCTCCCATCAAGGGTGCATGAGGTGGTGTCTGGCAGTCCAGATAGCTCACGGCTCTCTTGACCTTTCAACACTGCAGAAGTCACAACAGCTCAATTAAGCGCTCTTAGGAGGCAGGCTGGATATAGTCCAGTGTCATTTTGATAGGAACCTTCCACACAGGGGACCCAAGGGCCAAAAATCCTGTTTCATATTAGCTGATCTGAAACTTCTTTGGTAATCTCTTTCAGGCACAATTCCTTTTTTCTTTTTTTTTTTTTTTTTTTTTTTCCCTATCCCTCTCTTCTTTTGCAGTTGAGATTGCGTGTTTAGTCTGTGTGGGAATGCATTTTTGTTTTCCAGTTGGGCATAATAAGTAGGTCTGATGAACCAGTTCAGAAACAGCTGATCAGACTAAACCTATTATATATTTTTATTCAATATTGTCTGTCAGGAAGTCTGTCACAGAAAAAACATCCATCTACCTCTTTACCAAAGCTATGGGCATCTGTCTTCATGAAGACGCATCTTCTCTAAATTATAAACAAGCTCTGGACAACTGGACTAACTAAATGAAGTGCTGTTTGTTTACTTATGCTCCATGTGACTTTCCAGATAACAACTTTAGCTGATGAACAAGAATTACAAAATGCCGGAGATGGTTAGCTCATCTCGCATTGGAGTCATTAATTCTTTTTTCAGCAAATCATGACAAGCTTGTTTATTATTTTATGCATCTCTGACCAGATTAATGTCTAAGATTTCTGCAGTGAGAAAATTTAGCAAAACTTGAGTGTTATGATTGCTGTAACTACAGGGCTATTTGAACCAGCAATTTTAAAGGTTTTTCTCTGAGAAATGAAAGAATGAAATCCCTGAGAAGGTCTCCTCTGTACATTTCATTGTACATTATCATTTACCACACAATGTGAATCTGTATGTTTTAATTTAGCAACGCATAGGACTTTGTGGCATTTAAAATGCTAGAATAACATACTGTATTTTATGATGTACAATGTAGTTTTAATGTTCTGTTAAATCTTACAAGTAAGTCAAATGGAGTTAATAAGCATTGGTTTTAAGACATTTTTGACTGGGTTTTTCGAGGCAGTTTCTGTGTTTTGTTGCAAATATCTTGGCAAATTTTCTTTTTAAAAAGAAATTCTTTAAATTAAAGTATTTGTTTATTGGTGCAAGCAAAGCAATTTTGGTGCAGAAATCCAAAATCAGAGTGATCCCTACCCAGCTGAGCTCTGAAGTCTGAGGGCAGGTGGACCGTTACAGGAATTTTAAGCAGAGGGAACAATAGTACGGCAGTTTGTAGGAGCAAGGCTGATACATGCATAGCTATTATTAGAGTATTATAATATAAGAACATAATTGTATTGCAAAGTTACTCCTTTAAGGAGCAACTCAATATGATAGGAAAAAGGTCTCTGCATGTCTTTTTATAAAGTGTATTTGCCTGAAAGTAAATGAGAAACTTAATTTTTTCATCACTGGAAATAATTGAGGGGCTTTTTATGTGCAGAAATGGGCTTTACCAAAACTGACTTTGTGCTGAACTTGATACGGTTCTATTCGTCTGCTTGTGGAAGCAGCCCAGCAAGCTAATTTTTGAGGCTAAATTTCATATAACTTCTTAATTTATTACTAGATTACTCTTAGAATTTCCTTACATTTTTCCGGTGTAGGAGATTAACAAGTAAAATTCTATATAAAGTTGAAAAATTTCCATCGATGGAGATTTTCAAAACACAACTAGACAAGGCCCTGAGTGAGCTAATCTGGCTTTGAATCTGGCACTGCATTGAGCAGGAGGTGGGATCCTCCAGATGTCCCCTCCCCAACTTATTTTTTTCTGTTCAGAGAATACAAGCTATATAGAAATCTTACTGGCACCAACGTAGAAATTCCCATGGTTTGTGTTACAAGTCAAAACTCACTCTTAGAAGTCTTCAGCTCGTCCAGCAATTGCCCATGATTTAGTTCATATTGCTGAAGGATGTACTATATCATTCTGAAATTTTAGACTTCTAATGTGTAATTCACTGTGATTCTTTTGTCTTCATGGGCACTCCATATAAATACAGTGATACATCTATAAAGTGAGATCTGAAGGACAGGAGCATTAGACTGCTGCTCAAATATAGTCAATTTATCATATGTATCATATTGTGGTTTACCCCATATATTTAAGAAAGTTGTATTCTTTTCCCTTAATTATCCTGTGGTCTTTCTAAGATGGAATTTTTCATATTGTTTGCTGGATTTCTGTTATTCGCTATATGGACATACTGTCAAGAACATGGGTGGCCTTCAGAGATGCTTAAGCAAAATCATAAGGCTCATTGTACAAGACTAATACCATATGTGAAATTTTGCTTTTGCTGCTTGACATTTCACTATAACTTAACAATACACCTATTTGCTGATACCAGCTAATAACTTAAACTGTTATGCTTTCTGAATATCAGAGTTTTCCCATGCATGCATGAATGTAATTGTCCCTCACCCCTTATCAGTAACAAAGGTTTGTAAGGAAAAATGAATAATTTTGTTCAGCCGTAGCTTGTTAGTACAAAATAATGTTCTGATCAGTTTGAATCCAGAGATTTGATGGAATTTGCAGGCAAAAACATCTGGGAAATGGCCTGGATGGGACTCTCTCTTAGTGTGTTGAGGGAGAAAATAAAATGCAACTGATTTCCTCTAACTGTTGTTGCCTTGTCAGCACAGGAATAAAATTTGAGATCTTTCTCTAATCAAATGCCTCCCAGTAAAAAGCATACATTTTAAAAAAATCCAAACACCACAAGTTGTGCTGTTTCACTTAGGACTGTTTTAAATAAACCTGGACATCTGTGTCTGTAAGTGTGGTGGGAGAGATTAGTTCTGCCAGTTACACAACATGTTTTGTGGATCAACTTGCCTTGTGACAATTGACAGTGTTGTCCCTGCACTTCTCTGGTAGCTTTTATGACGTGAATGAAATGCTATTCAATTTAAGTAAGGTCTATTTTAGCATAATCAAAGAGGAAACAAGAAGGAACTGCTATTGAGATCATAGGCTATGATGATTTTGAAAATGAACAGGACTTAAAAATACTGACGCCTTTTTGAAAGAGCCATGCCTGCAGACAACTAACAAAACACGAGAGCACATTTGTGTTACTGTGCCAACTTCAGCAACAAACATTTCCTTTTCTGCTGCATGAGGAAAGAAACAATAAGACATCATTTTTGTTTTACCCTTTGTAAAACCAAAAACTTTGAACAGCTAGGGAAATGCTAATTGTATTAATTACTGCTGATTATAGATAGAATAATTATTACAGAAGGAGTGACGGAAGGAGAGCAGTGCAAATCTAGAGTGAAATTCTGGTTTCCTTAAATGAAAGTTTACAATACTTTGTAATAAGTGTTTCAGCCTAATTGAAATCAGTTAAGGATGAATGTAAAATAAAAAAAAAAATTAAAAATATTTAAGGCAATAAATTCATTTTTTTCCAGAACGGAGATGAACTGGAAGACTATTGAAAGCCAGTAGGAGTCAGACTTCTTAAAGCATGAAAAGCCTGTCTTGCCTTTAGTGTTGACTTCTGACTTTGACCTGGCCAGGAAAGCTGGCCTTGTGTTTCTGGAGAATCTTCCAGAGAATTTGAGTACAAGTGTATTTGAATTGTGATACAGCAGCATGTATAAAATCTATATGTCTACTGAGTGGGCAATAGGTGTGACCTGGAAGAGATGGTGCGTCTTGGGTTTGTCTATCATTTTGTGATTCTTACCTGTCCATGAGTACTTTGGGAACTGACTTCATGTAGAGCAGGGTGAACACAAAGAGACTGTTGTAAGCTTCAAAGAAGAAAAACTAGTTGTGGAATTAGGTTTCTGTTTATATGCTTCAATTTTGAAGCCTGGGACCACTGGGTATTTATTGGCTCTAATGGAAAACTGCATACAGTACAGAGATGGAAGTGGTTAGATGTTATAAAAACGTATCTTGTTTAAAAAAAAGGCAAATATTAGCTTACTAACTCTCCTTGTAATGCTAGGCATATAAGCACAAATAACATTGAGGTAATCTTTTTGTTTGACTATTTTTCTACAGTATTTTTCATCCTAGAAAAGATAGCTTTCTGCTTTTGTGATCTTCTGTGCTGCCAAATTGGAGAGTAGAAAGAATTAGTAAAAGTTCAGAAATGCTCGTTGGCCTGCTGTCCATCTCCTACATTCTTGAAATGTTTCTCTCGCATTTCTCCTCTCAAAACCTTGTCCTTTGCTGCTTTGTCATAGGTGCTCTTCTTCTGTGTGGTATGGATGATGCCCATCACCCACCTACCTACTTGCTGCTCTCTCCTTGTTCACTCTCTTCTTCTTTATCTTTAGGAGCCTCATCCAAATAATAATTGCCTTACTAATTAGCACAGCAGAACAGCAATCTCAGTGACATTTTTGTAATATTTCTGTCCCCTCAGCAGGAGTCCAGTGGTGATATCAGCGGTGGTGCGGTTGATAAGTTTGGGTGGTAATTTCTTAAACAGAAACTGATTCCCTCATAAACTAGAGGAAATAGGACTTTTAATTGAGCATAACCGGATGAGTTTAAGGAGAGAATTAATTCCATTTCCAAACAATGGAGCAGAGAGGAAAAAGCAGGCTTTAGCCAGTGCAGTTCCTGAAGAAAGGAAATTGTCAGGGATGACATGGATTTGTTTGTATTTCTTTGGTCAGAGTTAGCACACATGTTTTGAGACCTTAAGGCTTGCAGAACTGGAGTTTCCATTCTTGTGTCTTTCAGATGCTGGAGACTCTTTTGTGACCAGAAACTTGCTAGAGGTGTGTTGGAAGGAATCTTTTTATCAGAGGGATTTTACAGAGTTGATTGATCCTGGTAGCATATTAATAATGTTGCTTTACAGCAATGTGAGGCATTGCTTGCCGTAAAATTTTTTAACAAGTTGACTATTGTATAGCACATCTATAAATACAGGTTTGCCCAAGGTGTATGTTGGCTCATTTTGGGGGGAGAATTCTATTTTATTTCCAAAGTCACAGATTCTTTTGAAGCCCTGAACCGCTGAGTCCTGCACAGGCACTATATTCAGGGAGGTGATCATCCTCCTCTGCACAGCACTCGTTAGAACATACCTGCTTTACTGTGACCAGTTTTGGTGCCCCAAGAGAAGAAAGATATGGAAAAATCTTGGAGGGTTCAGTGAAGGGCCCCCAGGATGGTTGGGGCTGGATCACTTGGCCTGCAAGGACAGGCTGAGGGACCAGGGTTTATTCAGCCTGGAGACAAGATGGCTTCAAGAGGAAACCAAAGCCCTCCGGCATCTACAAGGAGGTTATCAAAAGCACAGAGCCAGGCTCTTCAGAGATGCATGGTGGGAGGGCAAGAGACAAACACTGGAAATTGAAAGAAGAGAGGTTCAGATTGGATATAAGAAAAGACAACTTCGCCGTGAGGATAGTCTGTCGACGGGATGGGTTTTCCCAGAGAGGTTGTGCAGGCTCTGTCCTTGCAGGTTTTCAAGGCCCAACTTGATAAAGTCCTGAACAAGCTGATCTGGTCTCACAGCTTGAGCAGGAGGTTGGACTGAGACCTCCTGAGCCTTTTTCTGCCTGAACTATCGTGTGGTCCTGAGAACAAGATGAACTATGTTGTCGTAGCTCTGACACAGGAGAAAGCTTGTGTAGATATTGTAGTTCTGAGGCATTCTTTTTTAAGATTTTGGATTTCTCATCAAATCAAACGTATTTTATGTTGATATTCAGTATTGCAGCACTAGATGAAAAAGCAACTAGTGGTCCAAAATTTGGTGCTTCCTCTAGAGGAAGAAATGGCTCAATAAGGGATATGATGTAATGTGCTCTCCTGACCCAGACAATGTCTGTTCTGAATCAGAAAGAAGTCTGTTCCTGGTGTTTCTTTTATATCTGAAAACCAGAAAATGTTTGGTCTTTTAGGTCACAATAATTTTAAAAACCTGAGTTCACTTATTATCCTGGAAAGTGGCTGTTGTGCTCTACTAAGCTTTGAATAATCCAGAACACAAAAAATATTCTAACATTGAATTAAGAAAGATCACAAGACCATGTGCTGCTTTTATGATTTCCTTTAATTTTTCTATTGCAATTAATTTATATTTTATTTTCCTTCAGGTTAGCATCTAATCATTGTCAAAATCTTCAGTGGGAGGCACATTTCTGTTTCCAGGTTGCCTAAAACATATACTCTTCTTTTAACCCTACCATCTTAATTTAAACAATTGAATCTCAGTAGTGCTGATATAAATCCATAGTACGAGATCTCGCTTCCTGGTAATGAGGTGGGAATAGTGCTGTAAAAGTGCAGTAGGAAGGACTCATGAGTCAGAATCACAAACTGGGTCTTGCTCTCCCTTTTGCAAGAGGCAGTTGGGGCTGTACAAGCAGTGACAGCCGCGTGGATTGGGATGGGAGAATCAGGCGTGCAGTGCTTGCTTCAGCTTCTCGCCTGGTGTCGCACACTGCGTACCCTCACCCGCTCTGTGGGGATGTGCTAGGTTAAGTATCTTTTAGAGTCAAACCTGAGAGACCCAATATTGGTGAACAGTTGACATCATCCAGTCTATACATCAATTAGTATATTTTGTGTTTAGAACAAAAACTGTGAAGAGTTTTTGCTGGAAAGAGAGAGTTTATGCTGGAGAGATTTTTTCAAGATTATTCTGTTGATATGTGATAGGCAAGAGGGACAAAAGGCCTTTCCAGAGACTTTTCCATTGTTGAGACAGTATTACACACTGTTGTGTTCTTGAAATGGGATGAGAATAGTTGTAACATCTAGATGGTGTAAGGAGCCTCATCCTCTTGAGAAAATTGGGAAAATAGTTTGCTTTGGTTTATGGTAGACCTGGAGGATAGGTAATGGGCATTAGGAAACAGTTCTTGTATTTTTCAAGCAGCGTACATGAGGACGAAGGCTGGAACAAAGGACTAACGCCTTAAACCACAAGGACTCATGTGGCTTGGAAACTGAGCTTACATTTAGCCCACTGACAAGGATGTGTGTATTTTGTGTAGCATTTTTATCCTGAAGTAAATGGTGCCATGCAGTGCGAAAGCGGCTCACTTGGTGTTTCTGGCAGTATCAGAGAGAGCAAGGCTGCAGATGCTTGAAGGATGGTTGTGCCTGCCAGAGATACCTGGGCTGAGTCACAAACAAGCCGCTGTTTGACAAGCCTGAGCTTTCAGCAAGCCTGGGTCAGGGAAAAATAGTTAATTAATTCATTAGTCTTCACTGTGCGTAACTTAACAAAAGTGTTGATAAGAAAACCTCTCCTAATACAGGCAGTGAACAAATTGCAGTGTTTTATGTCATGACAGTCACAGATTGCTGTTAACAAAAGATCATAACTAGAAAAATCAGGATTTTAGTAGTAGGTGATGGGCTGGAAAATAAACATATCAGAGATTGAAAAATATTGTAGACAACTAGTCTACAACAGCAGTATCTTCAGAGTGCATACTTGCCAAACTAACTCATGAAGATATATGGAAGAAAAGATAATTATTTAAACAGAAGTATACTGTATTTACAGTATAGAAATTAAGAGCAGCAAGCAGAAATATGTATTTAAAGCAGTTGTTACATTTGAAATCATAAACTATGTAAAACTTCACTGTATATACTTAACCTCAACATTTTTAACAAGTTAAAAAAGAAATAAACAAAAAACCTCCAAACCTTCCATTTGTTATCTGGAGTAGATTAAAAATGTTATATTTGAAAACCAAGTAGGGATTCTACATATAAAGGTAATTTGATAAAATGCAAAGAAAATATGTTTTTTCCCTTCCAAATTCGCCATTGCTAACAGAATTTCATGCTAAATTTTCAAGGAAGTTATTTTTAAGTATGCAGAAAATCTTAATGACTTGAACCAAAATCCCAGATAAAAATACACTGAAGATCTGGAACAGAGAATCTAAATTGGCACTTTTAACTGAGCGGAGACAAATTCAGATGATGGTTGCCATGCTTTCCTTTAATTTCTTTCCTTTTCTAGTTGCCTTTCTGTTTCCTTGATGTCACTCCAGATGTGTTTTCCATTTTTCTTCTTTTAATTAAGCCTTTGTAATTTTGTGGCTGACCCAATCTTTGTCTTTCTCTCTATGCTCATGTATCGACACACAGTATTTTATATTTTAAATCCTTTTTCCTGAGTTGTCGTTCTGCCGTTTAAAATCCTTCCTTTGTGATATCTGCTGTTGATTAATACAGTCAAAAATTATATTTTCATTTTTCCTGAAAACCTTCAATTTTTTACCCGCTTCTGTCTCGGGAAACACCACCACAGTTTGGCTTGTTGTTACTAATAATCCTACTTTACCTTTGCCTAAGGGCTTAGACATATAATCAAGTTACCAGAGCTTTAAAAAGTTCTCGTAAGTCAACCAAGTTGTGTTGATATCCATGTGTGTGCTGACAGTCTGAGCCAAAAGTGAGATGATTCAAGTCCATGCAGCTTGCAATCATTTCCTTGGTGTGTTTTTCTTCCTTTGACACCTGTCTCTGAGTTGTTCCACTGGCAACATCTTAGCTCTGTCATTGTTCTGGCTTTTTCTTACAGCTCAAAATCATCAATAATTTAATCCCATCCTCTAGATCCAGTTAATTGTCTTGAAAAATGCATTTTTTATTTAGTTTGGGGTTTTGTTGTTGTTGTTAAAATTCTTAGTTATGTGATTATATTGTTGATAAAGCACATTTTGATAAGCTAGGAGACCTCCTTATATTCCTATCATTGCCCTCTTCCTCAAAAGCACTTTCTCTCGTTTCATAAGTGGGAGAATCTCTGTCAGAATATACAGAGCTACCAGATTATCCTCCTTCAGAGGCTTTCACAGAACTAATCTCTGCCATAATACATATAGAAAACTTACTTAAACAACAACCCACCATGGTTATGCAAGGGATGAGTCATAATGCTGGGATCGAATATTTAAAAATGCTTTATTTTCTATTGCATTGCTACCTTGATCCCTTTCTTATTCCTTATTACTTTTTTTTTTCTTCCCTCTGCTCATATTCTCTTATCCTTTCGACTGCAAGTTCTTTTAAGCAGGGCTCGTCATTCACTTTGTGACTGTACAGTGCTTAGTACAATAGAGTCTCAGGTAGTTTTCCCTATTTGATGGTTTTTGCAAAAGAGATGGTAAAACATAACAGAGCAGAGCATCCCACAGATTTGGGGAAAGCTTAGCTCCGACTCTGAGGGGTCTGTTTGTTTGTTTGCTAACTAGGCAGAGCTCTGTAGCTGCCCTTTTGGAAACAATTTGCTTTTTGCCCAAGTTTTTCTGAAAAGTCACCATGAGAAGACTATCATGCCTCTAAAAATACCTACTTGTGCTACTTTTTCTTAGCAAAACAACAGGAAAGCAAACATTTAGGCTAATATCATGAAAATGTGACTGGAAACGTGGGGAGGTTTGGTGCGTGCAGGGGGTGGTGGTTTTGATTTGGGGTTTTTTTGTTGTTTTGCTTTTCCCTGATAAAATACCTGGTACAACTGTTTACCTGGTTCATGAATGCCCAACTCTAGGCTTCTGCAAACCTAAGGGTATTTTAAAAAACTCTGCTTTCATCCAGCTGTCCATTGGATTAGCACCTTGGAAACCTGTTCATGTTGAGCTGGGTGCTGTGCTCAAGCTTGCCAAAGTCACGTTAAGGGTAAAGACTGGTTTCCCAGATAATCTCCTTTTTAATCATATTGCCACCCTAAAGCTCCCGAGCTGTTCTAAAATTCCACTCCTCCTGTTATTTGAACATCCCCCATGGCTGTAGATGCCATAGCAATGCCAAATTAGCTCTAAACAACAACAAAAAATCTAATCAACATTGATTTTGGTTTTTAAATGCAAAAATAGGAGAGGATGTTGTTGACTACTATAGGAGCTGGTAGCCCTCCTCGTATAGTAATTGTGGGAGAGCAGAGTTTTACAGCATTAAAGTGTAAATGTGTGTGTAGTGGGTGAATGGCCAAGCACTGCAAGGACCGGAGAGGACATCAGCAGTTGTCAGGCTGTGAAGTGTCCGTGGCCCTTACACAAGGAGTCAACAATTCCTGCTTGATATCCCCTTAATGAATGCATGGTCTCTTTCCTTATTTTATCATTAATATAACATTGTATAGCATTCTCAGAGCAGCATTTTGTGCTTTCTTCAGCTTCATAATGACATTGCTTAGACATCTGGAGAAGACTTCATAGAGAAGAAATTTTCACATTCACCAGCTGTGGCCACTCTGCCAATCTGAGGTCCCTACTGATGGTGCATTTGTGAGAGTGTGTCTGATTTTCTAGTCGTGTGGCCCATACATTTAATTTTGGTCAGTTAATTATGAAACAAGACGATCTGTCTTCTCTGTTAGCAAATTATAATTAAAATTTGTGAATGTCAGCACTTTCACTTCATGCTAAAATTTAACATTTTGCATTTTGCCTTTGTTCTGAATCAGTTTTGAAGATTTTAAGGGAAATGAAATATTTATGGAAATAACCTTGAACATTTCTTTCTATTACCTTATTTCCTAGCACTCAAGAAGTAATCGTACATCACAAGAACACAATATAGCATCTCATATCATGTCCTAACAGGACATGTGATGTCGTTCTGACTATTTCAACAAGATTAGAAGATAAGCAGTTAGCAGTATCTGTGTATAAATTCTGAATATTGAAATGAAGGTTTCCTCTTACTGGCCTGAGCTTTCTATATTCAAGCTGTAAATTGAATGAAAACCTAAAGATATTTCTCATTTTGGATTTAAAATTCTCTTCAGCATTAAATGAATGAGAAGATGAAAATATATCTGGGAGAAGAACCCAGTATTATAAAATGAAGAGTTTCTATATAAAGGTGCAGTCACATGTATTTCTTTATTCCTTATAAAATCCTTATTAAGTTTGCTTACTGCTTCATGCCTTCATTTAATAAATAATAATGTAATAAGTCTCTACTTGAAGCAACTTGTTTGATCTTTTTAAGAATATAATTATTTGAGAATTTTAAAGAATTTAGAAAGTGATCTGTCCTAATGATACCAAATTCATAAGTGAATTACCCCGTCAAAGAGAAATGGGTGGTACTTGGAGGTTCACTTTTATTTTTTGAGGAAGACGTAATATAAAGGCCATGACTGAATTTGCAAGTGTAACAATAGCTATATTAACCCAGTGAGAATTTATTACAGTAACAGACCAAATTCATCAACAGATTTTACGCTATGAATGTAACACTGCAGTCAAAATCTGTACTTAAGCTCCAACTGTACTGACCAAAGTTAAGTGTGAGTACAGAAAACTGACAAGAAAAAGAAGAGTTCTAGAGGCACCACCTGATTTAACTGAGGAGTTCTACCTGCAAGCAAGGGAACATAACAAAACCCCTCATATTTACAGTGCAGTGTTTTTTACTTGAAGGACCGAGTCTCTTGAAGATGATACACTTCTAATGCTACAGAAGATAAGACATGCATGGTCTTGAAGAAGAAGGAGCTCAGATATGATCACGTATGACCACTAGCAGTGTTAAAAGTATGGCTTCGTATTATAAGAATACCTCATAGAAGGTACTTTAATATAATAAGTAATAGGATTGTTGGTAAATATTTGTCAAGCATGTAATTAAAACAGGGGATGATTTTTCAAACAAACTGGGTTTGTAAACATGCCAGGTAAGGAGGAAAAGAAAAGGAAGAAAGAATAAATAGATGGGGTAATTATTAACATGGCTTGTCTCACTTTTATTAAGCAGTTTCCCACGAAAGATGAGGAATTGGGGGCTACAGTAGTATATATTACATGCATTTATTACTGCAGCTCTTCCATATTGCAGTGGAAGGAGATGGAGACCTGCAAAATCTCAGAAAGGCTGAATTTCAGAAGCTCTTGGGAAAAGATCCGTACTGTTCTCCAGAGCAACCCCAAAAACTTGTGTAACCCAGGGAGGAAATGTAGTTTCCTTAGCTGTCATGAATGGACAGTGCCTATCCATGTAGCCCTAATAGTCCACATATTTCTACTATAGTTTCATCATAGTTTTTATCTAAGTTTGAATATTTTTTTTTCATCTTAAAGTGGTTGAATACATTCTTAGCTCATACAAAATGCTCAGTAGTTTATAAAATGAATTAATTGTAATTGTATGCTTCCCCCTTTTCCTGGATTGCCCTCATGTCAGGCTTCGAATTTTTTTCCATGCTTTCCACAGAAAATTTACATGACCATGTCTGTCCCACTGGGAAAATAAATGTAACGTTGAGTTTGATTCATGTGATTTGTCAATATAATTAAATTGAATCATTATGATTTTTTGGATGTGTGTTGGGACTGTGGCCAACACAAGACATGACCAGCACTGTAAATGATCTCTGTGGCCTGGAAGATGAAATTCAAATTTTCGCAATTCCAGCCTGACCCAAAAGGCATCATGCCCCCTTAGGGGAGATAGGAATTATGTTCTGTGACTTTTTTTTTATAGGGTGAGGACCACTGTCCTGGTTTCAGCTGAGACAGAGTTAATTTTCTTTCTAGTAGCTGGTAGAGTGCTGTGTTTTGGATTTAGGATGAGAATAATGTTAATAACACACTGATGTTTTGAGCTGTTGCCAAGCACTCAAGGGCTTTTCAGCTTCTCACACTGCCCTGCCAACGTGAAGGCAGAGGGCATCTAAGAAACTGGGAGGGGACATGGCCAGGACAGCTGACCCAAGCTGGCCAAAGGAATATTCCATACCATATGATGTCATGCCCTGTATATAACTGGGGGGTGGGCCGTGAGGCAGATTGGCTCAAGGACTAGCTGAGTATTGGCCTTGATTGGTGAGCAATTGTGCTGTGCATCACATGTTTTGTATATTCTATTATTATTATTATTATTACTGTCATCATCTTCCTTTTCTGTCTGATTAAACTGTCTTTATCTCTACCCACAAGTTTTACCTGTTTATCTTCTCCATTCTCTTCCCCATCCCACCGAGGGGGAGTGAGCGAACGGC
This sequence comes from Aramus guarauna, assembly GCA_013400195.1. Classification (NCBI taxonomy): domain Eukaryota; kingdom Metazoa; phylum Chordata; class Aves; order Gruiformes; family Aramidae; genus Aramus; species Aramus guarauna. The sequence goes on along the minus strand of VXBL01002748.1, from coordinate 466,267 downwards.
TACGTGATTGTTTTAGCTGCCCCCCAGGTTAAACCACGTCACGCAGTTAGGCAGCATCCCTTCTGGACAGCAGAACGAACAATAGTAAAAGTGATGCCATGCCACTTGGTCAGTGGGAAATATGATGTGTTAGACATGGAAGTGCTGTAGAAAGCTAACACCCACGCTGTCCATTGTGCAATTGCTGTCAGGCTTAATGGCTGGTTTGTTTGTTTTCCTCTTATTTAAAGGTAGTGTTGCTTTGGGGTTGGTTTATGACCCAGTGCCTTGCTCGGCAGCAGAGTGGCACCAAGGATCGGCAGCACTGGTGGGCAAGGGCTTGGACATGCCCTTTCTGAAGCGGGTCAAGCGTTGGGGGACCCCAGAGTGTCCTGGGGGCTGGGGCTCTACGGGGGGGTTCATCACAGTCTCAGCTTTCATCAATGCTGTGATAACATCGGTGGGTTCGAGGACAGGCCACAGCTGGGTCAACCATAATAGGATTTAAACTCTACACTAAACATCTGTCCTCTCGGTGCTGCCCGTCTTTTGCCACAGTTTCCGCTGGGGAGCTGCGTCCATTGTGGCAGAGGGAAAATTTAAAGAATAGCCCGATTTGAAAGGCTCTGGGGAGGTTACAGGGCCTCTGGGTATTTTTCTAACAGACAAGACTTTCCGAAAAATTCAAAAAAAAGTTTGAGTGCATTTTCTTTTATTTTCTGCTCCTTGTGCTTTAGCTCACTAGGCAGTTTAGTTTTGAAAGCTCACTATAACAGAGCAGATGCATTTGGACTCCTGTAAGCAAAATATCCCTTGGAGAGTAATTTTCTTTATGTCAGTTCAAAGAGAACTTATTAAACTCTATACTGTAACTATTGCGGGCTTCATGAAAGGAAAAAATAAAACATTTGGAAATTAAAATTTGCCTTTATTTCAAACTGTCAGTTTAGCGACAACTATTGTTTGCTCTAATAGTGGTTAAAAGTGGGCTGCTGCATCACTCGTGATGGGGCAATTTAGTCGTTAGAGACACAAACCATGGCAGGATTCGGTCCTTCCTGGGACACGCTGACATACTACAACACGCGCGTGACCGCTGTTCTCAGCTGTAATCTCTAGTCCCTATTTTTCTTGTAACTGTGAATTTTTCTAGGAGGCAGATGCTGCAGTCAGCTACAGTGATCTTTTTCAACCGGAATGCTGCATGTCTGTCAGTGAATTGTAAATGCCCTAGAAAACCATACCTTATATGTTATTCCCATGGCGTTTTATGAAAGAATAAGGGGTGACTCTGAAAAACAGAATATAGGAATTCAATGTTTTGTTTGGCTTTTGCCATATTAGGATCTGTTATTTCTGTGTTAAGTGGTATGTTGCAGTTATTCTTTGCTTCTTTCCTCTGCTAATGTCAGAAACATATAGGAGCAGTAACTAGGGGGTTAAATTCCTGCTCAACAGGCATATTTTTGGATTTACGTTTTTGTAAGAGAGCTCGGAGTGGAGCTCAGTGCTTTGTAGCGGAGGGAAGCGCTGCGTGACAGACCCGAGCATCCGAGGGAAACGTGGCTCGTAGCAGACAGACATGACGGGAACGAGACGCTGTACCAGCTCTTCCAGTTTCTCAGGGACGTTGTGTTTTCCAGCTGTTTACCCTTGAGATGTAAAATGGCAATTTGGCATAGGCTAACAACCTGGTGTGATGTGAGCATCTGCGTAAAAGGCTGCACATATGGAGCATGCCCAGTGATATGAACAGCCTGTTACCCCACCCCCAGCCAATCTAGGAAGAGATGAAATGAACTTTGCACTTGCAAATGTCACTGAATACATTTTGCACAGGATTTTAAAAGGTTCTCTTATAAGCACTATTTTTAACAGCCAAATCCACCCCCAAAAAAACAGAAAGGAAAAAGCCCTAGGTATTTCTCTGTGATTGATCTCAGGTTTTGATCAACTGAAGCATCTCTCACAACATTTACCTGAAGCCTGGCTTATTTTACCTTTTTTTTTTTTTTTAATTCAAGTTGAGATTTTTGGAGATGGTGTGGAATTTTAGGGGTTTTTTTGGATTTGGGTTGTGTTTTGGGGTTTTTTTGGGTTTTGCTTTTTTTTTTTTACTGGCATGAGAAAAATTGAGAATTTAATTGCAGTAGACTACTTGGAAACAGTGAGGCTGCAAGCTTGAAAGGCAGAGGGAAGAGAAGGAAGGCTCTCGCAGCAGAGCATGGATAGGAAAGGAGCAGTGATTCTGCGGTGCTCAGTGTGCACATGTTTTATGAGATCAGTGCCGGGCGCTGCAGCTGCGGACAATAACTGAGCTGTCTGGCTAATGAAGGCCACCTGGATCAGGCTTCTGAAAAGAGCCAAAGGAGGACGACTGAAGAATTCGGATATCTGTGTAAGCCCTGTGTTTTCATTATCGGCTGTATGTTATAGATATCGCAGCGCGGGAGGGGAAGGAAAGACGGTGAGGAGAGGACAGTTGTTTTCATTCTGATTGAATTAGCAGAACTCTATTTTGTATGCAGGGAGATGCTGAGGGAAAGCAGAGCTGTCATTATTTATAGAGCTGTTCTGGCATTGTGGCTGCTTCCATTGTGGCGGTACGGGGACATGTGTTGAGTCCAGACGGATTTTATTAGTTGGAAGTTGATTTGTGGTCATTTGCATGTTTTGCTGAGGGGCAGAGATGGATACGAGCCATTTGCAGTGCTGATGGGGAAAGTGTGTCAGGTAAAGAGGTTGCCCTAAAATAAAAATGGGGAGTAGAGGTTAAATCTGTTAGCAGTGATATTGTGTAATGGTAATTATTGATACTGAATTTGCATTTTAATTGTAAAAAGTCTGTTTCCTTGCTAATACTGCCACTGTTTAGAGTTTTAATTTTTATGGAGCCATCCTTGAAGCTGCTGTGTGTCCTTCAGCCCTGCACTGCACCACTGCTGTAACTCTACAGAGCAACTGGCTCTGCTTGCTGAAAAACACACAAATCAGAGCACGGGGAAAGTGCAGGAAATAAAACACTGGGGAAGACACCTGCACTTTTGGAAAGTCTCCAGAAAAAAATACTTACCTAGACATAATTTTTCTCAGGGACTTTCCCTTTTGGGCAGTTAGTCTCTTTTCAGAGATACAGAATTAAGAGAAGAGGCAAGGCATATAACCACTTCTACCTTTGGGTTGGTTTTTTTTTAACACTAAAACAACTTGTGACATTATTTTTCCTTTCCTTGTGCAGGGTTCGGCGGACTCCTACACCAGCCGTCCATCCGATTCAGATGTATCTCTGGAAGAAGACAGGGAAGCAGTGCGGAGAGAGGCAGAGCGACAGGCCCAGGCACAGCTGGAAAAAGCAAAGGTAAGAAGTTTTTTCATGTCACCGACTCATAAAATGTTCAGCTTTTAAGGATTGTTATCTCATCCGTTACTGATACAAATGTTTTTAATGCGTTGACATATAGCATAAGACCTCTTATAAAGATTTTCCAGACTGCAGTAGAAAATATATTTTTTAGGAAAAACTAGTTAGAATCAATTTTCCATAAAAAACACTTGATTGGCTTATGTATTTCAGAAAAATCTTAATTCAATATGTGCATTTCTTCTTTTATTGAATATATACATTTACTGCAGAGTCAAAGCTTTAAATTCGTACTGAAGATGTTTGTGAAAGTTTATCCATGGATCGCTATGGCAATCAAAACTTAGGAGTTCTAGAAATCAGCCCTCGAACATCCTGTTCATCTTCCCTTAATGAAGGATCAGTCCCTACAAGTCACATGTCAATAGAAAGAATATGTTACAAAGGTGGTTTTTTTTTTTATTTTTTTCCCCCTAAAGACTTCACTGACTTTTTTTACAGTTTGTGTTAAATGACACTGTGAGTAATATGCTGTAGGACTCGTTAAGTTTTCTCCTTCTATCTCCATACTCCTGGCAGGTACTGACAATTTAGTAAGGAAATACAAATGAGCTTCAGGTTCTTATTATGTGTTTGTATATTTTCCATGTGATGCATTTAGGACTCTGAGGGTTGTAGCAGTGGAAGTGTATGGGCTTGTTTTTCTTTCATCTGTGCTGTATCTTTAAATACTATTGCACCTGTAAAAATCATGCTCATCTTATTTATTATCTTTCATTTATCACTTTGTTCCAATTTTTTTTTGAATGCAGTCTGCCAGATCTCAGTGTATTACTGTTTTCCATGATCTGTTTTCCATTTTCATCTCTTATTGTTAAATATTTACATACAGTACTGAGATACCTCCTCAATTCTACCTGATCTGCATTTCTTTGTCACTTTGTTTCTGGCTCCCCTCCTCCATTTTGCCTTGTTTTTTTTTTTTTCATTTCCCCATCTCCCTCCCATCTCCTGTTGTTTCCTTTTCCGCTGCCAGCTTTGCCCATTTACGCCACCTGTTTTACAAGGGTTCTTTAGAAATTCAGGAGTCCAGATCACTGGGCTGTGCACCTGGTCGCGTGGCGAGGGCCAGCTCCGTAAATAATACAGTCCTGTGATGCACAAGCAGACAGCTTCATCAGGCCAGAAAACTTGAACAGGGAAGTTAAAGATGTGGGGTTTTTAAATATAATTTAATAAGAGCTCCGAAAGCAGCTCTTTAATGAGATGCTGGAACTTGCCAACCATAGGAGATGCTGAACATCTCTTTGAAGTTGGGTGCTGCTGTCCTGGATCGGTGCAGCAGAAACACTGCAGAAGCAGCTCGCTTCTTCCCTTCCGCCTTGTATCTTAGAGATGTTGCTGATCCTAATCAGGAGTTTCCGTTTTATCAGGGTTGCCTTTTGCTAGTTTGAGACTACTTTGCTCTTAGGAAAGATGATAAAGGCTGCCCTGAAATTCAGGTGAAGTGTTAAATGTTATCAGTAAATGCACACTCTTTAAAAGAAGAGTTGAAGTAATAATATCAGGGTAGCAGCACAGCACTTGCTGCTGAACTGATGCATCTCTTAGCGATGAGTAAATCTATGTGAGTGTTGCTATGGGAATTTGGCTTACTGATGCTGGCTTGAATGCATGGACAGCCCTTATGTAATATTCATGACCTCTAGCACAGCTGCCATTGTAGTTTGTGGAGAAACTGCTAGCAGACCCTGACTTTTTAAAACTATTTCTACACATCAAAGCAACGTTCTCACTCCAGCTGGCATAAGATACAGTCTCTAGGTCTGACACCGCCTGAGACTGTAAGACAACTTGTGAACAGTCAAAGTAGCAAAGGCACTGCCAAAACCAACCTGCTATAACAATGGGTAATTCCAGTCATATAGAAAACACAAAATGAATGATTCAAATCACTTCTGCTTTAAAATGGATTAAAGCTGGAACTACGTAAGCAGTTTTGTTTCTCGAGTCAAATGTGAAAAATCATTCCAGGCTGTAAGAGATGGAAATCGGTTTATATGAAGGCTACAGTAGGGTAATATTTAGTCTAGTGTAATATTTAACACTGTATTAAAAAAATATTATATGCATTTGGTACTTACGTTTGAAATGAACGTTTAAAAAGACGTAAATCAAACCTAACCCAGTAGAACTAAAATATAGCAGGGCGTGCTTTTCTGCCTTTATTGGTGATTCAGTCCCTCACCTCCCTGAAACACGGTAAAATTAACGAAGCGGTACCTTCTGTTGGCGCTGCCTGGCTCCTGCGTGCCCCCAGACCTGTTTCCGGCAGGCAGTGGGTTTTGCTGCCTGCTCTCCGGGGGGATCTCGCCTTCGCCCCGACCAGCGAGCCGGCAGAACCAAGTGACGCAGCTGCTTTAACTTTTTGCCTTTTAATATCGTGAGTGGAAGTGTTGATCCTAAATAAAGTCGTTACAATCGTATTCGTGACAGGAATTAGGAGAGGATGACATGCATGAATAATGCAGTGGTGGAGGGAAAATGATAGTGAATTAAGGGTAGATAAAAAAAAATAAAATGTTTGAACTGTGTCATGCACTTAATGAAAACAGTTTAATGACATCCATTTTCCTTCCTTACAGCTAGGGAAATCACCTTAAACTGAAGAGAAAAATATGGTAATAAAGCACACAATGGCAAATCGTTAAGAGGATTTTAAGACTTTTAAATTTGGATTTTTGTGAATTCTAAGTGTTTGTGTAACAAGAAGCCAGGATATAATATGCATATCTGATACATATCCAAACAGGGAAAATAAAACCAAAAAACCTTGTAAGAAAATACACATTCTGGCCATTTTTATTTATTTATTAAATACAAGCATTGCTTCTGTGCAAAATGGTTAAGCATATTTTGCTGACTCACTTTGGCATGTGATTTACTGTAAGGAAGGTGGGGCCGGAGGCACACGTTTGGAGTCGTCCAGGGACGGAAAATTAAGAGGCAACTGATGAAGCTACCTACAGGCCAACAGCTAATCCCAAGGGAAATAAATCTTCAGATGAAGCTGTTAAGCTCGAAGCTGAGATGAAATGTTCTTGGTTAGAACAGTTCTGCAATGCAAATGCAGAAAGGTTGTTTTTTGGGGGGGGTTGTGTTGTGTTTTTTTTTTTTTTTAAATAGACCCCCCCCCCCCAACAACAACAACATTTCAAGGCACTGAAGAGGACACCAAGGAAATCCTCAGAGTCCGTGGCACGTGGCTGTCTCTAGGATAAAGAGGACCTATGTTGTGGCTGAGTAGGGCATGCTAACAATGCCCAAATCTAAGGGCTTGTACTGATATTTTACTGAATTTCCTACTTCCATAAAAGCATGAATCTTAAGCATTCACGAGCCAAAAAATAAATAAGACGCCCAAGGACATTAATTGCTTTTAGTGTTAATATTTTAAAAATTGTAATTTCTACAGAATAGAGCTTTTGAGTTTTGAAGGATGAGGATTAAAAATAAATTATAGTAAGAAAAGACATTTTTTCCATTCCTTGCAAGTATTCAAGTAATTATCTCTTAAAATATTGCACCAAGTGAGAGGGATGAGATCAAAGGAAAACTATCAGGTACAAATACCAGTGAGACCTTTAAATTCAGTGCTAAACATGCTGAAGTTTGTACATAAGAAAGGGGACTTCAGTAATGATTTTTGGCCCTCTCCAGTGCCGGTAAAATCAATTCAAATATTCCATTGATTTATTTTGCCTCAAGCACATCATATCTTATGAACTTGTTTTTTGCTGAAATGCAGTTAGTGAGGTGGTCTCTAAACCTTTTTCTTCTCTTCTGCAAGAGTGACTTCATTCTTCTCTTCAGTTTCTTCTTCAAATGTTTAGATTTTGCTTTTTTTTTTTTTTTTTCCTCTTCTCTTTCTCTCCCATGGCTCAAGAGCTCTTTATGCAGAGACAATTTCCAAATGAGATCTATAGGATATTTTCAGCATTTTGGAAAATGATTTTTTTTTTTTTTTTCAGTTATTTCTAATACACTGGGTTCTGAAAGTGCCAGTTAATAATCCAGGTTCTGTTTCCCACCTGGGACTAAGGGACAGCCCTATGCTCTTCATTCTCTGTTAAGGATTGTTCTCAACATCCTTTGGTCCTGAAACTTCTTAAACGGCTGTCAAAGTAGGATCGTGACTTTCCAGAAGTCAGTAATTGTGTCCAGAATAGGAAATCTCAGTTACTCTCAGCTCTGCTTTGTTTGCATTCCACCTAATGCTCTACTGCTAGCATCCTTTTAGGAGTTTGTTAAAACGTGAAAGATCTATAGTCCTAGTTTAAAATGCCATTTAAATAATTTTTATGTTAAGATGGTGAGCCACAGAAAATTTGATACCAGACGTCCCTTTGCTGGCTCTTAGGCAATAATATAAACTGTTGTGTTTTTCTTTCTTGATGCGTGCTGTAGTAGTGGTGATGACTTGTGACTGTGAGTAATAATGCAACGTCTGAAGTGTAATGCATTGCCTCCATGCATGGGTTGGGGACCACAGCTTTGAAACGTGTACCAGGCTGGGATAATGCCTACATATCCCTGCAAGACTGAAGGCATGAAAAAGATTGTCAGATGTAATTAGCCAGTGCAGTGTGCCAAGACTAGTTATTTATTCACTCTCAGACAGGTTTCGCAGCCTCTGAATGACCCCATGCTGCTAGCAGGCAGCTGAAGAGCTAGTTAAGGTATGTCTGCTTAAGCTGCAGTAGCATTTTTGACAGACCAGAAGTGCCCATCACCTTGATGCGTGTCCTTATATTATGTCAGCTTGTTCCATCACGGAAATTCTATTTTCTCTCAATTACAAGAACATCGTGGTGCTGACCAGCACCCAAAGCCATAGCAATGCAGGGTAGTACTTTGTGTTAGCTGTTTTGTATGGTAATATTTTTTTTTTCATTGATTTCTTTTCATTTGCCCTTTTGTTTTAGAATACTTCCATCGCGTGTTATCATTTAGATAGCTAATGTTGCATGTCAGAGTTGCTGTGATTACATGGGAGCTGGCACAGTGGTCTAGCTAGAAATAAATGAGTTGTTGATCCAAAAGTACAGTTGCAAATCTGGTTGTTGCTTAGCTGGGGGTGAGTTCTGCATTGCTGGATCTGCTCAAATCAGGTTACAGATGCTCTTTTTCTTCATTTTCTGCATTCAGTTCTGCTGCTTTTTCTTAGGACTGTAACATTGGGATGTAAAGCAGCTCCCGTTATTCTGCTGTCTGTGACCTGTAGTTTTTTCTTGTTTGTATTCATAGTCTGCTTTGTCTTCAATTTAAGTGTATGCACTTGTTCTAGACTACTGCCTGTCCTTATGTTGGTTATTTCCCTGAACTGTTTATCCGTTCTCACTGTTGGGTTGCATCGTTCGAGGGCTTCAATTGTTTCTTCCAGCGGGGTCTCAGGTAACCTGGAATCAAATGCTCCAGAAATAGTACCCTCTCTAATTAAAAAACATCTGTCATTTCCCATTCATACTGTGATTACCGAGTGATCAAATCTGTTTCATAAGTATCATTTCCTCTTCTGCTTCTTGGACGTGAGTGGGAAAAAGAGTGGAGGGATATTAACACAGCCTAAATTTAGATACCTAATTGTAGGTAGATCCTTTAGTATCCTGATGTTCTTCAAATAGTCAGTGGAGAGAGATGAATCGTCTCAGAGGAACAGAGAGACAATCCCAAGAGAAAGTCCTGAGGACAAGCGTAGCTTTTCTGCCTGCTCTCACCTGCTGCTTCCACACGTGCCTGCTCGCCTCCTTGATGAGATGTCTTTGCTCTGACTTTATCCACATGGCTAAGCTACCATATAAAGGGCAGCAATACCAGTGTCACTTTTTGTAAAACTAAAGCAGTTATTTCTTCACTTCTTTTAATAAAGATTTTAACCAAAGTAAGCGTTGTAAGCCAGGTANCTAGAAAAAAGCAAGTTCATCGTGCTTAGTCTTGCTGCTCTGGTAACTGTGGAGACTCAGCGACTTATTCTCGCTGAGCCGAGCGGCAGGGTAAGTGTGCTCAGGGCCAGCCCTTGCTGTGGCTTGGGCGGGGGTGACTGATGGGTCTGGGTCTCGGGCCAGATGCTGGCGTGGGGATCAGCAGAGGGTGCGGAAGGTCGTGGGAATTGTACGAGAAGATGAGAAGTGGCTTTGGGGATGCTCTCTGTGACAGGTGGGGGGTGAGTGTGGTTGATGGACCCTGGNGTCTAGCTAGAAATAAATGAGTTGTTGATCCAAAAGTACAGTTGCAAATCTGGTTGTTGCTTAGCTGGGGGTGAGTTCTGCATTGCTGGATCTGCTCAAATCAGGTTACAGATGCTCTTTTTCTTCATTTTCTGCATTCAGTTCTGCTGCTTTTTCTTAGGACTGTAACATTGGGATGTAAAGCAGCTCCCGTTATTCTGCTGTCTGTGACCTGTAGTTTTTTCTTGTTTGTATTCATAGTCTGCTTTGTCTTCAATTTAAGTGTATGCACTTGTTCTAGACTACTGCCTGTCCTTAAGTTGGTTATTTCCCTGAACTGTTTATCCGTTCTCACTGTTGGGTTGCATCGTTCGAGGGCTTCAATTGTTTCTTCCAGCGGGGTCTCAGGTAACCTGGAATCAAATGCTCCAGAAATAGTACCCTCTCTAATTAAAAAACATCTGTCATTTCCCATTCATACTGTGATTACCGAGTGATCAAATCTGTTTCATAAGTATCATTTCCTCTTCTGCTTCTTGGACGTGAGTGGGAAAAAGAGTGGAGGGATATTAACACAGCCTAAATTTAGATACCTAATTGTAGGTAGATCCTTTAGTATCCTGATGTTCTTCAAATAGTCAGTGGAGAGAGATGAATCGTCTCAGAGGAACAGAGAGACAATCCCAAGAGAAAGTCCTGAGGACAAGCGTAGCTTTTCTGCCTGCTCTCACCTGCTGCTTCCACACGTGCCTGCTCGCCTCCTTGATGAGATGTCTTTGCTCTGACTTTATCCACATGGCTAAGCTACCGTATAAAGGGCAGCAATACCAGTGTCACTTTTTGTAAAACTAAAGCAGTTATTTCTTCACTTCTTTTAATAAAGATTTTAACCAAAGTAAGCGTTGTAAGCCAGGTACAAACACCCACGTGCATCTTAAATTCTCATCTGGATGTTTTTCTGCTCCTTGGGTCTCTGTGGCAGACAGAGCCTGTTAGCTGTCGGCCTCCGCTGCGTGCTGGCACTGCAGAGGTTACAGCACAGGTTCCCAAACCGCACTGTGCCTGTTGCTGGCCAGTTGTACGTGGTGACAGGCACCTGCTACCTCCTACCTTGATTTTTCCAGCATTAAGTTTAAAAAAAGACACTTTCTTTTCTCGTTTGTTGGCACAGGAATCAACGTTTTGCAAGCCTATAGAAAATGCACATAAGAAACCATTAGGAAAACACACAAGATAAGCTTGCTAGAAAAAAGCAAGTTCATCGTGCTTAGTCTTGCTGCTCTGGTAACTGTGGAGACTCAGCGACTTATTCTCGCTGAGCCGAGCGGCAGGGTAAGTGTGCTCAGGGCCAGCCCTTGCTGTGGCTTGGGCGGGGGTGACTGATGGGTCTGGGTGTCGGGCCAGATGCTGGTGTGGGGATCAGCAGAGGGTGCGGAAGGTCGTGGGAATTGTACGAGAAGATGAGAAGTGGCTTTGGGGATGCTCTCTGTGACAGGTGGGGGTGAGTGTGGTTGATGGACCCTGGGAAAGGAGGAGTTAAGGTAAGCTTTTGCAGGCTGCTCAGGCTGGCACAAAGGTGAGCACTTCACTGATCTTAGACAGAGGTAGATGATGCTGGTTGCTCTAAGCAAGGTAATTTCCAGTTAAGACATATATGACGCAGCTCATTAACTTTCTTGAGGTTTATAGGGCCTGATTTACTTTTGCCAACATCTGAGACAGTACGCTGTATTCCAGAACTTCACTTCTCTCAGCAGCTGGTCCAGCTATCTGAGTGCTGCTGGGGTTTTTTAACTGGTTAACGTATGTCGTTTTACTTAAAAGAGAACACTGATTCAAAAATAGAGGGGAAAATAGGATTTCAGGGCACAGGCCATCGTTAAAAATCACCTTAAGGTAAATGCTGAGCTTTTTGCATCTATAATATCTATTTTGGTGGTAATTTACATAACTTTATCTTTTCTACTCTAAATGATTGATGTATATTTCCTGTTTCAATTCCAGTTTAATATAAAATCTGTCTGAAGACTTTTTGGGGGTTTGTGTTTTTATTTTTCTGAAATTAAACATATACTTGTAAAATGTTTTCAAGGTAGGCATTACAGATGCAGGTAGGTCTCTGTTATTCTTGCGTTCAGTAATACAGGATTTTAAATATCTGAGGATCTGGACCTGTGTGTGTGCTTATACATATATGTATGCATTATATATAACCGTACACACATCCGTGTGTATATATGGATATACATTTGTATATATGTCTGACTGTATTAGATAACTAGCACTGGTGACTTGACCTGACCATTTATATTCTATAGCTGGTAACTCTGCGTTGTAAAGTGTTTATTTTGTACGCAGGGAGAACTGTTGTACCAAAGGGTTAACTTGTGAGGAAATAAGTGTTTTACCAGAGAACGAAGTTATCCTGTGATCAGAGCTGGTAGTGGACTGCCATGGGCTTTTTGGATGCAGGACTGAGGTGGGGGAAGGACTTCGGTGCAGGCAGCAGTGGCTCACCTTGCAGAGGTGCCCCAGCGAACATTGACCCACGGGATGTGATGCCGTGGCTTGAAGAAGGACTAGTTTGGACAACAAAAGTATTATTTTTTTCTGCTGTTGCACCAAAGTAGCTATTTTCCAAGCAGTTCAGGAATGAACCTGATTTCTAATAGAGCGCACACCTGGCTGATACGTGTTGTTATGCAGGGAGGTACTCGTCGTCTGCAACAAAACCAAACCCCCAGGCACAGCTCTTGAGTCCTTGGTAAAGATCTGAATTCCCTCCCTCCTCACTAACCCATTCTTCCAAAAACACAGGAAGGAAGAAAAAAACATATATTTGTAGTTTTGGTTTTATACTTAAGCAGAAAAAAAATATATGAAAGGAAGCTTCAAAAATAATCTTTTTTTTTCATAATTGCAACTTGTTTTATAACATTACATGCAAGATGCCAATGAGTTCTAACTATAGGTAGCAGTAGAGTGCTTTGGTACCAAATTAGACTGGTGTTAGATGCCAATTCAAAAGTGTTTCCGTTGGAAAATTTAATATTAGTTATATAAACTAGTTACTGGTGGTATAAAAGTTAAGAAAAATCAGTAGGAGGCCCAATTAAACCCATGATACCTGGGAGGAAGATACTCTGTGCTCCCAGGTTAGGAACATTTGAAGTGCAAAACTGAGCTTGAACTCTGAGGAGTGTCTGAATTCTGCATAATTCCTAGTATGAGAGAAATCAATGAAAAATGAAGATTCAGAAATGCCCCCACTGATGCTTTTCTGGTTGTGTTCTGGCCATATTTTCATCTATATTCTGTGTAAAGCCAGTGCATGTCCTAGAGCAAAAAACATAGCTTGAACTTCTCCTAACATTCACCGGTGGAGCCTACAGAAACCTCTGAGCACCTCTTCTGTACATTTAACCTCCAATCTTCCATTGACATTTTCCTGCAGCATTTCACAGTCACCTGGGCTGTATGTCCAAATTCAATACGATAAAGAATATGCAATGCATAACCCCTCTATTTTTTACCTTTAAAAAAGTCAATCCTGAGAAAATGTATATGCTGAGATACATTTTGGGCTGTCACAAAATATCAAAGATTAAACAGATGCTTATCCTGTGTGAAAGTATGGATAAGCATTTACCCTTCTCCCTCCGTTTTTGTGATGTAAATGTCACCAGTGGGTTTTAGTCATACAACTTTTACAACTACCTAGGTTTTTTACTTACCTGATTGAACAAGTTCAGCTCTAATAGCAAGTAAGCAAGTAGTCAAATACTTTATTGAGTCTAATATGAAATCTTAACATATAAGTTTCAGGTGGCATTCTCTAGCTTTAGATAATATTTCAGTAGGTACTATTTCTTGCAGTTATTTCTCTTAAAAACCCTTCTCCTTGCTAAATAGATAAAGAGGATCCTGGTTTCATCCAGGATTTTTTATTTAAATCCAAGTTTATTGGTAGCATGACACATGCAAATGGTACCTAAGTTTTAAAAAGTGATACGACGTCAAGCAATACAACTGTGCAGACAATTCAGATTAATACTGCTGGAGAGAATCCAAGGGTTTCTCCCATTTTCTTTTTCTTTACTATCTCTAGCTTTACTTAGTTGCCTCTCTGTCCATATTTGGGAAATTTTATCATACTGTAATTGTTACATTACTTTTCTGTTTATTCTTTTTGTTGCCTCCAATAACTGGCATTAAAATGTGAAGTTCTCATTTGGTTACTCTTACAAGTGAGACGCCCTTCTTTCTTGTTGGAATGTTTGGTGAAATAAAATTTTCCCAGCTTTCTGACTCTTATAGAATGATCTTTCTGTGCTAACAGCTTAACCCATTTTGACTTATGAGTGTAAAATTTGTACTTTTTTTGTTCTTGGAAAAATATGATAGTATGATGATGGTAAAATAAAATCTTTAAGATAAATATATCACTAAATTACATTACAACACGACTGTCCTTTATTCTCATTTTGGGAATCTTACAGATAGATACCTATTTTCAAGGTGATTTGTTGGTTTTAAAACTAGAATCCAAAATTCAATTGGAAAACTGATGCCTTATTTTCAGTATTTGGAACAGATCTGCATTTGGCAGGTATGGAAAGCAGGGATGCACCCCATGGTTGGGATTTTTATTGTGCAAATATACTTGTGTTATTGATCTGCAAGCCATCCTTTTTCAGTGACTGGTGGAAAAGCAAAGGGAAAAATAACTTGAAAGGGAAGATGAAGGATCAAACTGCAGCTGCTTTGATTATTTTGACTGGAGATGTCAGATTGTTGAAGTGAGAGAAGAGATGTGCCTGCTGCTTTTTGACTCCATCCATTCTGCCAGTTATTTGAAAATTGAGGTTTAAAAAGTTGTTGGATTCTAATATTTCACTTGCGGTAAAATAGACGAACACAAAGCACTTGGGGTTACTATAACTCCCGATCACCTCTGTCTGCCGTAAGGGAAATGCTTCCTGACTGAAATAAAAATGAGAAGGAGTGCTGAGTACCTGCCATCTTGTGAATCAGCTGTGCACATTGCTCTTAATCAGCAGAAATAAATGGCAGTAATTGGAAAGGCAAACGTATTCCTGTCTTTTAGTAGCAGTCAAATTACAGCTGAAAGTAGCCTTCCCAGAGGAGCTGTAAGGGAACTTACTACACTTTTCCCAACTCTTTCATTATTTTGACCCTTTATTCCCTTTTTGCAGCGAGGCACATGACTCGCCCATGAAATACAAATTTCCTCGCCTTCTCCCTGGTGTTTCCTGGTAGTTTAATCCAGTTGAGATATATCACAGAGCCACCTTGGAAGTGCTCAGCTGTACTGTTTATTATTTTCTGCCTGTATAGTAGCCTCGGTGTGTTCAGTGAACCTGGCCTGGCGAGGGCTGAGTGTGGGCTTACCTTCTCTTGCTGCCTCTGTGGCGCTCGAGCGGCCTGCTGCAGGCACGGGGATGTGACATTCGTCCCCTGAGAGGAAGGTGAGGAAGAGGAGTGTTTCCAGTGCCTGTCCCCACTCAGCGGGCAGTGACATGGGGACCCAGATAACTCCGGCAGCTTGTGGAAAAGGAGGTGGGTGCTTCCCTCTCATGAGGATAAAGATGGGGAGCTGTGCTGGTGTACATGGCTATGTATGTGTGAACTCAAACGCAGTCAAAACCCTTACTCATCCCTCAGAAAGGGAAAGAATCCTTACTCCCGGTTTTAAATTCTTCTCAGCATAAAATCACCAGATTAAATCACCCAGTGTATAACTATATCCTTGCTGTCTGCCTTCCAGAACAAGAGCTTATCTTAGCATTAGGCTCAGTGCTGGGTAAAATCTCCAAGGAAAGCTCTCAAACCAAGAGTTTCTTTTGAAAGCCCATGACTGAGGTACAGGCCTGAGGACAAGGGGATGTTAGGGAAGGGTAAACGGAGCAAAGTAGTTTTGGAAAGGAACAGACATAATGTGGATTAATTCATACAGCCTTGTTCTGTGATTCAGCTTGAAGAAAATCTGGTGGGAAGGAGGACATACACGTACTTGAATGTTGACATTCTTGAGCAGGTTTGAATGACTCGACTTTTACCTTGCATTTCTCAGACTTGAATCTTTCTCTCACATCTTTTGATTGTGCTGTGTGCCTCTGCCAGTGTAGTTCCATGGCAGTGGCTTTGGCTCCAAAGCATTAGTTTAAGAAGGGTAGGGTTCTACCCTTAGGGTTATTTCTAAGCCAGGTGAGTTAACTACGGTGAGCGCGGTGCAGCCTCATAGGCACCAGTGCGCTGTGGCGTGGGGATGTGGGTGGACACTAAGTGCTCCGTATCACAAGACTGAAGAAGGAAGTGTACCCTCTTCGGCTGAGAAGTCCGTTTTCTCCTGTCTGGGATAGGATCTTGCACTTAACTTACCACTGATCCTAGTTTCTGATACAGCAGCACATGCTGTTGGTTGTTCATCTTGCTCTTCGGGGCTTTCCTTCAGAAGCTATCTGATGTGAACAGGGACATATCTACACTCTTGTTACTTAATCCCAGGAAAAGGAGCAAGACGTAAAAGGGCATGAAGCAATGTATCTGCTTTATCTGCTTCACTCTGTCATGAACTGAGAAGATCTTATTTTTGTCTCAAAAATAATATGTTTCAATATTTCTTCCTGAATGCCTCTGGCAAATCCAGGCTAGAAATTTTGTCTAGTGCAATCTGATGGATAGTTGTGTTCCCACAGCCAGAATTAAACCTGCATTTTCTCTTTAAACTTCAGTGTGTGTGTGTGTGGCAGCAATTTCCCTGTATTCGTGAGCTATAGGCTCTCTGCCATTACAGCCGGACGATTGCACACTCAGACAGGAATGGAGACAAGCATCATTCAACAGCTGGAACATATCATATTGATATCGTCCTGTATGCATCTTTCATGTCATCACAAAGACATTTTTTATACCTTTTTCTGTGTTTTATTCATCTCTGCATTCTTGAAGCTATGATCATTAATTCTAGGCACCGTGAATGTCTGTCCTGTACATGACTTCCTACAGATTCTCCCTGTATGTTTTAATCCTGATTTGAAGCTTTCACCACAGTGGTCTTTTCTCAGAAAAATGCCCCCTATATGTAATAAACCATGTCCACTAAAGCAAACTCTTTTATCAGAGTCTGGAATTGCAGAGATGAAAGGCTACTAAATATGCCATAACTATATCTTATTTGCAAATATTTGTATGAAACCAAAATTCATCATATGTGTATGAATAGTAGAAATTGTATTAATTGTGAACAGAGACACTTCTCTTTTCAAAAAGATGTTAAAATTTAATGCCTTACTGATATTGTTAAGTTTCTTATGCGTATATACAAAACAAAATAACTTCAAGTCCTAAATCTGATTCTTTGAGATGTTGCAGAAAGCATACGGTTGCTTTGTGAGGTGGTTCATTTAGGTGCTCATATAGAGTATTCAGTGGCAGTATTGCTATGATACTGTCTGTTCAGATTCTGTTTATCCATATAATCATAGCGCGTAGCTCTAGACATTATAAACAAATACTGTGCTGATTCTTTTTAAAAGCTCTGAGAAAGAAATCCTGATTTTCGTCGATAAACTCTTTTCTTTTCAGAAATTTCTATAAACCACAGCTAACTCAAGAATCTCCACGTCAAAACCCACAAACATTTTTTTTCCCCTTTTGAGATTAGTAGGTTTGTTTTGCATATTTTAAGTAGAAGTAAAAAAAATCAAGTGACAAAGTACACACAAAGATTTATGTGGTATTAATACACCTTGTGAAAAGTTCATGTACTGATCCCTCTTCCAATTCAGGGCTCAGAAATATTGAAGCATTTATGAGAAATATGGCAGACATAGGTTGCACACCATTTCTCTTGATTTATAGCACAAAGTTAAAATTGTTTCTTTCTCCAAGTTTTTTCTATCTTCTTATGAAGCCATTCTGCTTGGATAAAATATCTAATATATTGGCAGAAACAAGTTGTCTACTTTGAGTGTCATGAACTTTTTCCTTTCTTTAACTTAACACATTTTTTAACAAGCTGAAAGTTTACGTAAAAAGATAAAAGAGGAAGGAGGTCTTACCACATTAGTGAAATCTGTTGATGCTCTTTTTTCAGTGGCAGAACTTTGAATGGAAATAGAAGATAATGTCTTATAATATCTTGGGGCAGTTTGGAGCATGCTGTTTGAATTTAACTAGTAAATTAAGAAGCTACTCAAGGTCTAAGAATACAAATGTATGTTGTTCAAAGAATATAAATTTAATTAAGCAGTCCAGTCATGTGTGCTCATTTCAAGAGAGTCAAAATATGTTTTTGTAGAATTTTGTCACTTATTCCAGAATTCTAAGTCTTAAAGATGGTTTGGTTTTTTTTTTTACTACTTGTTATTGTAGTAGATTTCCACTCAAGTAAAGAGGCTTTAAGTTATTATTTTTATTAGCATTTTCAGTACATTCAGCATTCTTGTAACTTAGGTTCTTCACACTTTTTTTGAAATATTTACTAGAGTATGAGGTCTTTAGTACAGTAAAAGAAAGAGAGACAGTTGAAGAGCCAGCAAATGAAGTGCATGATTTCTTTTAGCAGTCGTTGAGTAGCTACTGTGTGTTGCTTTAACTATATTAAGGACAGAAACAGCTTTAGCAAATGCTGGGCCCTGTGTGAAATCTGTATCAAGTATGCACAGGAGAGAAACCTTTTGCAGAGGTGGGGGACGCACATGCTCTTGCATAACACTGTCAAATTTAGCAGTGAGTTGAATAACACCCAGAGAAATTTCATGTGTGGAGAGTAAGGCTTCTCTAATTAGCTGTTAAACGCCAAATGATGTGTACTAAAGACTGTATCATAGCAGTAAGCATCTCCGCTACAGCACATCGATCACTCCATATTAAGGAGACTGCTGGGTGTGGTGGTCGCTGGTGGTTCAGAGTGTCCCAGGCCTCTGTTGAAGCTCAGACTGTTTCTGCACTTCTTTGGCTCTTTCCCAGCCCTTTGAATGTCAGTCTGAAACATGTACTGAGTTTGGGTGACCTTCATAAAAAAGAGAAGATAAGAAAACCAGAAAACATAGTTAAAATAATTATAGCAAATTAGCCACTGCTTCTGTCATATCTCTGTTGCACAAAGTACACTTGTGCCTTGCTCATCATTTGCAAATGTTTTCTTTACATGATTGCTTTGTTTGATTTTTTTTCAGAGGGAGTAGACCTGTTTGTAAGACTGTAGATTCACCTATATTGTACGATAGTTTTTGCTGAGTTGTATCTATGGTGTCTTCCAATGCCAAATTCTTGGAAAAGATTTGAACTGCTTCCACTCCCTGACCGGCAGCTCAAAGATTTAACAACCTTGCTAAAAGTCAACTCGGACTGGCTTGCAAAAAGCCAGCCATGGCCAGCAGATGACACGTAGGCCCATACTGACACTGTCTTGCTTCCAGCCAGCTGCTTTGAGACCTGGTTTCAGCCCAATTAGAGGGAGAGTTCCTTGGATCAGCTTTGTTACAAAGCAAATTTAAGAGATCGATTTAGTAGCACATAGAGCATCTTTAAAGTATTATTTCATCTCAGAGTCAAATTCAGAGGAATAGGAGAAAAGTATATTTTAGTGTCATTTTAGAACTTAAAAAAAAAAATCTGTTACATATTAAATGTCCCCTAAATCACTCCTACTTTCCCTAAAGTTGTGAGGTGGTAGGCTGCATATGCAGAAAGCCAGTTCTGAGTAGCATATTGTGTTTACTGTTGAATGTTTAAATTGTAATACAAATTCTGTATTCAAGCCTGGGCTTAGTCATTGTATTTAGCCTAGTTAAAGTAGAAGTTAGCAGATAAGCTTTTGCAATTTTTTTAAAAATTACTCTGACCAGTTTAGAATGTCTATCACAGCAGGCACTTATTACATGTATAACGTATGTATGCAAATAATAGATACAGGTAAAGAAAGGAGCCTGCACTGACTGTAAAAGAAGTTTGTTTGTTTGTTTGTTAGTAGGCTGCAGTGAATTTCTGCACGTTAAATAGTGAAAGAAATTCTTTGAACTTTAAGTTAAAATGTAGTCCATGAAGCAAAGTGCTTTTATCCCACAATTACTTAAAACAGGCATGAAGTCAACAACCAAATAAAGCGTACATTTGAAAAAGAAACATAGTCTAGATATATTACATTTAAACATGTTTGTAAGCAGAATTAATTCACAGCTATTTCAGCATTTTATTGGACTGCACTAATCAGTAAATGCTGTAAACTTTATGCAGTGTTTCTCTACAGATGAATGCTGCGGTCCAGCCCTCTTGCTGGAAAAGCTTTTATGTGACTGCCTGGTGAAATAAAGCTGAGAACTGTTAGAGTGAAATGTAACCAAATGAGAAAAAATAGGTACAAGTAGTATCAGTTTTGTGATCCTGTTCACCCCATTGCCATCCAAATTGTGGTTTGGGACCAGGAGAGTGGCTGCACAGGAATAAGAAGACATTATTCGGGGGGTCATGGGAAAACAGCGTTTCATTTCGGTGAGAATGTTGGCTGAAAAGAATTGAAAGTAAGCATAAAACTGTGGCCTGAAGGACATTCTGAATTAGAGTTCAATTTCATTAGTAAAATACCCTTGAAAGTACATTTTAAGATTTCTGCTTCACTTCATAAATAATCAGTACATGACATCTGATCCAGGGCCATTCATCTCACTTTTCTCTGTATTTCTCAGAAAGGTATTTCATAGAGGGGATAGCTAATTTATATGTAGATATAACTTGTCTAGTTCTAATTCTCTAAAATGTAAGGTTTGTTTAGATTTCTCTACAACAGAGGATTGCATCCAGATCAACGTCTTGTTTGTAGTATAACTGCAATAGCTTTGTTTGGTGGTGGGTTTGCCCTAATTTTCTCCTTCTTGCTATGTATTTTACATGGCCTGTTACTCTCTGCAGATTTCTAATTCCTTCCTTCCCCTGTTTCCTCAATTTTTCCTTGTCAGTCATGCTGACGAGGTGCATTAAGACCCAGACAGCCTGTTCCTTTCCTCCATGCCTGGTTGGAGCATCTCCAGAGGCAGGCAGTGATGCAGGGGCCAGGAGGGGCTGGGAAGTGCTGCCCTGCCTGCCACATGTGAAAAAAAGAGGCACCAGTCATCACAGAAAGAAAATGTCATTTTTGCCAAGTGTTGAGTATAAAGAGGAGAGGAAATTGAGGGGAAGGATATGATGTCCTTTGCAGAAATTCCTTCGTCACCAGTATTTGGCTCCTCAGCTTTGGAAATAAAACCAACTGTGTAGACAGCACAGTAGATATCATCTACCCTTTGTGTCTAGCCTGGTTGCTGGTGTCTTTCTTAACTGCATTCCTTCAAGTGTTTGCCAATCAATCAGCAAGTCGGGTAAAACTCACAATAAATTCATTAAGCTGCCTTGAGACAGAGCAGGAACTTTCTTCCTTTTGCCAGCAGCAAGAAAAGGAATCATTGAATGTGTGAAGTCTTTGCAAATGCTCGCTTGTCTGATTTCCTTACAGTTCTTTGGTGGCTTTTCATATTCTATTTGTAAATTGGGCATTTAACCTGTTCTGTTTGCCTTACTGTAACAGTCATCAGCATTTTCTCTAAGTTCAGAATATCTTTTGTCCAGGCAGTTTTTAACCTGTAAAAAGTAGCTGTACTTAATATATGGCTCATATTTCAAGAAGATGGACACATATGATCTCCAGAGTTAAAAGGGTGTCTCTGTATACACGTAAACTTAGATTATTTTCAAGTACCAAGTCTTAAATATTTCAGAGTGGCCATTCATGGTTCAACTGGCAGATCATCAAATTACACCTGTAATATCTATCAGACTGTAAATATCTCAGATAATGGCACAACTTCTTTTTTTGTTTGTTTGTTTGTCTGGATTCCCTCTCAAGGCATGAACGTTTCTTCCCCCCCTTCCCTTTCCCCCCGCCAAGAGTCAGTGCTGAATTCTCTGAATGTAGTAAAGATTTTTTCACTGCTGTTTCATAGTATTTTATAGATCAGAATTAGTTCTCAGCTTTAATTTAGGACATAGAGTTTTCCTTGATGAATAATCTATTGAAATTAACAAAATAAATTAAAAAAATGTGCTTGCTTTGATTTAGTCAAGTCTCACATACAGCTTTGTGGGCTCTGGACACTGTATGCTGACCAAACATGAAGTGAAGTAGACTTTTGGGCTTAGGCTTTGTAATGATTGCTGCCTCTCTCTTCCCTTTGGTGTTTCCTCCATTCACATTTCTTAAGAGGTTTCTTTTCTACTAAGCCTGATTTTCAAGATAAGGAAACCTCTTGCATGATAACATACATTAGAGTCACCCTACACATGCATTTAGAGCTGTTCTTCTGTGCATCTTCAAGACAGTGAGTTGGTGATACTGCTGGCAGTGCAGGTTAAGTTATTCTCTCATACTAAAGCACTGAAGCCCCCAGACCATGAAAGCCCCGTGGTCCTGAGTTTTAGCACCTCTTTCTTGTCATGTGTCATCTACTTAAAACATTGTTGATAGTGTGTTCAAAATCAGCTGTGAATGTTTCTCAAGAAGTTGGTAGCTTCTTCAAGGTTTAGAGGCTATTAATAGATTTCTACTGGTATTATTTATTTTTATATTTTCTGGCAGTTAATTGACTCTTTTAAAAATCTTCCAACGTGTCTGACATCCTTCCTTTCCTTGAAGATGACCACTGGTCCACAGTTTGAGAGTCCTATTGCTATTGCTGCTTGATTCTTTGTTTTCTTGCTTAAAGTCAAAACATTTCTTCCTGTCCAGTGTTTGCCTTATGATAACAAAGACTGCAAGATATGTATAATATTGGTAAATGCAGTTGTCTACATGTCTGTTAAATGGCAAAGGACATCTCTGCGGTTGATAGTTTTATATGACAATGTTCTGTTGGACTGGTGAAAAATCCCAAATAAACTTACATTTCTAATATTTTAAAGTGCAATTTACCATTGCCAATAATGCCACCCTAGTCATCTCTGTTGTATTTGCTTTCCTAATAGCGAGTTTCCCTTGCCCTGCTTCCTTTGTTTATAGGCGTTTTTTTATGTCTGATTTATAGTATAGTGATCTCTGAGCTTGCAAAGATACTACCTATCTTCACTCTAACCAGCAAACATCTTCTGTAAGTTCACACAGTAATCAGCACTAGCTTGCAAGTCAGGAACACCAAAAGCACTAATCACTGTGCTGAGCTAGAGAATTTGCAAACATTAAAAATAGTCCTTCCAAAATTATAGCCTTCAGAATTTATACATGTGTGATGGCTTGATCCTGGCTAGAGGCCATCAATCCCCTCCTCAGCTGGCCAGGGGAGAGAAAATATTATCAAAGGCTCATGGGTCAAAATAAGGACAGGGAGAGGTCACTCACCAACTACTATCATGGGCAAAACAGACTCAACTTGGAGAAAAGGAATTTAATTTATTAACAATCAAATCAGAGTAGGGTAATGAGAAATAAACCCCTAAATTTTAAAACATCTTGACCCCACCCCTCCCTTCTTCCCAGACTTAATTCACTCCCAGTTTCTCTCCCTCCTCCCTGCCAAGCAGCACAGGGGGATGGGGAATGGGGGTTGCTGTCAGTTCATCACACATTGTCTCTGCCGCTCCTTCCTGCTCAGTGGGAGGACTCCTCCCACTCTTCCCTGCTCCAGCCTGGGGGCCCTCCCACAGGAGACAGTCCTCCATGAACTTCTCCAATGTGAGTCCTTTCCATGGGCTGCAGTTCTTCACAAACTGCTCCAGCGTGGGTCCCTTCCATGAGGTGCAGTCCTTCAGGAATAGACTGCTTCAGTGTGGGTCCCCCACGGGGTCACAAGTCCTGCCAGCAAACCTGCTCCAACCTGGGCTCCTCTCTCCATGGGCCTACAGGTCCTGCCAGGAGCCTGCTCCAACGTGGGCTTCCCACAGGGTCACAGACTCCTTTGGGCATCCACCTGCTCTGGCATAGGGTCCTCCACAGGCTGCAGGTGGACATCTGTTTCATCATCATCCTCCATGGGCTGCAGAGGGACAACCTGCCACACCATGGTCTTCTCCATGGGCTGCAGGGCAATCTCAGTTCCAGCGCCTGGACAACCTCCTCTCCCTCCTTCTTCACAGACCTTGGTGTCTGCAGAGTTGTTCCTCTCACATCATCTCACACCTCTCTCTGCTGCTGTTGTTTTACCTCTGTTATCCCAGAGGCACTATCACCATCACTGATGGGCTTGGCCTTGGCCAGCAGTGGGTCTGTCTTGGAGCTGGCTGACATTGGCTCTTTTGGACTTGGGGGAACCTTCTAGCAGCTTCTCACAGAAGCTGCCCCTGTAGCCCTCCAGCTACCAAAACCCTGCCACGCAAACCCAATAGAACATGGAAGGGATAAAGACAGAGACAATACTTGCCTCTTGAATTCTGGAAGTGGCTCTATCTTTATTCTTCTGTTTAGGAATGTTTGGTACTTTCGAGAGCTAAAAATAGCTCTTGGCAATGTAAAACTGAACAATAGTTCACTTATTCTTTTCCTTTTCAGAAGCATGAGCACGCACAGGAGAAAAAAATCCAAGTGAAAATATGATTCGTAGCCCTGCATGAGCAGACTTTGTTACAAGTTTTGCCTTATTTTTATGATGTTGCTTGGTTTGAAATTTCAGGAGACCAAGGAGAAGTTTAACTGCAATGTCATACGTGCTTGGGAAAACAGCATATCAAATTTAACTTTTTATAAAAGAAAACAGGGAACAAGTACAGCTTAAGAGACATGTCAATGGTTGGATCTGTTCCTAGTATATTTGCTTTATCTTTGCATTTAGCAGTTTGCTTTAAAAGTATTGCGTTTTCAATAATTAGCCCACATTTCTACAAGTGCAGTTTTCTCCATACAACAGAAAAATGTAAGTATAACCCCAGTAAAGCTTGAGTTTTGTTTGTTTATTAGTTGTAGTAATAAAATATGAATGCATTTTTGAGTCTGGAATCTTGAAAAGAGTAGAATAAAGATATGAGAAATACGATACTGAAACGATTTGGCTGGCTGCTCCTGCGACAACTTCAAGGCAAATAATTTGAGTGATGTGGAAAAGAACAGTGGTTTAATGCTGTCCATTCATCCTGCTGAGTTTAGCTAACAACATGCATTTTTTGAGGAGACAAAAACCTTTGAGCTTTCTCTGTTGTAATCTGTAGGAAAAATGAGCCAAATTTACTTTTCACTTCTAAACACCAACATGTTTGATTAGAAGGGACTAACATTTTGGGAAGAGGTTGGTTGAATTATTGCCAGCTTTTGACTCATAAGGTCATTACGGGCCAAAGGAAGCACTTTATATGGAAAGCCAAGAGTTTATTGTTAGATTAATCAAAGAACTATTGTTATTCCAATTTCAATAGTTTAAAATTACATGCAGTTATAAGGATATATACACAAACTTTCTAATGTCTACCCTTTTTTTCCCACTGCGCCGCTGGGTCCTAAGGGTGGTGGCAGCTGTTGTGACTGGGGTGGAGGTGCAGTGAGCTGTCAGCATCCTTTACTGGGAGGAGCACAGTGCTCATACTGGTGGTATCTTCCTCTTCTGTATAGGGTCTGTCTTGCATTATTCTTATCTGTTTGCCAGCATGCTTTGGGGCTTGTGTTGGGCTGTAAATCTGCATTAGAACCAAAGGTGGTGTATGCGGTGTGCTGTGTGCTGATACTGGTTCTTTGTTCTCTTTTTATCCCTAAGACTGGTTTTATGCACGGCGCCCAAGGTTGCATTCATTTCGTGGACAGTCACAGACCAGTAGACAAGTAGCTTCTACCTCTTGGGCCTCCAGGGTCATTTGGGGTCTCTGCCTTCATCCCGTGCCTCTACTCCTCTCTGCTGCATTTTATTGTAGGGCCATAGACAGTCCACTCTGCATAGTTTAATTATTTGTTATTACTGTCTGTTGCAAAAATATCTTTAACAGGTGTCACACAACACAGTTGTACAAAGCTGAACAAAAGATAAAGCAAAATGTGTAGCAGTTACCTGGACTTGAGATAATTTCTGTTAGGAGCTAAAGCAAGTCTCCAGGCAGGGGAAGACAAAACCCTCAGGCCTGTGATACTAATTTAAGGACAAGCCTGTGGGCTGCCACAAGAAACATCAGCACTTTATTTCTTTATCTCCAGGGCCTGTAGAAGGTTGATGGTTATATGCTCCTTCACTTGCCAGCTGGTATTTCTCCCACCTTCTCTGGTGAGCCTTTACAAGGAGAAGATTCACTCAGATACCGGGGCAGAATTTTCTCCAATTAATCCTGACAGAGTTGGCAGGAGAAAGGAGAGAGCATGTGGCGAGTGCCCTTTGAGAGAAGGGAAGGAGATAAACCCCAAAGAACTTCAAAAAAGCAAAATATAGAAGATCTGAGAAGCATAGGTTATGATGGAGGAAGGAAATAAATGGGCGAAAAAGGTCAGAGAAGTAAATGCAATTTCCACAGTTGCAGACCTCAACAAGTCATGAGCCGAACACTAAAACCAATGTCATTTGTTAAGTGCACTCCTAAATTTCTGAGCCTTTGGGCAAGTTTGGGAAATATCTTAAAGCCTTCTTTCACAATTGTAAGGACTGGAATACTAGAATACTAGTTTTGACACCACACC